>CAHIKZ030004620.1:3152500-3367500 GCA_903632075.3 Acanthosepion pharaonis | reverse complement strand
ACCAAGTTTGGCATTTAACTATCTGCCCATAGCTGGGACCCTAACAGGTGCTACCACCCAGGCTCAGTGTGTACCTGGGAACAACAGCAATTAAGAAGTGGTTCTATACTCCTCAAAACCTTCTGATCAGAGGCCTTGCTGCCGGATGTAGTTTATTGTCATACCCAGGACTTCACTGTCCTGGGATACAAGACTTTGTCACATCTAACATATTCCCCTGATCGCTCACCTACTGACTACCAATTTTAAAACTGCTGTTAAGTAAAACTTCTGTTATAAAGAAGAAGCAGATACTGCATTCAAAGATTTCTTGGCGTCCAGATGTCAGTTTACCTGAAAATAAACAAGGCAGTTATTAATAAAAAAAAGTGTTGAAATTAATGCATGCAAGATTTCACAGCTCTCACATCACTCCTTCATAGTCAGCCTATGAACTTTCCAGCTCATCATCGTACGGTTGAAAGTTTAGATAATTTTGAATGAGTTGTCCGCCAGGCATGGCATAAATATGAAAGTCTCGATATGACGAGTGTATTTAAGTATGTGACTCTAGTTTTCAAGTTACTGTTTTGGTTTTATATCACTTTTTTTAGCACCAATAATGCCAATAAGTTCCAACTGAGGTTACTTAGAATGAAAGAGAATGAGAAAGCTTTAGAAGGAACTGGAAACCCAATCCTAAAACAGGAAAAAGGCTTAAACCTCTACTGCTGTTGAAAACACCGGGTAGGAGAATGAACCGGACTATAGCCGAAGCGTTTATACTATATTTGTCATAGGTTACCACTAAGGTTGGTTTTGTCCATCACCGTAAGATGTTACAAAATATTGAACTGAAAACTAGAGTCGTGTTCTTAACTCGTTTCGACAAGCCTAGAGTTTTATATGGATGCCATGTCTGTCATCCAATTTTCTCAAATATATTTAAACTTATCATCATTATCTGTCAGTTTTATCATATCAATGGCTTAAACAGATTCAGACAAATAAATACTTAAAACCTTGAAGAGGAAAATACTTCATCATACCCTATAGACTGGCGCTACGAAATCTTAAACAAATGCTAATGTTAATATTAGCCGTTTCCTTATAAGGAATCACGTGGTATTCATTGACCGAGCAGCGATTATTATCATCGGTTGAAATTTATGAAATCTTTCATTTGAAACAATTCCCCAGGAAAAGAAGTTTCTGAACTCCAGTAGCTGTTATCACTCTTTCCAGTATTGATTGGTGGGGGTCGTTCCTAACCTTTTATTTGAAGTAGTGCGGAATATCAATATCTTGAATATGTCATTACTTTCTCTGCGAGAATTTTAGCTGTAGCTGCTGTTGAAAGTCCTCGGGTGATGTGGTTTTTGTTATTTGGCAAAATTCTTTGTTTGTGATTCCGTAGCGCCAGCCCACAAGGTTCAAATGGTTGGAAGGATGCTCCCATCAATGCTAAAATGTGTACTTTCTTGAAAAAATTTTCAATCTAGCATAAACTATTCGGTCAATGAATGTTAAATATTCCTCACCATGACCAGCGTTATTTATCATTAATTTTCACAAAAGCTAACGGGATATATTACTAAAGTGAGCCTAAAAATTGCAGTTCGTATATGTGCGAGCGCTCTCAATGATCACTGTTCCTTTTCAAGAACATGAATTATGATATAATTTTGAAATTAGAAAAAAAAATTGATGTTTTTTGTTTCCATCATGATGTTTGCAGTTTAGAAAGTTATACATTTAAATCAAGTTTTTACGGTAAAAGGTTCGAAATTCCTTAAAAACTTTTTTTATTTAAACAAAACTGTTCTCTGTTGTGACATTGAGGTCTGGAATACACTAATAGCGTTCCTGGCAGAGGAACAAGACCCCACCCCGTTACTTTAAATAGTCCATCTTCCTGGTAAACGCTTACAGTTTCAAATATAAACACGACCGATATTTAACTCTAAACGCAAGTAAAAATATGGGTAATATATACCTTTAGACTCAAAGACCACTATTTGCCTATAGACTCTAGTATAAACACGATCAACTTTTAGATTTAAATTCAAGTATAAACACAACCAATGGAAATGGTAATATTTGCCGTTTCCTTATAAGGAAACATTTGACATTCATTGACCGAGCAGCCAAAACTACTTTTGATTAAAATATTTCTCTTAAAAGAATTTTTAGGAAATTAGGTTTCCAGTATTGATGGGGGTTTCTTTAATAAGCTTTTATTTGAAGTGATGTGAACATCTTAATTATGTCATTATTTTGTCTTTTAGTTACTAGTGCTATACATTTTAGCTGTTGCCGCTGTTGGTATTCCTCAAGTGATAAGGTTTATGTTATTTGGTACAGTTCTTTTTGATTCTGCAACACCAGTTCACAATGTTCAAAGAAGTATGACTTTGCCAAGACAGGTAGGCTTTACTCGCTGAAAGCCTTTTTTCCTCATTGATGTCTCCCATAGACTCATGTATAAACATTAGTAGTGGTAATCTATAGACTTAAGTATAAACACAACCAATGTTTTCTTATAGAATCAAGTATAATAAAAAAACAGATTTCGGCATTAAGGATTTCGGCAGTATGCTGTAAAATTCACTAGCACAACCCAACCTAGCACACAACTATTCTCTTAAGAGCCTGATTCAAATTGTTTCTGACAAAGTTATTTTATATTTAACATGAAAATTTATGCATACATACAGCTCGTGTGTATTCATTGCGATGAATTAAGCAAGTGATTTTTATTCGGTCAAACCAAATTGGTTTCTGAGACAAAGCAAAACTTTCAGCGTTCTCGAGCCTTTTTTTTTTAACCATTTCAGCTCCCAAATGCACACGCATACACACATACACATATATACACTGCGTTTCAAATTATTAACGAGGTGACATGTTTTCATTCTATTCACAAACTACCAGTCGGGATTTAATTTAATGTGTGTGTGTGTGTGTGTGTGTGTAAATTTTTTTCGTATGATGCGTTTTTTCCTGTAGGACTAAAGTGTTAATTACGTTGATATTGACTATGGATGAGGACAGGGGACACTGAAATTTTTAACATTTAAATTTATTTTTCATGTGTTTGGGTGATAATACAATATATAACAAGAAAGGTGACATATTGTAAGACATTTAACGTAAATTTAATGTTGATGTTCGAGTGATTAAAGTACTTTCTATACATTTTCTTCTTACTAAATGCCTTTCTCCTTTAATTAAAGTAACATATTTTAAACTGAAATTGTTGTCACAATCCTTACAGTCAGCAACTAATGATTCGAATGTGTTGTTTTGTCAAATTTTCCACTAGACTTTATGAATTTAAGCCCAGTACTAGATTGGCTTAAAGGTCTCATCATTTTACAGTTCAAGTGGTTAGATGTTAACCGTAATTTCTACGTTAACAGTTTCTTTTCTCATAGACTGTGAAAATCTCTTTCGGGTTCTTGCTTTCCGGCCATCTTTGATCCTCAAAAATTTAAATGCAATGTCAATCGTTATCTTCTGTCTTCTTAATTCTTGTTCTTTTATTTTTCTCTCCCCTTAATATTTTTTCTTTCTTCATATCATCCCAGTGCCAGTAAATCATTGCGCCTTTATTGTCAAGCATGATTTTAAAAAGAACTGTTATCTTTTAAAGGGCAACTGTAAATATTTTGACAAGTAAACTTTTTATTGATTTTGAGGCCCATAAATTTGGTCATTATATCCTGGTTAACACCGAGTCTACTTTATGTTCGAGTTAAACCAGTTAACAGTTGATTTAAGAATGACATTAAAAGCAACTCTACGTCATTGGGGGTCTAAATAAACAAAAGGCTTTTTCATAACATCAATTAAATGTGTCAATAAAAGCCATGAATAACATGAAATAAGCTAACAAATGGATGAATAAATCGAGGATTGAAATAACTGGCCATCTGGTTAAACAACAATAAAAAATTCAACAAAAATCAAGAAAGAAGACAGATTTTATAACAGAGAGACCTCCCATAATTGAAGCGCAAATCATTTTTCCAATATGACTGCCGCAATTGTTTACATAGCGCTCGAAAAATCGGGAACTCTCGCCCGCCTGCAAGGTAAATTAATTTATTCGTCATTCACATATGGGTCAAATTTCTTGATCAGTGAAAAATGATAGTCTTAAACTGTAGGGGTAAATATGGGGGCCTTGGTCCGTTTATCTAAATAGTTTAGAGGAAATTTATTTGTGGTGAATCGAAGTTGAGATTACCATGCTGGACGTTCAATTTCAGAAGTTAAGGAAGTATTTATACCTCGTGAATATTATATATATTAAAAGATAGAAAAATATTTTGGCGGTTTGTAAGGTTTTCATTTTTTTTTTGTGAGCTCATGACACTACTGACTTTATATTCCATGTTAGACTATTGAATCACAAAGATCAATATGAATATGCGTCTACGGGAGAAAATAGCAGGGTAGACTACGTTCTCTTAGATTTTCGTGGCCGCTAATCTAGAAGGACTACAAATATGAATTCAAATCAATGGAGAAGGCAACGAAAACCTGTCCACTTTGGAGAGACATGATCGCTTATGTCATGAACGAAGGCGGGGGGGGGGGTTAAAAAGATCTACGTGTTCAATCTCTGTTATGGAAATGTCGAGACTGAACTGGTACATCGGTTAGCAACATCATCTCAGCGTAAATGAACTGGAGTGTCTGCAAAGCAAAAGAATACACACACACACACACACACACACACACACACACACGCGCACGAGCGCGCGTACGCACACACACGCATACATACACTGTTCAAAGTTGACGCATGTTGCTTAACATTACGTGAGATTGTCATTGAATTATGACCCGATAAAGCTCAAATTCATGAGGTACCATTTTCTAATTTCCATGGACACACACACATTCCTCCCTCTCTCTCTCTCTCTCTCTCTCTCTCTCTCTATATATATATATATATATATATATATATATATATATATATATATATTTAATTGTATCGAGCACTGTTAAAAATAAAAACAAAAATACTAAAGAACTTTGGATTGTTTACCTAACGAGTTCTTTCCTATCTTCTATATATTTTCACACACACACACACACACACACACACACACACACATATATATATTGTCGTTGTCGGCATCCGTCCGTCTCGAAAGACGATGGAGCTGCGCGGTGCGCTATGAGCCTGGGCGGTATATATGGAGAACTAGGGCTGCCCAGACGTCTAGTTCCCCGTCTCGGCCTTGATAGCAGAGTCCAAAGGGGAGGATAAACCAATACAGTTTGGTACCAGCGTGGCTGCAGGAGTTACCGGAAGGTAGCACAAAGTGCCGTCCATCCGCCTTAGGGGCTCCACTCTGGGTTTGAATTTAGAGTTCTTCTCCTAGACCAGTTGCCATCCAAGGCTATAGAACCCAGTCTCTCCTGCTCTTTCTCAATCCAAGCCGTTATCCATTACTCCATTTCTCTCTCTCTCTCTCTCTCTCTCTATATATATATATATATATATATATATATATATATATATATATATATGCATACAAATTGCGATGGGTAAATTGTCGGTCTCATATATCTTTAATTTCACGCATGCGCGTTGTCTGTTTTTGATTTTGTCGACTTCACAGTATATTAGGGTCAGTTAGGCGTCGTCCGTGAGAAAAAGAGCATCACTACGTAATTCACTCAGCCATAAATTTTGAAACACTGTACTGCTTGTCATTCACGTCGGAAGCTCCAATATGAACATTTCAGTGTTTGGGTGTCAATCTGAGGACAGCGCAGAGGATTCAGAAAGAGTTGGATGAGTCTAATGGTGATTACTAAGGTACGGCAGCTCGGAAAACTCACTCTGATCGTTCTGATAAGGAAAGAACTCTCAAATTTATTGGTAAGAGTCTCAAAGACAACACAGAGGCCTACATCAAGTTCCTTGAAGAGGTAATGTTGTCCTGGGTCAAAAGGTTGGCTGCTGGAAGACTCTATGTCTGTCAATAGGCATTTGCATCATGCCACACAAGCAGCAGAACCCAGTCATTGCTTTCAGACAATTTTTGCGGCCACATAACCCCTTGCATCTGGCCACCTAACTCCCCAAACTGCAACCCCCTTGATTATTATGTGTGTGATGCCGATGAGCGAGAGACCAGCAAAATTCCTTGTATCATCAAAGATGAACTGCAGGCAAGGATTATGTCAGCATTCACCAATTTAAACAAGGAAACCATTAGGAGAGTTGCAGGAGATTCCGAAGTTGTCTGGAGGATGTGGTCAAAGCTAATGAGGATTTTATTAAATAAATTTACTCTTGAGTATTTCAAGCTATTTTTTGTATAATTTTGGTAAATATATCTGTTAAATTGAGGTGTTTTTTTCATTTTTGCGTATTTTAGTCGACAATTTATCCATCGCTTGCTGTATATGCGAAGTGCATTCCAGAAGTTTCGAGAATTTTTCGTAGATGTATTTAGAACTCTTCTAGATTATTGTTATTTTAGTATATCATTACCATTCATCTAGTAAGCTGACCTGCCAACTTTTGTTATTCCAGATTGGTGGAGACGGCTGTAACAGCTCTTTGAATCCATTCGACTAAACAGCTGACTAGTTTTGAGAATGCAGTCGGGACGCGAAGACAAAGTGGCAGCTTGTCATGCAATAAAGATTTGTGTTAACAGTGATGGGCTTCCAAACTACCCTTCACTCTGCATACAGTCCAGACTTTGCTCCCAGTGATTTTGGCTGTTCTCTAGGCTGAAGGAGAACCCCAGGAGCAGTCACTTTGAAGGCATTGAGAAGATGAAATCAGTTGTGACAATGGTCGGAAGATTGCGTTTAAGCATGGAACAGACTGTCGTCGCTGGGTGTTGACTTCAATGTCCATTTCTGGATTTTTTATATGAGGATTTATTTAAATTATTTACATGCGGACTATAGTTCCTATCTTTATTATCGTTATCATAACGTTTCGGCCGTTATAACCATCGGATTTCCTCAGGAGCATATCGATCCGAATAATCTAGAAAGAACTAGACAAAGTATCCCTACAAATGAGAAGTAGAACGAGAAAAACCTACTACTGTAAATTGAATAAAGTGTTCAGTTCGGAATTACCTGTGGCTTACTCGGATTGATATACACTCGCAGAAGGCCAGAGAACACAACGGCCAAAACAACAAAGATGAGTACAATAGTTTGTATATAATTAGAGTAAATAATGAACATTTCTCAGCACAGAAATTCGGATAAAACATTCACTGATTATTTAAATATTCAATTTTATAATCAATTAAAAAAATAACTTTTTTTTAAGCATTTCCAATCTGGTCAGTTGCGATATTTATAAATAAAGACGTCTTTTGTTGGTGGCTTCATAATTAAATTGCCAAACTTTTCAAATACAGCCAGTTTCTATCTTAAAAATGGTAACCACCTTAGCATTCAGATCACAGCTTGTGATTAAAAGTAAGCAATGTTGTCATTTTTAAGAGTCTATAAGAAACTAACAGATGAAAAATTAAAACCCTGCTGTATATGAAAAAAGACGGCTATCAAAATGTTTAATGCTG
Source organism: Acanthosepion pharaonis (assembly GCA_903632075.3). Taxonomy (NCBI): domain Eukaryota; kingdom Metazoa; phylum Mollusca; class Cephalopoda; order Sepiida; family Sepiidae; genus Acanthosepion; species Acanthosepion pharaonis. The sequence goes on along the minus strand of CAHIKZ030004620.1, from coordinate 3,359,941 downwards.
TCGAATTGTTTTAATTATATTTCGATCACACAATTTTTACAGTATGCACATATGTGTAGCGCAGTATAGTAAAGGAAAGACGCATGTATCCACAAAAGTTTGAGCTGTATATTTTCAAATGAATTAGATACGCAATTTCTACCGTTTGCGATTCAAGAGTCCCAGATGCAGATTTCCAAGAGAGGCCTTACTTGAATAAATGATGCAATTAAGTCTTCCTAATTTCATTTTCATTTTACCGTATTAGATATTCTGAGCAAATATATAAAAGTAATTTACTGAATTCTTATTTCCAAACAAAACTTCTCAGTTTGGCTACACATTTGGCGCAACATAATCTTCCTAACACTTGTTTACCTTCATTGAGTTTGTAAGTTGCGATATTAAGTTTAATAAATATAATAATGTAAATGCCTGATGAGTTGATGTCAGCAATGTTCATACAAGAAGAGTAGGAAGTTGGGGAGAGCCATGATTGCTCATGTCTTGAAGAGACACGACACAAAGAAAAAGAAAAAAGTATTATATCAAATGCGTATTTTCAAGGTAATTATGGCATCCTAATTTGAAAGATTGGCGCAAAATAATCTTCCTAAACTTCCAGCGGTTGTATCATACAAAGGTAAACTTAGTAACTATACAAAAGCGAGATACTGAATTCCTATTTTCAAAGTAAGTAAACCGATCCACTTGCCACTTAAAAGAGTGTTGGCATATTGAACCATGTGGCGAACGAAGCTGTTGTAAAGATTTCGAGGGGACGATAATGGGTATAAAAAAATGAGCTCTTAACCACTTATATCTAAGGTTTGAAGTACAGGTGCCTTATGGTTAAAAATGTGAAAAATTGGGACCAGAGAAAGGAGTTAAAACTTCGTCTTAGGAAAGGTTTTTTTTTAATTAATATTCTCGTCAAAGACACAAATCCATATCTTCATTCATTCATAAGTTGAAATGAAAAAAGTGGAGAAGGCAACGGGAAACCACCCCACAACTATGGATTAAATAGTAAGGCAAAATGAGCTCTCCAGCCTTGGTAGAACAATCAGTCTAAAAATCTAATTTTAAATCGAAAAACTTGGACATCAGGAAAATCTTCTCCATAAAACTATGAGTTAAATCAAATAACAAACAAAGAGTAAGGCAAATTAGGCTCTTTTGCCTTAGTAGGAAAAATGTTTCATTATCTTCTTCCTGTATCTATGGGATAAATGCGCAGTGCAGACTGAACTCTCTACCCTTGTTAGAACATTCTGTCTATGGGAAGAACAAAAACAGTGAAGATGGCCACGCGAAATAAATCAACTATTTTTCGCGATTTAATATTGAAGAATTTGAAGGCGTGGAGAACGATGGACGTCTTAAGAACAATCCAAGGCTTAAATTCAGGGATGAAATAAATTATTAGAAAATTATTTACATGTCAGCTTTATCCAAAGAAATATTTAAATCCCTGTGTGTAGGTTAACAGGAACGAGCGTTCCTAAGTACAAGCGAGGGGGCGTGTACCACACAAGGAGGGAATTAAAAGCCCATAGGCGATAGAAACTGACATTGACCAGAATTTATAGGGCGAATACATTCATGCAAATCGTTCGGCTGTCATCGTATCCTTTGAAGGTGAGGCTTATTGGCGGGGAAATACTTGTTGATGCTTCAGTTAACGCAACCTGTGGGACGGGACCCTCTTGGCGACTGAGAAACAGGCCACCGTGTGTGAAGTACACTGCCCAACTCTTAACCGGTGACCTATGTCATAGTATCAGAAAATGGAAAATGAGATAGCGAAATTTGAAGGCGTATATGAATAATAAAAAATGCCTTTTTAGAATGATAGATTGAGTTGTCTATTTAACGGCATATCAACTCTTCATGGGTCATTTAATGGCAAAATTTAATTTTCTTGTGAGCTTGGAGGTAGTAAAAATATGTTATTCTGCTTTCACAATTGAATACATGGTAGATGATACTCAGCTTTTGTGCATATACGGTAGTCTGTGTTTTTTGTTGAAATTACATTTTAGAATACAGTTTGATTTAAGAAATTGTAGGATACTATATGGCTTAATATCACGAAAGTTCTTTGATGTTAGTTGTTTGGTAGTATTTTAAACAGATTTGGGTGAAGTCGCTGCTATTTGTTAGTACGTGTGTATTGTTAGCAATTTTATTATAAACATTGTTCGTAATTTTTTATATAAAAATGTATTGCTGGTATTTTTACTATAAAAATGTACTTTTATACTTACATAGTGTTTTGTTTAGGACTTCACTATTTATCCATAGGTGGGACTCTAACGGGTGCTACTAACCCAGATCAGGGTAGGCCTGGGAACATCTATAGTTACGACGTGGTTTCACGCTCCTCAAAACCACCAATCTCCAGATCAGAGGCCTTGCTGTCGGATGTAGTTTATCGTCATACCCTGAACAGTCCTTTCAGAAACTGAGTAGGCTATTAAGACAAGGGAAATGTCGTTAGAAACAAAGAAAATAACGCTGGACTACTACATAATGTCTAATCTTTTATATAGCAATGAATGTTGAACACTTTCCTTGCAGATGAAGAAGAAACTTGAAGTGGTAGAGATGTGGTTCTCTCTTTGAATCCAGAAAGTATCAGAGGCAGAGTAAGAGAAACAAGGAACTACAAGGCGGAAAAGGAACTACAAAGAAACTTCTGCTGCTAAAAAACAGAAAGGGAGAACTACAATTTTGGGAACATATAATGAGGATAGAAGGCTTGGAGAATTAAATACTCACAGGAGTCAACAGAAACAGGGGAAAATAGTGCTGACCATAATGATAAAGAGAAAAAGTAACGAGACAAAAGTTGACGAAAAATAGGAAGGTGCAGAGAGCCATGGTTAATCATTTCTGGAAAAGAACGTAACATATAAAAGAAGATTTAAGGTAAAGACGATTGTATGACAAGTTAAGCGGAGATGTCAAGTTAATTTATTCCTAATCAGGTACTTAGAAGGAAACTGTTATGGCGAACAGACGTCAGTACAGACGCAGAAGATGTTGCGTGCAGTCATATCTGTCAAAATTAGTTACATTCGGGTTTTCCCCCTTATCAGCGGAATAGCTTGGATACTCTATATACGGACCTCTCTGTAACTTGTCCAGATCCTGACCTTTGTCAGCTGTCTCATGCTAATAAAAACGACGGGAAAACCAGCAGTCAGCGAGACTCAGTGTCTTGTCGAGGCTGCATCACCCATTGCGCGCGCAAGAGAGAGAGAGAGAGAGAAAGAGATAGAGATAGAGAGAGAGAGGTGCAGAGAGAGAGATATATATAGAGAGAGAGAAAGAAAGGGAGGCAGAGAGAGAGAGAGGCAGAGACAGGCAGAGACAGAAACAGAGATAGAGACAGTGTGTGTGTGTGTGTCATACCGATGACAGTCCAACCTACAGTTGAGGGGGCTGGGCAATTTTTCCGCTTGGTTTCCCCATATTAAATCCGATCTTGTGTCACATCTCGTCACAGTTGGGAAGTCGGGGTAAATAACGACTGAGAGTCTTGTGAAAGCATTTCCTTGAGCATTTGCGTACGCTGCTGTCTCTTTACCTGTTACCTCAATGATCTTGTGAAAGCAATCGATTAGGTGTTCCCCTAGCCTCAACACACACTTGCTGTAATTTGCAACAACTACTTAATTTCATATCATGAAGTGACTTATCCCACAAACTTCTTCAATACTTCTAAAATCTACTCTAATAAAATAGAAATTATATATCTACACTTGCACATTATTTACAGTCAGACTAATGTCCTCTCTTCTAAAAATCACAATGTTTTATTCCGTTTCTTGTTTAATTTTTAATTTACTCTCACCTGTCCTATCTTTTTGTTCAGTTGTTTTTTCTTTTTAGCTCAGTGCAAACATTTTTTTCAATATTTTTGTTACATCGTTTTATTCTTTTTCTTTTTCAGCTTTCTATTAATTTATTTTTTATGAAAAATTTGGAATTTGGTTTAATCTCTTTTCAAACATTCCTTCCCATTTTTTTTGATAGAAACACTAAACTTATTCTTATTTAAGCTTTTTCCTTAACTGTTTTTGGTACTACTCAAGTATGTGATCTACGTGCATAATTCTTCTTCAATCTACCTTAAAGGAAATTATCTACATGCGCAACTTGACTTAAGTAGCCCTTAAGTAGCGCACAGTGAATGAAGGCATCCGGTGGATTTTGTATAAAAAAACCAAAGTTATTATTAAAAATGATTATTCACATCCCTTAAACTGTTTACAAACAATGAGAATATTAGTTAAAATAATTTCCTTTTAGTTTTTATCATATGTTATTATTTCTTTACTATTATAGTGTATTAAATAAAGACTACTTCTCTTTTGTCTTATTCTGTATATATCTAATTTTAATGTATATTTTAATGTAGAAGATTTGCTTAACTCGTAGATGACATACTTCAGTGATACGTTGTTCTGGTAGATCACATACTTAAGCAGCACCAATTTTTGTTAGCTGACGCCGAACCTTCGCCCTGTCGGCTGGGATTTCAGAATACGCCGACTATCTCTATGTAGAGAGGTACCCCCCACCCCAATGAGGAATCCTGTGTATGACGATAAAATAATTCCTGCAGTAAGGCCTCTGGTTGGGAAGTTATGAGGAGCGTGGAACCACCTCTTAATTGCTGTTGTTCTCAGGACCATCCTGACCCGGGAACTGTTTGGGTCTCAGCTAGTGAACCCTTAAACTGGGGTCAAAATACTATGAAAGTATAAAAATTGATTCTTATTGTATAAATACCAGAAATAGATTTTTGAAAAGAAATATTGCCAGTAATACACTTTAGAAAAAAATATTAGTGGCAATACATTTTAGAAAAAAATATTAGTAACAATACATTTTTGAAAAAAAAATATTAACACATATTCTATTCATAGCAACATATCCTAAACATCTTGTCGATATTAAATAACCCACTAGGGTTGATATGCCGTGAAATAAAATAAACCAAACTATCACGTCGAACATTTTTTTCTCTTCTCTTTACGTTATACATTGTTTCATTTCCTGATATAACCTTTTTTTTTTCTTTACTGTATTTTATATTTTTAGTTGTATCATTAATTTTTTCACATTTTATTTTGGCAGAACTTGTTTTATTTCTCCTCTTTGTAGACGACATTTTATTTTTAATTTTAATATGTCTCTTTTTTTCTCTTGGCCTGCTTTTTTTCTGTTTTCTTTTATTTTTATGCAAAAGGAAAGTTTCTTTGCTTGGCAATAAAAAAATCTCTAAAGAGGAGTTTAAAAAATACGCCAATATGTCCGACAAAAGTCATCTTGTCAAAAAAGGTTCGTGATAAAATAGAACCAAATAATTCATCGACTAGTGCTGATTCAAAAACAAAATATAATGACTCCAGAAAAGAACGACAAAGAAAGATGAACGAAAAAAGTAGTCAAAAATGACCAAAGTTCGCTAATAAGTATGGAAACACCGAAGAGAAATGACAATGTAACATCCGGGGAATCGTCCACTTGCTGGATGTAATCCCCGAGATTTATTATTAACCTTACGGAGTTCCTGGAGCGGTTCAAAGGCTATGCCCATATAATAAAAGATGGACTTTTGGCGGAACAATAAGAATTAGTTTGAGAAAAGAATCGTGCCTATCTTCGTGGTGGACTAGCGTACGCGCAAAATTTCTCGCTCCACGAAAGACAACGGGATCAAATCACTAACGTTCCTGGAAGTTTAGTCCCAACAGATCCTCAAGAGCATAGGTTTCTTCATTTGGGGCATACCGCTATCCATGCCAAAAGATTAAATGACAGTCACCTGTGACCTGATTACAGAAGACGTGATCATTCGAAGTGAGTACATGGGAAGACGAAGGACTTTTGCTACAGTATTTGAGGTCCCTCTTCATATAGAAGGAGAGCACCGGACCGTTTACCTTTCCAGATATGGCCAAATTGTAAGTGCTACTTTGAACCTCATGAATGGGGACAGAATTTTGACATAATGATGGATTGTCAGGCCTTCATATTCTGGGTGTGGACGCCCGGGAAATACCGGTCATTGTGACCAGCCGAAACCAAATGGAATGGTCATCTCACCTCTTCCTGTCCAGTGAAAATGTCCTCTGAAGTTCTAGCCCCAGTTTATCAATATCCTCTTCTCGACGAAAATGCTAGAACTGCGGTGCCTGCAATGGGAAAGCCACCGGATAGAACCGGAGCGATAAATCCCCAGTTGGATTCATTTTTGGGCCCACATTCCTCAACACATCATCGCCTATCACTAGTGCGAACAATGAGAAAGAAAATGGGGAATGGCTGGTCATTGGTAGGGCAGATGGAAGCACCAGACAGCGGGGCCTCAGTTCCCTGAAGACTCTAGGTATAAAAACACGAACAGCTCCACTATCCCTACCAGTTTTTAGGATGAGGTTCTGGCTTCGTATGCTTAAAAAGTTAAAGATCACCAAACGAAGCATGATCCATGATGCGAGAAAGCAGAAAAGCTGAAACAACTAAATAGGGATCTAAAAGCCAAGCAAAGAAAGAAATCTTTGCAAGTGGGTGTGGCGGGATTCTCACTCTCTTCTCCACTACCATAAAGTATAAGACACTTCGGCTCATTGGGATTTATGCGTCTAATGATCATGCGGAGAGGCTTTATTTGTTTCGACGGGTAGTCAGCGGGTGATTAGCATGCCATCCTTTAGTCTGATTAAGATCACTTTCGGGATAATAGAGGTAGCGTCGGTTCGGTGATGTTCTCTAGCTACATCTACCGGGCCTTGGCCGAGTTGACGTAGGGCTCTTGGGTTGTCCAAGTTTCCATTCTACAGTTTATTCGGATCATAATTTTGTACGGATTCGTGCAAACTTAGATAAGCTCAAGGTTAGAACTGCTGGTTACGACAAATAGAACTTATCATTATTTAGTGAAAAAGATTTCCATGAACAGCTGCTACAAACATTGCACAGGGAATGGTCTGTGGTTAGGAATAAGTTATGGGCTAATTTTAAAATGTACTTTTAGGTCGTTTGCTGCTGACTTAACTTAGGTTAGCTGATCGTTCTATCCCGTAGAGCTGATATCCTTGCTTATCAAGACGGATCAAGCAGTCATAGGGGTTAGATTAAAAAGAATATGGCTGCCGAACCACGAACAGAACTTCGAAATGCATCCAATCAACATATCGCGAGCGTCACAAACGGGGGACACCGTGATTACAAATGCGAGAATATGTGAGGATTTTCGAGATTTTATTTTCAGGATCTAATCACCATGAATCCCAGTCTAAGTCCTATTTAGTTCGATGCTTATTTGGCCAACTTCCCTTCTCGTAGTGGCTGAAACGGCTGAGTGAAAGCGTGTCACTCCATGGTCTGAGATCTGGAAAGCGCTGAAACTTTTTGGCTGGGGTAAGACTCTGGGATTTAATGGTTTTCCTTACGAACTGTACTTGAAGCAGTTGCCTGTATTTGTTCCGTTGCTGGAACTTATTTTTAGCAAATTTTCAGAGGACTATACTCCAACACTTCACTGGAGGTGTGATCAAGTTGCCGCGCAGAGACAAAAACGGTGACAGAAGGGACTGGTAATTTTCGGCCCTTAACGATAACTACAAAGTTAAGGATTTGGGTCAAGATCTTAGCTGACCGTCTGCAGGCTGTCCTGTCGAGTATGATTGTCTCCTAGCATACTTGTGCTGTTAAGGGAAGAACAATTCATAGCAATCTTAATTTGGTACGCTTGATCATAGACTAAGACGACAATGAAGCCGCCCTGATCAATTTGGATCAGTTCACGACATTCGATAGGGTCGACATCACTTTGTGGAGCCCGTTTCGGGCCGTAATTCCATTTTTGAATCCGCCGATAGAAGTGAATGGGGTAAGGTCTGAACCTTTTATATTGTCTTGAGCCATTCGTCAAGGTTGTCCACTTTCGCCTTATCTGTGAGTTCTTGCGTTGGAACCTTTGCTTTGTAATTTATAGGTGAATCCAGACCTACGCGGAATTTCGTTACCTGGTGCTACCAACTCGGCCAGCTACTTTGTCTATGTCGACAACGTGATTGTTCTTGGAACGACCAGTGCCAAGATTGATAAAGTTGTCAGGGAAATCAGAGGGTAAGAGACGGTGATAAATCTGTTAACTTTCGATTGGACGCATGGAAGGGAGTTTCTCTAGTAGAGCCTTTCCTCTGGACGGACCGGCCTTGCAAAATACTCACGCTGGAAATGAATTGGTCGGAGGTTCGTCTGTGACCCCGGAGGAATATTTCCTTAAAGGGGAGTGCGGAGGTTTGTCTTTCGCACATCTACCCCATTCTCTTTTACGGACTCTCACTGCTTCTGCCCCGCCCCTGACACTACTTAGTTTAGAAAGAGTTTCCCTCTTGTTGGGCGTCAAAGCTCTCAAGATACGTCACATCTGTTACCTCCAAAATCTCTGAAAGCGGTCTGGGTGTGGTTAGCTTGCTATCCGTCAACATACACTTCGCACTTTATGATTCGCATGCTGCTTAGAAAGTTCTTCGTCCTCGAGGCTAGTTCTGTTTATACAAATGTGGTTTTGCCGTTGTCTAAGAGTCAATACTACGAGTTCTTTTGCTTACTAAGTGTTATGCGAGTCGTGGTGTGGTCGACGCGACAGATAATTCTACTGGGATTAGAAGTTAACCTCTTCCCAAATGTTATTGTTCTTTAAGTCAAGATCAGGACGGAAAGGCAGCAGTTCTCTTCATCAGAATTTGGCGAAAGGTGTGTGGCAGCCTCGCGTCTGTGTTGAATGAAAGGAGCTGACGTGGCATTTTGACGTCGCTTACACGTAAGAACTTTGGAGTTTGGAATGAACATTGAGTAGATTAGACTGTTTTTTCTTTAATTTCGTATCTTTAATATCCGTCGAAATTTCTGCGTTGAGGTATTGTAATTATTTACACTATTTACATTGTTGTGACATTCACGAAATTTAGACCGTTGTACGCTCAGGCCTTTTTCAGGTTCTTGGAATTTCGAACTTGGAGATTGGAGTTAAAAGGAGATGACCGCGGCATCCGGAAGAGTCATGGTACGTTGAATTAGAACAATCTACCTCAGTGAACGAAATAAGGGGTTCAGTTTGAAATTCCAATCATCGGCAGAAGGTCGAAGCATACAACGAGCGATACGTCGTGAATATGGCAAAAAAAGTGAGAACAACAATCCGAACACTGTAAATAATTATTTTCTTTAAGTTAACTTAGCTAAGAGGTGCATGTTCATTGGTCCCTTTATTTTTCTACCCTCTTTCCTAGTTTAATTCCCCATTCTCCACCACCGTTAGTTGACAAAATGTCAGTTATCTCGTGGATGCGGGGCGCTTTTCTTATTTTGAATGTGCATTTCGTATTTGTTATTATGCCTGGATGAGTGTGTGTTTGAGTGAGTTTTGGTAAAGTGATTGGTTCAGTTTTTTTTAGTTCCGCATTAATTTCGTCTGGTTAACTGATGTTTCTAACACAATATAGTTTATTACTAACATAGTTTAGTATTGTGAATAGGATTTTACAATTGTAAATACACATTGGAGTTTGATATCTCAAATTATTATCCCATTAAATAAACTGTGCTCTTCTCATTGTCCAAGACTTTTGGAGAATGTCAGTAAAGAAGCAAAAGTTCAATTTTAGAAACAACAAAAAAGATTGAGCCATTTCTCAATTTCTAAATAAGATTTCAAAACGAGATTTATCCTATGTAATTTCTCCGACAACTTATACCAAAGTAACGCTATTCCACATAGACAAAATCTCATTGCGGTAACGTAGGCATATATCATAGAGGATAAAATGGAAACAATGTGCTAATAACAAAAAGGGAACGTTATTCTAAATTATTTCTTAAAAGTGATCGTGATATTTACGAGACTTTAGTTTATGGTTCATCAGTTGTTAGTTTGCTACGAATAGAGACCATTATAGCTGGAGAGAGTTCGATCCTTACTGTATATCCCAAAACTAAATAAATATCGATAATTTAGAAGAAAGTATATAGAACTGTAACGTGCAAGTATGCAAACGTTATTTTTTCTTTCTCTATTGAAAGCTGAAACTCCAGACAGTTTTTGTTTCGCCTGACATTAAAAAGTAGAGAGAAAAAATATTGCTTTTTCTCCAAATAATATTTTATTTGTTAGTATTATAAAAAAAATGACCTAGCAGAGAATGAAACGTGCATAGAATGTCTGGGCAGATTAAGGAGCCGGGATACTGATGAGGGTCGGGTTTTTGTTGCTGCTTTAAGCGACTCACCCTGAAAATCAAGCGGTAATTTGAGATACCGTAAAAAAAAAAGAAAGAAAAAATTAACAAACACTTGGCGCATTTTCTTTCGAGCAAAAATACGGAAAGTTCTCAGCCCGACCAAGAAGACCACCTAAAAATCTTTTGGGGCATCTTTTAGAGAGTGGGTAGCACCGACAGCATTTAAGAAACAAATCGCATAATATATAAATATATAATATAATATAATATAATATATAAAGCTCAAAATGTGTGAGGCATCTTGTCTGCTTGACATTCCAAATATTAACTCATTAAATTTATATAAAATGAACTACTTTATCTGTACGCGCAAATATTACGTAAAACTATAACATCAAATAGATGTAAATTTCCCGTTGTTCGACAAGTAAGTGTTTTATGTCCCGCCCAACACGCTGGTTCTTATTTAATGGAGATAGCTAATTTGTATATTCAGATTTAAAAATCAGATCAAAAAAAATATGTTTTCAATCTAGTCTTTTATGATCGCTATTTTAATTGATTGAAGCGATTTTTTTAATTGATGGTTTTTATAATTAAATCTCCCAGTTGTTCAAATAAAACAATTTTATGCTTTGGAAGTGGAAACCAACTAAGTATTTCAATCACAGCTTGGGAATAAAGGGAAGAAAGCAATATATAAAGGGAAGTAAGCAAAGTTGACATTTTAAATAATACATTTTGAAAATCTAAAGAGTATTATGAATTATAATATGGCATATATGTAATAAACAACCAAAATCTTCAAAACTATCGAACGGCTTTAATTACAATTTTGTTCATACCAATATATAACATTGGCAAATCTCTGAAACAAAGAATCGATCGCGTAACGCAACGAAGGAAAGGAAAACACTTGGTTCGTTCACTGCTCTTATTGGAGCACCCCAGCTGATTGGCGTTTGTTTACATTAGTAAAAACAATACGCTAGATTTAGCTGCTTTGACGAATGAATATAGTTCAGTAGTAGAAACTCTAACTGATACTAAATTGGGTGGGTTTCGATCCTGGCTTAAGGGATACTGGATGACTAATTTCAACTGAGGAACTGCGAAACAGTACTATCTGCGAATGACGTATAAAATATATATATATATATATATATATATATATATATATATATATATATGAATGGATTATATATGTGTATGTGTAAGCTGTCCTATATTTAAATATGCTTTAATTTAAATGTTGCGTCCAAAGTAACGCCATTTTGCTGTAAACAGCTGAATTCTGTCCGAAAGTTAGAATTCGGAATGATATTTATTCTCAACAGTATGACGCGCCGCTTCACTATGGTTTCACTTATTCGGGAATGGTTAAATCTTAATTTCGATCATAAGTGATTAGGATGACGTGGTCATCACAATCATCAGACCTAACACCACCAGACTTTTTCTTGTGGGCTTTACTGAAAGATTCTGTTCACAAGCTCAAACCATAAACAATTCATGAACTGAAGCTAGTAATTTCTGATAAATTTTCTGAAATATGTCAAATCGTTTGCAGAAGCGTTGCTGATGGGGTTCAGCCTTGCATTGAACATGAAGAGGGGAGCATTTTGAACATGTTAAATAGTTTGCTAATCATAAAAACAATCATTTTGTTTTGATGCGTCAATACTTATAAACTTTCTTAAACTAATTTAATTTACTTTTCTTCTATAAAAGTTAATGAATAAAAAAGGACATTACATTTGTCGTACCCTGTACAATTACGCAGTCTTTTATTTAAATATATACATATATTTTTAAGAAGAACGCAGAAGGTATATCTGTTAAGCATTTTCTTTGTGCTATATGTAAATATATTTCATAAATTTTCCTAATAATTTGATTATCAATAGAAACTGAACGAACCAAAAAAAAAAATAAAATTAACCTTTTTGGAAGCACTTTACATTAAAGAATGGCAACTCACGCTAAAAAAAAGTTTCATTCCCGGTGCACATATGTTAAAATGCCTTTGTGATGCTAAAATAATCGGAAGAATTATCGCACATTTTCGGGAAATTCCTTTATGAGTTCCCAACAAATATTAAACAAATTATTCAACAGTTGAGAGAACTCACCAAAAGGCTTAATAGACAGTCTTTGTTCGCTTTGCATTATATATATTTATTAATTTTTTTCTAATTTTCATATACGTTTCCTATTGAGTGCAGAAATTATCCATAATAATTATTCTTCCAAGTACTTTCGGACAATTCATTAGTCATTTTCAAGGCGTTCGTTATTGATATGTTTTCTATGTTTGTATTTATACATTGAGAAACATTAAAAACATACGCCTTAATGGATAATGGAAAGTCGTAGAAATTCTAAGCTGCGCGAAAGAAATGAGGTCGTGACTCTAGGCTGTGGTTTCATTTACAAAGACCACCAACATTTTACTGCCGTTGTTAAATAAAGTTTGAGGTTTGCATTGGATCGTTTTATATAAACAGGCCCTATCATCATATTTCGATTCGCATTATATTTTTTCGTCTCGGATGCTACCTGAATTTTAACCCAGACAAAATAATTTCCATGCCTGAAGATGACTGAATGTACTGTTGAAAGTACTTCCGTATTAAAGAAATGCCTTATACAGATTATAATTTTTAAAAACAAGGATCATAACATTCCTCGATTGATTTGTAGGTTAATGCACCTTGAAAATTTTGTTAGCGACGGGATTTCGCCATTTTATATCATTAACTTTACTAATCTACTTTTTGTATGAATGATTCATTGTAATATAAATTGAACAGCACCACCATATTTGATTCTTATAATATTTAGATATCGTAGGTCGATGAAAGAAATTCGAGAGATAAAAAAAAAACAAATACAAAAATTATAATATTGATATTAAGGCTAACACTATTTATTGTATGTTAATAGGTCTTTTGACCAAACAGAATCATGATAAGAAAAGATGTTAAAAATTGGAATTTCAAATCTCTTATGTCATTTCTCAAGTTAGACTTTTTTGGTGCGGGGAAGAGACTTTGTGTAAAATTACTCATGAGATCAAAAGTAGCTTTGCGGTAGCTTATCACGATTAGACTTGTAGCGGATTTGAAGAAGGCTTTTTGTGAAAATCGTTTTCATTGAGTATGCCTAAATTCCTATTTAATACAAGAATGTGTGATTTTATTTAAAAAAAAAAAAACAGATAATATTTGAATTTATTGAAAAATAAAGTTTGGACAAAGTAACTATAATTTTTTATTTTTTTTTTTTTGCTAGCCAATCACAACGATGGAGAAAGCATTACCTTGCACCATCGCCAGTGAGACACGCTGCATTAGCCACTCCGTTTCGCGAGGCTCGTCCCTTAATCGAGACGCAATCGCGCCAATCCTCCGAAGGAACGCCATCGAACGAGGGTCAATAACCCCAGAAGTCTACACTGCCACAGGAGTAAAAAAAAATTATCAGCAAGAGAAGAAAATTTAAGTATATATATATATTTTTTTTTTATCTCTGCGTCCCCGGCGACGGATCCCTTCTCAACCGCGGACCTGATCAAATAACCGGCCGAAAATATATCCGCACAGGTCGCATCCCAAATCAACGATTTTCCCATTTTAAAAGGGAAAATGGTAATGCCACCCGGCCGCTTTCCATCACCGCGCGTCGAGGCCTACGGGTTCGATTTGGGAAGGGAACCCAGCTGCATCCAAACCTATTCTGATGATATCAGAAAAAATATTTTAACTCGGATTTTCGGTGTTCTTGCTGGCATTTAAAGGACGTTAAAAGGACGCCCCTGACATTATGTGTTTAACGTTATGTGTTTCAAACAGGATATAGAATTTAATTTGACAAATGTAAAAGCGCGTTTCAATGAAACTAGATTTGATTATGCGCTTCGACTTTTTAGGCTTCTTCAGATCCAAAAACGAAAGAAATGTGTGTATGTGTATTTTTGTGCATGCTTAAATAGTGAATCATAGTAATTTCCCCATAAGTTGACCTTTCTTGTGATTAAAGAAAAGAATGAAAAGAAAGAAAATGAGTGACTTTTAAAAAATGTTCTTAATATTTATTCTGTCTGTTTTCTTTCCAATTCTTAGTTCATGTCAAAAGTTACGAATATATTTTCCCCAATTTTTGTATCGAATTAAAGATAAATCCTCATCTCATATTGAGACTAGTTCGAAAGAGATTCATAAGGGCTTTTCTGAAATGAAACCAAGACAAAACCTCATCTAATGATTCAGAATGGGCTGAAAGTAAAAGAATTATGTATTTTTAGGTATGTCCATGTGTTTTCTGTGTCGACAGTATGTGTTTAACATATATGTGTTTATAGGTCTGATGAAGCCTTGAAAACCAAATTTCAATGAAACGTTTTTGCATTTGTCAAATTTCTTACAATCAATGCTAGGGTCCAGCAATCAACTAATTGTGGCAAACTACTAACGCAAAATATATTCTATATCTCTACACACACACACACACACACACACACACACACACACACACACACACACACACACACACACACACACACAAAATATATATATATATATATATATATATATATATATATATACAGGGCCGGCAGAAAGACCGCCCATGTATACCTCTCAGGCATACCTCACACGGAATGGTAAGACATTAGTGGTGTCGTCATCAATCTAATGTTTTATCATAATGTAGGAGGCACTTCTGTTGCCAATATATATATATATATATATATATATATATATATATATATATATAGGAAATAAAATTTAGAATTTAGGTTGGAAATAAAGTTCCGATGTAATGGATTGCGGCTCGGAATAAAAAAAATCGGAGATCTGAGTTCATATACATTTATTTACGAGCAAATTCCCTTTGGAAAAGTTTGACTACATCTATTTCCACCAGCTATGTGTTAAATAGCAGGATATACTAGTGATGGATACACGATAAAATCACCTATCTCCCAACAGGCCTAAAGTGTTTTTTTTTAAAGATCTGACAGACTAGTAAATATAAAATTCATCCAAACTCAACATAAAATGTGTTACTACTACATCTAAAACAATGAAAGATTTAGTCAGTACTAAACAAAAGAATGAGCTAAAACTTGAAGTAGGAATTTACTTTATCGCCTGTAATAATTGCCACAAAAATACATAGGTGAAACCTCAAAGAATTTAAATAAAATATTATATTAACACAAAAGAATTATTTTTTCAAAACGATGCAATAAATTCATTAGTTGCTTACCGTGGTTCTAGGTTCGCTGTAAACATTTTGCCGTAGTAAAACTCGCTTGAGGAATTTTTGCCGTAGACAACTTTGCCGTATAGGATTTTTGATGTAAGACAATATCGCCACTTTTTTTTAATATACGAAGTACCTTGTTATCAAGTATATTTGCTCATAGTATTGTTACTTCGATTTAAACATTTTAATAAGCGAAGTTATAGAATCAAAATCCTACATCATTCATCTTCGTCAGTGAGGAGAGCAAAAAAATTTTCAACTTGACACCGGAAGTGACGTCACGCAATTTCATATTTCAGACTTAACGTTAAACTTTCTGTTAACATAAAATCAGTCTGCTAATTATTCTCACTTAAGCAATATATATTATTTCAAACAAACTTACAACTTGAATACGCAATCAACTTCAATATAAAATATCTGATCAAAGAATGATCTTTCAAACTCTCAGTGTCTTGAAATTTACACAAATTATTTGCAAACTGTTTTAAATTCACTATAAATACCTAAATATTGAAATATATTTTTCTTATATTTGAACATCCATTATAACAACACATCATCTTTGATCCAAAGTATAATTCATGAAACACAAAAAACATTTAAACAATTTAAATCCCACCTTGTTATATAATTAAAATACCCAAATTGAATGCCTAATTTGAACACTCAAAGAAAAAGTAGAGTTATATGTAAAACTCTTTAAAATTTCTTTATTCATTCGACAATATTTTTTGTGCAGCCAACCCTATCAAGTGGTAAGTACCAGAGGCGGTGTGAAATTAGTTGACGATCTTAACTTTGTTTACAGAATAGATAGAAAATACAGTGAAAAAACATATTGGAAATGTGAAAATAAAGAATGTAAAGTTAGAGTGCATACCGTGCTGGAAAAATGATAATTTATCTTTATGTAAAACATTTGGCGAGAATTGCAATCCTTCCCATCCATCAAAGCCAAAATTGCATGAAGCAAAAACAAAATTGAAATTACTTCTGCACGGTCGTTATTTGCAGAAATTTCATCTAGTTGAGATGATAATGCATTGTCTTTGCTACCGACTTCATCGTATTTGTCTCGCTGTATTTGAGATTTGGAGGCAGAAAAAAGCCAAGCTATCCCGATCCCAACCGGAAGAACTGGGTATACAATACCTGATGTATATAGATTTCTTGAAAATTGTGTGAACTTATTGTATGATAGTGGTGAAGATGATCCGGATAGAATTTTAGTGTTTGACACTCAGGCCGGATTAAAGGACATTATTAATAATAAGAATTGGGCTTGTGACGGCACTTTTAAATGTAGCCGAGATATATATTATCAGTTATTCACGTTACATATTATCATAAGACATAATAGCGTACCATGTTTTTTGTTTTGCTACCTAGTAAATCACAAGTAATACACAGCAGACTTTTTAGCGCCTTGAAGGATTTACACCCATCATTACAGCCCGAAACTTTAATGGTTGATTTCGAGAAAGCAATTATCAATGTTTTCTGTGATATATTTCCAACAACAAATATAACAGTTTGTTTATTTCATATGGCTAAGAATATCAATCATCACGTTGTGGATATAGGTTTAAAGTGACGCTATCTTACGGACACAGAATTTAACAACAAAATCAAATGTTTCACTGCATTAGCATTTCTGTCAGTCTGTGATGTTATTGATGGATTTCTTGAACTGACTAACTATGATGATTTGCCGCAAGAATTTGTATCATATTTTGAAACTCACTATAGAAGAACGGGGTCGAGGTGAACGAAGATGAAGAATGCAGACAACGTTTCCTTTTGAATTGTGGAATGTCATTGAACAAAACCAGAATGGTATGATCAGAACCAACAAAAGCGTAGAAGGCTTCCACAATTCAGTACAGAGCTCCATGACTAACATGCACCCAAATTTGTGGAAACTAATTGCGTATTTCAAAAAGAAGAAACATTAGCAAAAAAGAAAAAGTGTGATTTAGATCGAGGCGATGCAGTACAAATGAAGAAAATATATTTTGATATCAATGCAAGACTTCAGCAAAAAATGTTTCATTACAGTCAAAAGCAAAAACAAAAACATTATTTATGAAGCATTGCTTGGAATTTGCACACATTTTAAATTGTTTCTTTGTTAATTTGATATATTTTTAGTCTTTTATTTTTAAATAAATGTTTACTTTTTAATTTCTTTTCTGACGTTTGACCCTGTAAAAAAAGACATCCAAATATACTTGATAAGAAGGTAGTCTGCATATTAAATTGAAGATTAATCCAAAAGAGACGTTCAAGATAAGGATATCGAAAAATGCGGTGAAATTGTCTCACGGCAAAAATCCTATACGGCAAAGATTCCCCCGGCGAAAATTCCTGAGGCGAGTTTTCCTACGGCAAAAATGTTTACTGCGAATGTTCCGGATACGGCTTACCGTAACGAGACTACAATAAAGAAAATTTTACTCTGATCAAAGGCGAAAACAATTCACTACAACGAAAATATTTACAGAGTGCCTTAATTGTAAAGTCATCCACAGTAAATTTGTGCCTTGCCTCTTACAATATCTCACAATTTCTGACAAATCTTCTATTTTTCTAGTGTTAAAAAAGTAATGGAAAAAGAATTTAAATGAAATCGCCTAGATTATATTAAAAAAAATTAATTTAAAATTCCAGCATCTCTCTGGTGCATATGGGTAGTCACATCAAAGTAACGGATTTAGAGAGATGAAGTCCTATGAAGTTGGAATGAAAGTAGTGATGACATCTATCCCGAATCCATCATACAAAATTCAGCATGTGGAATTAGTAAATGCCAAAGACTTCAAATATATACTCTATTCATACGAATCTATACTAAAAATGTTGTCGGCATTAAATAACCCATTGAGGTTGATATGCCATTAAGCAAAATAAACCAAACCAATCTAAACCAAAGAATACATATTCTATTCATACGAATCTATCCTAAAAATGTTGTCGGCATTAAATAACCCATTGAGGTTGATATGCCATTAAGTAAAATAAACCAAACCAATCTAAACCAAAGAATACATACTCTATTCATACGAATCTATCCTAAAAATGTTGTCGGCATTAAATAACCCATTGAGGTTGATATGCCATTAAGCAAAATAAACCAAACCAATCTAAACCAAGGAATACATACTCTATACATACGAATCTATCCTAAAAATGTTGTCGGCATTAAATAACCCATGGAGGTTGATATGCCATTAAGCAAAATAAACCAAACCAATCTAAACCAAAGAATACATACTCTATTCATACGAATCTATCCTAAAAATGTTGTCGGCATTAAATAACCCATTGAGGTTGATATGCCATTAAGCAAAATAAACCAAACCAATCTAAACCAAAGAATACATATTCTATTCATAAGAATCTATCCTAAAAATGTTGTCGGCATTAAATAACCCATGGAGGTTGATATGCCATTAAGCAAAATAAACCAAACCAATCTAAACCAAAGAATACATATTCTATTCATAAGAATCAATCCTAAAATGTTGTCGGCATTAAATAACCCATGGAGGTTGATATGCCATTAAGCAAAATAAACCAAACCAATCTAAACCAAAGAATACATACTCTATTCATACGAATCTATCCTAAAAATGTTGTCGGCATTAAATAACCCATGGAGGTTGATATGCCATTAAGCAAAATAAACCAAACCAATCTAAACCAAAGAATACATATTCTATTCATACGAATCTATCCTAAAAATGTTGTCGGCATTAAATAACCCATTGAGGTTGATATGCCATTAAGCAAAATAAACCAAACCAATCTAAACCAAAGAATACATATTCTATTCATACGAATCTATCCTAAAAATGTTGTCGGCATTAAATAACCCATGGAGGTTGATATGCCATTAAGCAAAATAAACCAAACCAATCTAAACCAAAGAATACATATTCTATTCATAAGAATCTATCCTAAAAAAGTTGTCGGCATTAAATAACCCATGGAGGTTGATATGCCATTAAGCAAAATAAACCAAACCAATCTAAACCAAAGAATACATACTCTATTCATACGAATCTATCCTAAAAATGTTGTCGGCATTAAATAACCCATTGAGGTTGATATGCCATTAAGCAAAATAAACCAAACCAATCTAAACCAAAGAATACATATTCTATTCATAAGATTCTATCCTAAAAATGTTGTCGGCATTAAATAACCCATTGAGGTTGATATGCCATTAAGCAAAGTAAACCAAACCAATCTAAACCAAAGAATACATACTCTATTCATATGAATCTATCCTAAAAATGTTGTCGGCATTAAATAACCCATTGAGGTTGATATGCCATTAAGCAAAATAAACCAAACCAATCTAAACCAAAGAATACATATTCTATTCATACGAATCTATCCTAAAAATGTTGTCGGCATTAAATAACCCATTGAGGTGTTGATATGCCGCAAAACAAAATAAACCAAACCAATCTAAACCAAAGAATACATATTCTATTCATACGAATCTATCCTAAAAATGTTGTCGGCATTAAATAACCCATTGAGGTGTTGATATGCCGTAAAACAAAAAAAAAAAACAAACCAATCTAAACCAAAGAATACATACTCTATTCATACGAATCTATCCTAAAAATGTTGTCGGCATTAAATAACCCATTGAGGTGTTGATATGCCGTAAAACAAAATAAACCAAACCAATCTAAACCAAAGAATACATATTCTATTCATACGAATCTATCCTAAAAATGTTGTCGGCATTAAATAGCCCATTGAGGTGTTGATATGCCGTAAAACAAAATAAACCAAACCAATCTAAACCAAAGAATACATATTCTATTCATACGAAAATAACCCATTGAAATGTTGTCGGCAATAAATAAACCAATCTAAACCAAAGGTTGATATCCTAAAAATTTGTCGGCATTAAACCAAACCAAAAAATAAACCAAACCAATCTAAACCAAAGAATACATACTCTATTCATACGAATCTATCCTAAAAATGTTGTCGGCATTAAATAACCCATTGAGGTTGATATGCCATTAAGCAAAATAAACCAAACCAATCTAAACCAAAGAATACATACTCTATTCATACGAATCTATCCTAAAAATGTTGTCGGCATTAAATAACCCATTGAGGTTGATATGCCATTAAGCAAAAATAAACCAAACCAATCTAAACCAAAGAATACATACTCTATTCATACGAATCTATCCTAAAAATGTTGTCGGCATTAAAAATAAACCCATTGAGGTTGATATGCCATTAAGGTTGAAAATAAACCAAACCAATCTAAACCAAAGAATACATATTCTATTCATACGAATCTATCCTAAAAATGTTGTCGGCATTAAATAACCCATTGAGGTGTTGATATGCCGTAAAACAAAATAAACCAAACCAATCTAAACCAAAGAATACATATTCTATTCATACGAATCTATCCTAAAAATGTTGTCGGCATTAAATAACCCATTGAGGTTGATATGCCATTAAGCAAAATAAACCAAACCAATCTAAACCAAAGAATACGTACTCTATTCAAGAAAGCCGAGTTCCAATTCCAGTCGTGTTCATTGCATTCACTTACACGCAAATATCCTTGCATGAAAGGCATGATTCCATCTCTTCTCCCCCAGATATGGGTTGAATAGTACTACAGACTTGGTTCTATAGCCTTGATCGAAAACCAGTCTATCGCAAAAAGTAATGGCAACCAAAATGCTAAACTTGTCGGTCATGAATAGAAAGAGACATGATCGCCCAAGCGTATTTCACTTATAGCATTCATCTGACTCACTGATAGAATATATTGAACATGGACTAGGCTGCGTTAGGGAAAGTTTTAGCCCAACATCGCAACATGCTACAAAATCAAAAATATAATCTAAGAACTCGTGTCTTAAAAAGCTTTGTTAAATCGAGACTTTCATGTGGATCTTATGCAAGGCACCCAATCTATTCAGGAATCTATATACAACCGTTTTCTGTGATCAATGATTAATATTGGCTTTGAGCGAATGAAGTAACTTAGTCTTAGAGAGGACCATCCTCCTTTGAACCTTGGGAACTGTGACGAATAACAGAAACCACTTGAGGATTTTCAAAAGCAGCAACAGCAAAAATGAATAGCACATGTAAATCGAAGATAAAATAATGACATAATCGAGATCTTGACGTTCTACACTACTTCAAGCAAAAAGCTTGGAAGAAACCGCCATAAACACTGGAAATTGAAATAACAGCGCACTTCAGAAATCTATTTCCCTGAAAAATTGTTTTAAGAGAACGATTTTAAGACTTTCAACCGAGAGTAGCATTGTCTACTCAGTCAATGATTGCTGAATGTTTCCTTATAAGGAAACGGTTAATATTACTATTTGTCTGAATAAAATATATTTTCTAGCGAAATGGCACCTCTAGGTAAAAACTATGAAACAGAATGTAAACACTGCCCCCAAAAATACATTTGTGAAGAGATATATTTTTTCTTTTTTAGGAAAAGATTATCTCGACACCAAAGGGATTTAGATTTAACAACACACAGAAAACTTCGAGATGGCAATTTTGTGCTGAGTGTGTTTAGATTTTTTGATAAGTGATATACAAGGGTACGTATTTCAGAAGTTATGGGACGTAAGGGCGTTCTAGGTGTGGGTGCTTTTACGTTCCTTCGTCCCATAATTTCACAAATCCCTACTCCTCTATATCACTTATCTCAAACTGTAAACCAACTCTTACGGCCAATAGATATAGTGTTAATCCCACCGATGAATATCTGGAAATATTGCACTCAAAATGTCTAATAATGGTATCCTTTCCTCCTTAAGAATAAAAAAATTATTTACCAATGTCCCCGTCAAAGAAACTATAGGCAAAACGTATAGACTCATTTTTTTCTCACACCTAATATTAGATTGATGATGTTGCGTAAACTTCAATCTTACAAATGCTCATTATAACACACAGCCAGCATGATACAGATATAATTCGCCGTTGAATAATATTTAACGATCCGGATAAACACGTTGGAGATACGATGGAGTAATGGATAGCGGCTCGGATTGTGGTATCGGAGAAAACGAGTTCGAATTACAGACAAGTGCATAACATTCACTTACGTGCTCATGACATGAATCCATCTGTTCTCCCCCAAAAAGTAAATAGCAGGACCAACTGGGTTCTATATCCTTCATTGTCAACCGGTCTAGAAGAAGGAAAACTCTGAATTCAACAAGAAACCTATGGAAAGCAGAATAATGACACAGACAGATAGAAAAAGCAAGAAATGTAGGAAGTTGCGGAGAATCATGATCAGCCACATCTTGAAAAACATAAAGAATAAAAAGTATACTATTTACAGAATAAGTGAATTGGTTTTCTCTTGGGAAAGGTAGGTGCTATGGGGTCCTCCCCTTTCCATATAAGTGGACTCGACCAGAGTGTTACTTGGACTGCTGCCGTTAAATACCCAAAGTCAGTCAAAATACAGAGATTGAGATAGTAAGAAGACTGAGATTGTGATTGAGTTGGAGGTAGAGTAATAGTGTGAGGTAACCGCTTGTAGAAGTCATTTACAAGCCCGTAGACTCTAAGGAAGTCCTACTCTGAGACTGTATATATATATATATATATATATATATATATATTATGACGACTAACCGCGTTCCTGGATTTCCTTTGTTCCTTTGTATTATTGTGTAAATACATTTTATTTCTTATATTTAATTCCTGCGTTTGTCATTCATTGGAGACCGAATTTCATCTCGGAATCCACAACAGTAGGAATCCATCACTTCCGCTCAGTTATATGTAAATATCGAGACAGGATTGGCCTTTATAGCCTTGTTTGGCAACCAGTATACGAGAAAGAAAACTCATTCAAATAAACCTGAAGAGGGTTGGGCTCCATCAAGATGTTTTGCAAATTGATGTAATGGAATAACCAGTCACCCCCATGAATGATTACACTAGCGGTAGTAAGTACCTATAACGTCAACTGTCTACGAGAGACTGGGGGAAGAGTTAGAGCGAGACGACGCAAGGACGTCCGACCTGCCAACTGACATGTGTGTATAACTGTACCGTATTTTGTGCTGGTTGTGTACAATAAACCTTTCTTCTATTGTCTACCTGGTGTTATGTATTTATTTCTTTTAGCGTGGAATATAACATAAATGATTACTGCTGTGGCTGCAGTAGATGTTGTTCCCCTATGACCCTCAGTGATCAATAAACATCTTTGCTATAAACTGTTCAAATAATCTAACATAATAATTACTAATAATTCTGGACCTAAAAAATTCTACTAATTTAAAAAAATATTATTTATGAATTATAAACATGACATTTAGAATATATATATATATTATAATATATATATATATATATATATATATATATATGTGTGTGTGTGTGTGTGTGTGTGTGTGTGTGTTTTTTAATAATTTCACCCCAAACAGAATAATACAGCCACTAAAATGCAAGGCGTTACTTATTTGAGTGAATAAGAGAAAAAATATTGAGGAGGGAGAACAATAAAAGAACAGGATTTAAGAAGAGAGAAGATAATAATTAACACATTATTTAAATTTTGAAGTTCAAAGTTGACCGGAAAGTAAGAAACTGGAAGAGAGCTCCAAAAGCGAGAAGTGTGAATGAAGAAACTGTTAACATAGAACTTACGGTTACATCTAACCATTTCAATTGTAAATTGGTGAAACATTGCCGCTAGGTATCATAGCGGAAAGTAATAATTATTTTGATATAATACAAAAATGTGGCACAAGGCCAAAAAGTGGGTATAGGGGAAGACTGGATTATCTTAAATTTAGCTACCCACGATTAATGACCCAAATATACTACAGCATTTCTTACACTAAAACAATGCATTCTTACATACCATTCTCACTACAGCCACCATAATACCTCAAAGACTCTATGAAGTCCTAACTAGTTTCAATACGTACAATTTGTCTGTGTCGGATGGCGAATAAAAATAACAACTTTTAAAAATGAAACACGAATGAAATATATATATAATGATTATAAGAGAACATCAGAATAATTATCATGAAAGTATTTACAGAAAAGGCACAGAGAAGCTACGTTCCGGCGGTTGGAAGATGACGGAAGCCGAGATGCAAGGTCAAGACTGATAATATTGCAGATTCTTCTTTCGATTTTATCAAGCACCTCTAAATATATAGCAGAACCAGTAGACTGGTCAGCTGCCAATTTGACTTTATCAAACTGATCATACTTACTTTCAAGACAGCAATAAATAGTTGTATCATCAGTTTAAATACCGATTTGAAAACTGATGACATCATAAAGGTTGTTGATTAAAATTACGAACAACTTATATCCATTGAGGGGTCTTTGGGGGACTGAATCAGAATACCATAACCTTACAATTTGTGAAGAAGACCAGGATGTCAAACCCTGTCAAATGACTTCTCATTTATTCATATATCTTGGAAAAAAAATAGATAATTAGAGTATATGTATTTTGACATTTGTACAAAATTTCGAATATTTTCATTAAGACATGCGTCTCCTATGGCAAAAATTGCATCAATTTTTAATTCATTATTGTACTTTATTTTTGAAAATAAAAGAAAGGTTATTATTTATGACACAACCTAATACATGAGCGGCCATTTTCATATCAGCTCATCAATTCATATACCTGAAAACCAAAAAAAACAAAAAAAACAACCCAAAAACAAAATATACCTCTCATGGCAAATATTGGATTGATTTATGACTAACATTCGTATATGTGTGAGTGTACGTGCATATATATTGTATATGTGTGAGTGTACGTGCATATATATTGTATATGTGTGAGTGTACGTGCATATATATTGTATATGTGTGAGTGTACATATATTGTATATACATACATATATATATATATATATATATATATATATATATATATATATATATATATATATATATATATATAGCGGAATATGCGTGGATAAAGCGAAGAAATAAAGCGGATCTTCAACACGGCTCTACAAATCTAAATATATATTTTTTATTTTTTGAGTATTATTTTTCTTTCAAATTGAAAGAAATGAATTAAAAAGATTCTTTACGAAACAACTTCACACAAAATATTTTGTGTATCTTTTGTTACAGTACAACTGAATATACGTTAGTATAGAAGAAAACGGAATACGTCTTCGTGTGGGAATGTGTGTAACACCGGTTTTATGTATGCGTATAAATTGTAGCAGTCGACAACATAAATAAGGGCTTATGCTGTCTTACTCTTGACGCTCGTAAACAAACTTATCTGCATGTTTTTTTATGTGTCAATATCGCTAAGTAATGTTTTGTAATATAAATATACTCGAATAAATATGCAAAAATGTGAGTAATTATGAGAATTTCAGTTTTTGTATAACAAACGAACGGCCACGCTTGTTAAAGGCTAACTAAAAAAATAACTTGCGAACTAAATATTGATCTTTTTATAATGAAAAATCAGCCCCAGAAAAAAATAAATTTATTAATCTCAAGTTCATTGGTTAATAAATATTTTCCTAATTTTTAAATATCTATTTATATTGTTGATCAAATTCTGAAGTGATTTTCACAAATTTCGTAGCAAACAACAAATATTTATTGCTTGCAAAGAATACTGCGCGTCTCAAATACCGTTGCTGATTGGTTAATATATATGGATATAATAATTCAAATTTTTGAAGCCGAAAATGTACAAAATTGAGTTAATTTCTGAGTTTAAGTAATCTATTGCATTTTCTACAATTTTGAAACGGCGTTCCACATACAAACTCAAATATATATATATATATATATATATATATATATATATATATATATATATATATATATATATCTGTTTGTGAATATTTATTTCGTAATAATACAAAATTTGCGTGTAGGTGCGTGTGAGTGGCGTGGTGTGCGTATAAATACACGGGCAGATGTATGAATATGTTCATATTTGTATGTACGTTGATGTAGATGTTAATGCTACATTCAACATGTGTTTAAATTAATTTTCTTTAAACATCCGTTTACACACACTCATCTCTCTCTTTCTCTCTCCCTATATATATATATATATATATATATATATACGCACACACACACACACACAGTAATATATATGTGTGTGTTTATAATTTTATTTTATTGCCCAGTGTTTTTTTTTTCTTGGGTTCGTGGAGTAATGGAAAACTGGTGAATGCAGTGGTGGGGAGGCGAAATGAAATAGTTCATTATTGTTTAAGTGTTGTGTCTGCGAAATCCGACCCAGCAGAAAAGAGCCACGTATAACATTTGGCACTCAGAACCTTTTTTTCACATCCCGTAAATTTATTGAAAACCCATAAATGACCTTAAATAACCTTTTCTGTATTTGAGGCTGCCATTATCGATATATAACATGTTATTAATGAACATTATTTTAAATTCTTATAAGAAATTTAAGCTGTTTGAACATGTATCGTCTGTATTTTTTTTTTTTTTTTTAGAAAGCAGACGCTGCGTTGATCCTTTGCTTAATTTTTTGTTACATTTGGATTTGTCTGAAAACGGGCGTATTTCATTTGCATTGATTACTTTCAAATGTATGTTATTGGACATCATTTCGTAAGCACTTAATTTGTATAATTCTTTCAATTTTGTCTGGTAACAATAAATTAATCGGTTGTTCTTAAATTCGGCTCGTGTCATCTGCATTAGCTTTGTACCCTTATAAATTAATATTACCTCAAACATTTATTTGAACTATTTTTTTCGTAGGGGCCATTTATAAAAAAAAATCCTTTATCGAAAATATTTATGCATTTACATATTTTGTTTCTCGAGTAATTTTCGATTTTGTTAATCTCTCCAAGAAGGAAATGTCGGTAAGTATTTTCATTAACAAGAAAACAAACATCATTTGCTTGTGAATTCGGCTGAAGAAGAGTATATCATGAAGGAGTCGAATTTATTACATTGGAATCGTAATCACGATCTAATTCATCAGACTTACAAATTACGATTCCAATGAAATAAATTATAACCCTGTAATATAGTTATTATAGTTATTAACAAAATATCATGACAACATACCAGTAATAAGGTTATTTTCTTTTTTTGCATTAACATATGAGATTGCATGATGCAATATCTTCTTTATTATTGCATCAGTCATTATTCACACATGATTTATACTCAAAAGATTTTTGTCATTGCCAAAATAGCAGTCATTGTGATATTATCTGTTTAGTAAATTAAGCTTAGAATATGGGTCAAACAATCCTCACCTTCCCCTCCACGATCAGCCCAAATTCTGGTTCTACGCGATGAAGACTATTGTGAACGTGTAAAATTCGATTGTATCAAAACTTCTGTTCATACTGCTCCCTTGAATTCCCGAAATTCAGAGGCATTTAGCGACAAGGGAAGACGGGTATATGAAAGGAAAACCAGTGCTAGAGATAAACCATTAGATTAGGCGTATTTCTGTGCGCGATCCTTCAAAAAGTACTTGTAAGTAGATATGTGCTACTCTGTTTCAAAATGATACAAATGTCAGTTCTATAACAGTTTCACGTCATCTGGGATTTCATTTTGATTTGAAACCATTAAAACCATGTAAACCACGGCTAACTGCCGTTATGAAATCCAGTTATCTAGCTAAGAAACATAAAAGCTGGGCAACTTAAGCTTATAGCGAAGTTAAGTTTTAAGGGGAAACTTCTCTGCAACAGTTCGTTATGCATAAAAGAAACATTAGAAAATATAATTTGAAGAAATGTCTATAATTCAGAGTATGGAGCATTTATCGAGTAAGATAATTTGCGACATCATGACCAAATCTGGAACAGTTTGACTCTATTTCTAGCCTCCAGGAACATCGAAGAATGGTGAAAAGTATGTAGAACTACTGCAGGAGAAACTGAAAATGCATATGCGCATTCATAAGTGCACAATATTAATGCATGATGGGGCTGCATGCCACCGGTTAAAGGTCGTTCGGGTGATTTGAGTAGGATCAACGTGACAAAATTGCACTGGACAGTGAAACGATCTGAACCGAATTGAAAATAAATTAGAATTGTCAAAAGTTAAGTTGTAGAAAAATAACCTTCAAGTACGAAACCACTTAGAGAGGTTATTACAGAGTTGTGTACAAAAGAAAACTACGTTGACCACTGTTACAACTTTATTCTCAACATTCTCTGTCGCATCCAAGCAGTAATCAAAAACAAAAATACACACATACACCCTAACCATTGACGATTTGGCTTGAAATGAATAGAGAACCTGTGAGTCAAATAGTCAGTCTTTCAGAAATTACATATTACTCAGTTGTTTTTAACTTTTAACTTTACAAGGTGGTCTTAAACTTTTTATTAATGACTACACACACACACACACACACACACACACACACACACATATATATATATATATATATATATATATATATATATATATATATTGCTTATAAACTCAATTCGACCTTGTCTACCGAACGCTTCTTTGTAGCTTAACGGTAAGGCACGTCAGCGTATATGACGGTTCCATATATATATATATGTATATATATATATATATTGCAAGGAAAAGAAATAATTTGTTTCTTATTGTCATTGTGAAATATAAAAATAAAATTTAAGAAATGAAAATACTTACAACACAGACCAACCGGTTTCGTTTCCAAGCTCATCAGGGTCGACTGGGAACAGATAAATAATTTATTGCAAAGATACATTTACTCCAACAAATACCTTACATGAAATTAAAACATTAAAAATTGAAATGATTAATGGTATGAAGGAAGACTAAAATCAAAACAACGCGAATTTGCGCAGCGAAAAAAAAAGAGTGGTGGGGAATGTATGATTCACAGACACTAGAGTCTAATAATGTGAAGTCCAAGGAGACAGTCTCTTTGTAAGCAAAGAGACTGCTCCCTGGCAGGATGTACAGAGACTCCAGTGCCCGTAAATGAAAAGGAGATTGCGAACGAGACAGAACAGTCCGGACGAAAATTCATTGCACAATCTCTGCAATTTGTAAGATGTTCAGTGATAGCTAACCCGGAAGTATTGACCAACTGGCTCTTACGGGCATCCGGATTAAGAACATGTAATGGGACATGCCTAATCCTACAATCTAAGCGTTGGGTAGTTCTTCCCATGTAGTTGTTACCACAACCACAATTAAACGAATAAGTAACCGAAGAAACATGATGGGGAGGAAGAGGATCCTTACACATAGAGGAAAAGGTGGAACGAGTCGCAAAATGAATCCTTAGTTGAGCAGAAAAATAACAAAGTTGAACAGCAGACAAGATCCGCTTAGTCATAAGCTCGCTCCGCGAACCAATAAAAGGAAGCCGCAGATAAATAAGACATTTCTGAACTAAACATTGTTTATCCTTTCGAAAACTATATATCTTATCACGCATGACACTATCAAGAGTATCACTAGGATATCCATTTTTTTTTGTGCAGCGGATAAAATCCAATTCATCAGCCAAATATTGTTTACTACAAATCATCAAGGCCCTGTGAGTTAAGGACTTGGTGAAATTGATTTTACGCTTTTTGGGACAAAATGAGTCCCAACGCGTATACAAACCAGAAAAATTTGGTTTGCGAAATACCGAAGTAAGAAATTGAGGAGGAGTCCAATGCACAAGGACATCGAGAAAAGAGAGACAAGAAT
The DNA here is from genome assembly GCA_903632075.3 of Acanthosepion pharaonis. NCBI lineage: Eukaryota > Metazoa > Mollusca > Cephalopoda > Sepiida > Sepiidae > Acanthosepion > Acanthosepion pharaonis. The sequence continues at coordinate 3,329,702 of CAHIKZ030004620.1, read as the reverse complement.
TAGACTCCTTTTCAATGGTAAATTTCAAAGATGGATGAAGTTGGTTCATGACTGAGAAAAAGGAATCGGCTTCCACTTCATTATTGAAAAGACAAAATGTATCGTCCACATACCAACGATACATGGACGGTGCATTGTCATAAGTGAAGAGGGACGACTCATAAAAGCCCACAAAAATAGTGGCCAAAGCTGGACCCAGGGGGGGAGCCCATGGCAACCCCATCAATCTGTCAGCTCATAAAATTATTAAAGCTCAAGTCAACTGACATAGTAGCGAATTGCATAAGCTTAACAAACACATTTTCTGGGATATTCCGGAGGTGAGTCTGGAAATAATTTTAGATTTTGTTTCAATAACCATAAACAAACAATACGTCAAAACAACCCTTATTCCCCCATAGCTAAACACTACAATCAATCAAGACACACATTAGAAAACTGCAAATGTTTATTAATAGATTCCGATTTTACTTCCACATTCACACGCAGAAAAAAAGAAACATATTGGATTTTAAAATTAAATACACATAAACTAGGGTTGAATAGGGACTTAGGTGTTTTAAATCTTTATAAATATTTCAATAGTTAAGCAATTGTTTTTAGATAGTAAAAAAAATTTTTTTAAACAACATTTAAGATATTTATGACAGTTAGATTTAAGTTAGGAATATCCGAACAATGACGTTCCATATCACGTGACGTCCGCGTCCTCGCGAAGGACGCTACTTGCTAACAAACAGTAATTTTAATTTATTTGTAACAAACAGTTATTTCTGATGAAAAATTGAGGACAATTTGAAATATCAAATATATATATAAATAAATAAATACTTTCATAAAATAAAACATTATTATTTTTTAATTTGAAACTTTATATATATATATATATATATATATATATATATATATATATATATATATATATATTTATTTAGAAAATTTATAACATAAACATGTTAAGAATAGTAATTGTTAACAGGAACAGGCGTATTGGCTGGGTGAGAGAATTCGAAAGCAAAGATTATGAATTTTGGCAGTCTGTAATTTGGTCAGATGAGAGTAAATTCTGCCAATATTTGAATTCGAGATAGGTTTATGTTTGGAGAAATCAGAATGAGACTTGAAACACCGAATGTCCGCAGGCGACAGTGAAACATGGAGGGATTGGATTAATGGTGTGGGTCGCTGTCTGGTTTGGAGAGAAATCTGAGCTGATTCTGGGTGACGAGCTGTTGAATGGTCCAAAATACTGTCAAACATTAAAGAAAGGACTTCTCTCACTATTTGAAACCAATCAGATTGACAAGAATATTTACCTTTTTCAAGAGGATAGAGCGCCATGTCATACGAGCAAAGTAGCAAAGATCTGGAAGGAATCGCAAGGAATCAAGTCACCGTCATTGGGTAGCCTAAAGTCCTGATATAATCTAATGGAGCACGTTTGGGAGCACCTTGACCGAAAACTTCGAGAGCGTGCAACCAAAATCACGTCAGTGGCAATCCTTAAAGAAACATTGCTAAAGGAGTGGCAAAATATGGATCAGACGATTGTTGATAATTTGATCAAATCCATGAAAAATCGAATACAGGTACTAAAACTATCAAATAGATGACCAACTCCATACTGATTCCAAATACTGTATTGGATGTAGTTTATTTCTCCTGGTTAAAAACTTTTCTTAGGCCACTGTAGAGAACAGAACTGGATGTATGGCTGTATATATATTAGTTAATTGCTGTTTAAACGTGTCGGATAAGTATAGTTTTTCCTCTTGTCTTTTTTTTATATATATATATATATATATATATATATATATATATATATATAGTTTTAAGGTATGCTATACGGGCTAAAGTGCTTAATATCATGAATAGAGCGTATGCAAATATAAAAGTGGACATTGAAGTCAATGCCCAGAGGTGACATTCTATTTCATGCTCAACGCAATATATATATATATATATATATATATATATATATATATATATATATATATATATATATATATATATATATATATATATATAGTATAGTGGGAGAGAGAGGGAGAGAGAGAGGGAGAGAGAGAGGGAGAGGGATGTAGTTTAAAACTTGCTATATTTAGGAGGACGTGTGTTAAGTATCGGATATATTAAAATTTCTGCAATTGTTTGATTTTGTTACCTTCGATTTATAACTCGCACTTTGGTCTCTACGTTTAGCTAACAACCATACATTCTGTCTTCTTGCAGTTGATGTTTAATCCTTTCTTCTCGCTTTCCTTCACTACATTATGTAGGAGTTTTTGTAGATTTCTTTCGGTGTTTGCTATCAACACTATGTCATCTGCATATCTGACACTGTTAAGATTGTGGCCGCCAATAATGAATCCTGGTAGGACATCTAGTTATCTCAGAATCGCCGCGCTGTGTAGATTGAATGTCCGGTGAGAAGACACCTCCTTGTCTTACAGCCGTTTCTACTTTTGTATAGCGGTTGAACTCATTTTCTATTCGTATGCAGGCCGTTTAATGCCAGTATAGGTTCTTGATTATTCTATTTTTCCCAAACCAGTCTTTAAACTGTTCTTTATAATGGCACATACAGTTGACATAAGAATATGACACTTACTGGCAATCTTATCATATGTTTCTCCATTCTTATGACATTTCAAAACTTCAAGGCAATACTATATTCTTTTCTTTTTAGCACGGTGACAACTGTTGATTACATTAGTGATTTGTTGGTAAATTTTATCTTCTCCCAAGTCGATAAGTTTTGCATAGGAGTCAACTTTGCAAAATATTATTATGATATTAATATTATTTAGCATCTTAAAATTTAATTTTATCCGCAGAAACTACCTTTTTTGAACCATGACAATCATTGTCGAATTAAACATTGCTTAGCAAGTGGCATTTTCACGTAACTCAAGTAACCTTCAGAAAACTTCGTTTGAGACACGGAACTGATAGTGACCATACAATGCTGATTTCTATGTCCACTCATTAGTTCTTCTTCTTCTTCTTATCTCTCTCTCTCTCTCTCTCTCTCTCTATATATATATATATATATATATATATATATATATATATACCGTTTGTATTAGCGGAATTGTCCAAATCGTGTAAAAGCAAAATTGTCTATAAGAGTAAACTTTGAAACGTTGTATCTTAGAAATGATTAAAGATATCTTACTGGAATCCTTCGAGGATTTTATAATACTACTGGACTTTACTTTCAGCAATAAGAATGTATGATTACTCTCCAAGCTCAACAGAAGAATCGTGATGAAATCGATCATAAACGAAAATGATATGTTCATCATTAAGTATGGGAAGCTCATGAAGGATTGAAATAAAGTTCATATATATATATATATATATATATATATATATATATATATATATATATATATATATATATATATATTCTCATTTCCGAATTTATTAAAGAAGATCTTCGTCCTCTCTAACCTAATTTTCTGTTCTGGAGTAACAAGGGGCCTCACAAGTTTCACGTACGATTTGATTTTCAAGTTTTTTTTTTCACTCCTCTTTGGATTGTCGTAACTGAAACTCCGCTCTTATGTGCCAAACGTCTTATGAATTGAGTTTGATCTTTTGTAATTGATCTCTTTAGCACTTAGTTGAAATGATGGTCCTGTTGTGACCTCTACTCTTCCCTCTTTTTAAAATTTATTCACACTTCTCTTTTTTAATGGTTTTTTAATAGACTTTGAAGATGGAAGCCAGAGTCCGAATGTTAGTAACATTACTCAAAGCGTGAATAATCATTTTCCTCTCACCATTGGTCAGTTAGGAAGACAGTGTGGCTGACACAAACCGATTTTAATCTGTTCTCTTTCTAGCTGAAAACTGGACAATTATGCTGTTACACGAGTTGGAAAATTTGGGTGTTACACTTGGTATATATACAAATTTAAGATTTAGAAGTGAAGTGGATATTTTCATATAGTTGTCAATATTATAAAATAGACCAATTATAATATTATTTTTTATATATATACAAAAGTTAAGTAATTCTTATGTATACATATATATATATATATATATATATATATATATATATATATATATATATATATATATATATATATACTCACACACATCATGAGGTTCTAAAGAGTTCTTGTCTCGGCCATGCACCTATTCACACGTTTAAACGTTTGGTGCGATTCGAGGAAATGTATTAGTTCGAGTAATTTCTAAACGCGCCTCGTCATATATTATTTTCATTCTAGACCAAAAGTCTTGGGTCACAATCTGGATTTCGTAGAATAGCCTAAGAAGATTGCGCGCCTTTTTTTAAAAATTAATTTACTTGCTCACTTCAGGTTAGGTGGATTTTCTCTTCTTGAAGGATTTCATAATATATTCAATAATAATAATAATAATAATAATAATAACAAAAAATTAACCCATTACGGCATTAATTTTCCTCTAAATTTTAGCACTTTTTGCCTGATCTATCATGCTGTCTAATGGTAATCTTGGGATTAGTTGATTTTTATTTTAGGTAATCCCTCGTCTAAAATATCGAATGCCATACAATAATAGGCAAAACAGTTTCTGCATCATCTTGGAGTAAATTAAACCAAAGAAACTTATTAATTATTAAAGCCAGATGGTGGGCCAAAATTTGAGTTTCTAATATATATGTATATATTAATAAAGTATATTTCGGCAGCAAGTATTCAACCAAAGAAGTTTGATTAAAATGAACCGATAAGGTCTGTCTGTTTAATTTTTAATGCTATTTTGCTAATTTTTGGATAAGGTGCTGAGTAATGAGCTCGAAGTTGAGAATAAACTGGTTGAACTTCGTATTTTGTTATTTTTATTCAAGTACTTTTGACTTTCGTACTCATTATCAAGAACAAATATGGTGTCTGTGTCGTAGTTAGAATCACTTTGTCTGCATTTTTCTATTCTTTGGAAACCAGGATTCGAACAGTTTATCTACAACTTCGGACACAATACTCAAAATTCTTCTGTCTTCCTGGAGATTGTTCTTTTATTGTCCTTTCTCTTGTGCATGTCTATTTTAAAAATTATATGATCGATTTGTCATTTTTACCAAGTTTCAAGTAAAATAATATTGGTTGATTGGTGTATTCCTATCTTTTTTGTGGCATCAATTGAACAAAATAAACCAAATAGCAATGTCCACCTCCTCACCAACCAAAATCAAAGAAAGTGTCGATAGTTTTACATGTCAACATCGGTTTCCCTAAATAAAAAATAGATTTTTAAAAACAGGTAGCTTGGTTCTTCATTGTATTAGCAAATCATTTATAGAGAATTCCATCCTTTCAGAGCAATCGCAGTTAGTGTCCTTGCGCCCGACTTATTTTCAGTATCCCCCATTACTTTATATGCATTGACGTACTCTTGCATACGTGTCACTCTGAACATATGTGCACTGACATCCGGAAGGGGAAGAATTCTTGTAATAATGCCACTGTTTGAATTCTCTCCGTTTTCAATTTCACGTAGGCATTTCCGGTGACCTTGGTATTTGTAATGTCTGGGGAACGTCTCTTTTTTGTTTTCTTTTGAGATAAACCTTTGTAAAACGGGCAGTTGGCCGACATTCACATCACTGGAGGTATGGCTGCATCTATATTAGTTAATTACTGTTTAACTGCATTTAGGCACGTAGCAGAGCGTGATAGTTGCAGAGCCTATTCGCAAGTGGAGCGAGTTCGAACCTTACTGTTTGACCCATATTTATAGCCACGAGCAAGATTATGCCAGACGTATCATTAAATTTATCTGTGTATAGCCGTATGCATAGATATTTTAGTCCTCATCTTCCTGTTTATATCTATCTATCTATCTATCTATCTATCTATCTATCTATTCCACGTCACAATTACCTAACAGACACTGTTTGACCGAAGCTCTCATATATATTACATCTTATTCACTCCTGATTTCGTTAATTACTGTCGGCCAGTGTGCATATGCGGTCCTGTTAGAACGTGGAGCTTTATCTTGAACGATGTCCGAGAGAGACTATTCTCTGCCCTCTAGGTTTGGCGTTTATATATATATATATATATATATATATATATATATATATATATATATATATATATATATATATATATATATGTGTGTGTGTAAAAATATATAGAAAATAGGAAAGAACTCGTTAGGTAAATAATCCAAAGTTCTTGAGTATTTTTGTTATTATTTTAAAAAAACAGTGCTCGATACAAAAGTAGAGCATAAATATAATTATTTATTTAAAAATATAATTCCATCGCTACATAAGAGTTCTCATGTTTCAAAACGAGCCGAAAACTTCAATATAATAATTTGAATTGAATTAAAGTACCAAATTCTGTTCCATCTTCAAGCGAAATTTTTTTTTGAATAACTAATTCCTGAAATTTACGCGTTTTATAAGCATATTCATTATTAAAATTAAAATTACTATGGTAAAGGCTAGAGCAATTATTTAAGCAAAAGGGCGTAAGGGTTAATAATAATAATAATAATAATAATATATATATATATATATATATATATATATATATATATATATATATATATACAACTGTTATGCAGTTATTTCTCATGGTTGCATGCTAGCGCATCTGCACTGTTCACCTGAGTCTGCAGCTGGTCACTTCTGAAGTGAGTCGCGCAACGGGATTCTCCAAAAGACACTGAGAGCAAAGTCTATTCAGACATGACCTATGATGAGGCACCTACTTGATATCATTTAAGGGTTTCATTCAATAAAAAAAAACTCTTTTTTCTTTTTTTCCCATTCTCTCTCTGTTTCTTTCTCTCTCTCTCTCTCTCTCTCTCTCTCTCTCTCTCTCTCTCTCATTACGTTGTTACACACTCCGCCCACTTTCACATTAGGTTGTTACATTCTCTCTCTCTCTCTCTCATTACGTTGTTACATTCTTGACTCTCTCTCATTAGTTGTTACATTCTTATCTTTCTCTCATTATGTCGTTACCTTCCCTTCTCTCTCATTGCGTTGTTGCATTCTTCTCTCTCTCTCTCTCTCATTACGGTGATACTTTCTACTCTCTCTCTCTTATTATGTTGTTACATTCTTTCTCTCTCTACGTTCTTACATTTCTCTCTCTCTCTCTACAACTCTTTCTTTCTCTTTAAAATAGTGAGATGAACTGGTGCAATTCGCATATTTTTATAAGCAAATTGAAAGAAATATTTTATTATGTTGTACTAAATAAAGTGTAGAATTCATGTTGCACTTTTAACTCATGTAAATTTTTCACTCTGGTTATTATATCATTGTGTTATATCGTGCCATATGAAATGCCTGACGACTTATGGTCTGCATATGGTGTATAAAGAATCATTTGTTATTGTAAATCTGGCGTATTCACAACTATTCATGACTTACAAAACAGGCTTAAATAATTTTGTATCAGGAGTGGGCACCGAAAATCAAAATTTAAATGTGGCAAGGGAACTGGACGTAATTGCACATCAGGCCTCAAGAAATCATGAGTCGCCATTGTTCTAGGCGAGCTTGCCATATGGCGTGGTTCTGAACTGAATTTATCTGCTGTAGATATTTTGGGGTGTTTGTAAAGAGGTTTAGAGATTTTTGAAATGTTTGATGTAAACGAACAGAGATTGCTCGCGGTTTTGCTTTATTTGAGTAAAAACAGTTGCGGGGATCATTGGAATCGAGAAGCTTTAAAAGAAAGAAAACTTTAAATAAAATGTATGAGTGATAGTCGGTAATCAAACGTGGTGAAAACATCGTTTGATGGCTTAATCCGGATTGAGTGGTCTTCTAGATGAAATGATGGACATCTGGAATAAGTTCACAACGAAAATCAGAATCTAAGCATCGATGGGATAATTCAATTTCTGTCAAAGCCATGTCAGTGAATTTTAACAAAATTTGAAACTGTATTGTGTAGAAAGACTTACTAACCTTCTCTACACTTATTATTAAAACATGAACTCGTCCATCTGCTATGAGTAGAACGTCTGCTCATGGAACAGCGGTAAAAAGTGGGTCGCTATGGCGTAGCGTTTTCATCGTACTAAACTACTTTGTTCATAAACCATATTTTCATATGATTAAAAGCTGCTAGGGTTAACCGTTATCTTCCCCTCCTAACTTCAAAAATTGCCTCCAAACGTAACACTTTACATCGAGTAACCCTCGGTCTTTGTAAAGGGCGAACATTATAGTAAAAAAAAACCAAAACCTTCTCTCAATTTTTTGTTTGCCTTTGTTTCCCTTAGAGTCTTATTAACCAACAACTACGAGAGTTATACGAAATTTATAACAAACGGCAAGCGCTGACGCTATCAGATTTGGATTAAATCCACGTTGAAATATTCTACGATTATTTTTTACCACCGTTCACCAATGCAAATCCCAAGAGCCACTCAAAGTGGAGGGTTTCTGAAAGAGGTTGTTGTATGAGCGTAAGAGGCGGGGGTAGAAGTGTGGCTTATAAGGATATGTGGGAATGATAATAGTTAACCTTAGACTTGAAGAAGTTATGATTTTAGTAGTTGAGAAAGCACCCCCTCAGGAATCTGTCCACAAAGTAACAAATCTTGGGTAGGATCTGTCTGAGTGGAACTCCCTTATTACTAATGAAATACAAATGGAAAAAAAATGGTTTACCCCAGTGTATGTGACAGAGGGGATGTAAGCTGTGGTTTGAATTGGTGCAATAAAGGGGTGTAGCTCATCAGAGTATTTGCCATGGAAATAACGATAGAGTATGGAAAGGTTTGCAACATTCCGGGGGAACGGGTTGTAGGGTGGAAAATAATCCACCATGCACAAGACTGCACAAGACTGTACAGTATAGTAGAGTCAGGTGGCACCATCTGTGAGAAAAATAACACCATGAAGCAATTCACCCCGACAAAAATTCGGAAGTGGCAAGCCGTACTGCTTGGCATTCGTGCCGGAAGCTCCAATACGAATATTTCGGAGTGTCAATCTAAGGACATGCAGGGGATTCGGAAAGAGTCGATATCATAGGGTTTCGAGTGATCACCAGTGATAGCGACGGTATGCCTCCATTCATCATCCCGCAGAGCGTCACACTCAACATGCAGGCCTGCATCAAGTCCCTTGAGGAAGTAGTCCTGAACCCTATATCGGGCAACAGGACTCTGCACCATGCCACACAGGAAGGAGAACCCAGTCATGACAATTTCTGCGACCACATTACCCCTTTCATCTGGTCACCTAATTCCACAGACTGAAACCCCCTTGATTATTACGTGTGGGGCGCAGTTGAGCGAGAAGCCAACAAAATTTGTACCATGAAGATGAACTGAAGGCAAGGATTATGGCAGCATTTACCAACATAAACAAGGAGACTGTCTAGAAGAGATTCAGGAGATTCCGAAGTGGTCTTAAGGCCGTAGTTGACGCTAATGGCGATTTTATTGAATAAATTTACTTTTTAGTATTCAATAAATTTAAGTAAATTTACTCTATAGCATTTCACGTAATTTTTGTGTAATTTTGGTAAATATATCTGTTAAAATGAGACGTCAGTGTTATTTTCATTTTTGCGTAATTTAGACGACAATTTATCCATCCCGCTGTATATAATAATTTTTGGTCTGAACTGGCTGATGTAAAGATAAAACATACCAAGAGGGGTGAGGTAGTTACAGGAGCGGTACAGGGAGCGATGGATCGTATATATGAATTGCACTTGAGGTCTGGGGTGAATTGGAGTCCCACTGGAGCTCAAGGTACATGAATAAGTCAGTATCTGCCTGGTACTGATGAGACATTACTTGTGTGGTGTTAAAGGCATTGAATGTTACAAGCCACTTATTCCTCCATTGAGCTCTTAGATATTATTCAGTGGGGAGAATTAGATGCCAGGCTCTGGTCATTTAGATTTTCGGTGGTGCCCTCATGAACTGGTATTTTTTTTTTTACAATGATGTTCACCCTGTACAAGGACCAAGAGTCACTCCAGTCTATATGTTTGGACTCTATCGAAAGTGAAAAGTAAAAATTAGACCTTTCCTACCCATATATGGCGGCAGTACTCTATTTTGGGCCTGATTTGTAATGGTAGGGGTTAGCACAAGGAATCAGGTACTTCTAGGCGTGGTACAGGGAACCGATCATTTTCCAGCATTTTTAGCAATGGATCGTATGTAGGAGTTCCTCTTGAGACCGGGGTTGAGTTTAAGCGCTCAAGGCACGTGGCCTCTCTGAGAGAACTCCCGTTTATCGTGATAATGAAAATTCAGGCTCCGCTCGGTGATGATCAACGTCCCTAGTTTGGTTTTGGAGATAGTGAATGGGATCAGCCAGATTTATCCCCAGTGAGCTGTTGAAGTTAGATCAGAGGAGAAATCTGCAAACTAAAGTTTTGAGGATTTCCAGCTTTGGAGAAAATATAGGCTTAGACCAATATCATGTTGAAACACTGGTTCACGTGCGATTACCGAAGTTAAGCAAAGTCGACCTTGGTTAGTAACTAAATGGGTGTTCTAAGTGCGGGTGGTGCAGTGAATAACGGCTCGGAAGTGGAAATCAAATAGACGTTTAAATTCAAATGGCGTTCGTTATATTCACTTACGCGCAAATACCTTTGGGAAAGTTAGGAATTCACCTCTCCTAACCCTCAGCTATGGGTTAATTAGTAGAACCTGTCTCATTAAATCATTATTATCCCTCAAAAATTCTAACAATTTAAAGATATTTTCTGGCTTAGAAAAGGTTGATAAGCCGTAAAAAAGTAAATCAATCAAAATTAATCAATCGAAAAAATGTAGGAGCAAGTGTAATGGAAAGAAACATTAGGTGCAAGTGTACTAGAAAATATAGGTGCAAGTGTACTGAATCAAGATGAAAATATTTTGAAGAAATCTAGAATTTCCTGTTGTAAAACCTTGTAAAATTTTAGAATAATCCGATTATTTTTCAGTACCTTTCGTATATTATGTCATTTGTTATAAATTAAGATTTTGTTGTTAGACATCATTATTTACATTAGCCGTCGTTCAGAAACTTTTTCCTCCCATGAAAATTATTGTCTTTGAAAGGAGCTGATTAGAATGGCTTTTTGATGCCGGTTAAATATCAGGATATTGGGAACTCTATATTAAATATTGGCAACCCTGCCCAAAATAGATTAGTTTGGGGTTGTTTTGGTTTTAGTTTTTTTTTCCGACAAGTTCACTTAACTAGGGGGTGTATACTCACAGGCCCCCTTTTATTTTTGTCCCCATTTTTTAGTTTAATTGCCCCTCGCGTAATATCTGGTGGAAATTAATATAAAAACGGTGAAAATAAATAATAACATTAAGATCGATTGGTTGAGGAAATTCAAGAACAACAATTTGAATTCCTTTAGAAAATGATTTATCTGGTAGCTGGCTTTCCTTATCTGCAATAGGCAAGTTGAAAATAGATGTGCGTGTTTAAGGCTTATTGGCAGAGCAGGGCTATTTTATGTCAAATGTAAATGAGTCACCGGTGGAAAGTTAGTCGGATGGAATCAACGGCTACGTGTCTGTGACGAAGATGGGCCTTCAAACTGGTGGGCATTGACTCTGGTATAACCAGAAAAGGGATATACTATTTTATTAATTGATTCTAACATTGAAAATGGAGAAAATATGACACTTTCGGTACATTAGACATTTTATTTTCAGAAAGATAAAAAGTAGGTTTGACCATCATATGGGCTGATGTATTGGCCCGATATTTAGTATTGGTTCTTAATTATTTTAGATGGTTGAAAAGATTCTTATCAAAGTTAGTTATACATTGGTGGCAGATGTTTCTCCAGGTTGCTCGGTTTTCAACAGCAAGTTCGAACTCCTCAATAGGGATTAAATTGTATTTGAGTTTGTCCTTGAAGCGTAACCGAGGATGGTCTACATTATGCTTACCATGAAAATATTGCCAGTGTGAGAAAGGATTGGTTAATTGATCCGTGCCAGTGGGTGATCGGTTGTTTAAAACTATCTAAAGGGACTGGCTGTTTATTTTCAGTTTGCTGAAAATATAACAACTTTTCAGTTGCTTGAAAGATTGTAGAAGATAGTAAAACAAAACTAGTAATAAGCTGTCCCATAAATTAATGTATGAGATTAAATAGAAATATCTTTTTGCTATTAATTAATCCATTAGTAACTACGGTTTCAAATATATGACAGTGGACATTAATACTGTTTTTTTAAAAAATTATATTTGATCTGAAAATGATCTAAAAGTGATGTAACTTCTGTTATTCACTGGGGTAAGAAATAACTTGTTAATTTTAGCATCTCAAAAATGAAACTACTGTCTTTTAATCGTTTGAGAGAATTCTTTGCCTTCCACCAGCATAATAGATGCTAACCCCCAGGAAAGTGATTCATTGCGCCTTTTCAGACTAACTAATTGAATCAATCGTTAGGTCAGCTGCTTGGTTCTCTGTGTCGTGCCTGAATTTATCTTACATATTTATGAGTCTGTCATTCATCCTTGCCGTAAATATTGCTGCTATATCTGGTCTACTACTTCTGCTATATATTTAGAGATTTTTGATAAAATCTAAAAAAGAATCTCTATTATTATTGGTCCTGAACTGGGGCCACTTTCTCATCGTCGTAATGTAGCTTGTCTGTGCCTTTCATGGTAATTGTTCGGATGAACTTTCCTCTATTGCAACTAGACTTTATTAATTTAAGTGCAGTACTATATGGGCGGATAGTTCTCATCATTGTACAGTTGAATTGGCGAGATGTAACCGTAAGTTCTACCCTAACAGTTTCTTTTGGCTTTCTTTTGGCTTTTTGCTTCTTCAAAAATTAAGTGTAATATCAATCGTTACATTCTGTCTTCTTAAAAATTGTTCTTTCCTTAATAGTGTTTTTCCTCGTAGTCTGTAACACCGCTTAATGGCGGTATTGCTTGAAATGATAAAAAATCATTTTTTAGAAGCTTACAGTGGATTTTTCAACGGACTTTTATTCGGCATTAATAGGTTAATAAATTAGAGAAATGTTTTGTTGCACCAAAAAGTACCAAAAATGGCGATGATGATGATATATTAACAAACCGGAAGTGCTGCATGGCAAATGACTTGAGTGGGAATGTGATGTTGATTTCGGCAAAAACAGCTTGAGACAAATGGCGTCCAGTTTCCGTCGAAGCATACCTTGAAATACTTGACATTTGCGAACGGAGCCAAATCCGCCCTTAACTCAAGGCCAGGAAATAATGGCACTCATATGCGCATCTCGGAGGGTCATCACTAGATCGTGATCCTTCTAAACCGATTTACTTACCTTCCGGCGGTTAACACACAAACACATAGATAGATAGATAGATAGATAGATAGATAGATAGATAGATAGATAGATAGATAGATAGATAGATAGAATGAACGGACTAATTAGGTAGGTACCTACAGGCTGCAATGGGTAAATTGTTGCCATTTTATATTTTTAATTTCGCGCATGCGCGTTGCTTGTTTTTGATTTTATAGAGTCAGTTGGGCACCATCTTTGAAAAAATGAGCACACTGACAAAAATTTGGAAACGGCATTCTATACTGCTTGGCATTACCGCCGGAAACTCCAATACGGACATTTCAAAGTGTTTGGTTTTATAATCTGAAGACAGTGCAAAGGATTCGGATTTAGTTGGATGAGACTAATGGTGATTAGGAAGGTTTTTGGAGTGATCACTAGTTAAAGCAACGATATGCCTCCATTCATCACTGAGCTTCAGACTCAAAATAGCACCCTACATCATGTAGGGGGTAGTGTTGCCTTCGGTCAAGAGGGTGGCTGCTGGAAGACACTATGTCTGGCAACAGGACTTTAGCACCATTCCACAGAAGCAAGGGAAGCCAATCATGGCTGACAGACAATTTTTGCGACACATAACCCCTTACATCTTGCCACCTAACACACCAGACTGCAACCCCCTTGACTATTATGTGAGCGAGAGAGCAACAAAACTCCTTGTAACAGCAAAGATGATCAAGGCAAGGATTATGGCAGCATTAACCAAAAACAAGGTGACTGCCCAGAAGCGTTGCTGGACGTTTTATTGAATAATTTTTTTCTTTACTAATTCAAGATATTTTTGTATAATTTTGGTATATATATGTTATGAGAAAGAGAGAGAGAGAGAGAGAGAGAGAGAGAGGGGCGAAAAAGAGAGAGAGAGAGAGAGAGAGAGACGAATAGAATGAGATTGATAGCCAGCTTGCCAGAGAGATTACAATATCAACGGACTAAAGAGAAGGTAAGAAATTAAGGAAAACAGTATTGTGTTAATGCTTCAAACTGTTCCTTTATTACAAATCAGTTTTTGATATTGTCATTTTTTTCTCACTTCAAAAATCGGCTACAAGATTTGATTGATTGATTTGTTATTTTTTACGGCTTATCAATTTTTTGCTGGTCATTTCAAGCAAGAAATTATTTTTAGATTGTAAGAATATTTGAAGATAATAATACAAGTCCTACTAATTAACTTATAGCTGGTGGGGGGGAGATGGATTCATAATTTTCCCGAGGATATTTGCGCGAAAGTGAACATAACGAACCAGACTGAAATTCGAACTTGGCTCTCCGAGCTCCAATTCCGGGCCGTTAATCATTACACCACCCACACATCCAAACTTACAGCACCAGGTAGTCCCAAGCGATCACACATCTTAGATACTGACGTTGCTTAACTCTGGTGATCGTACGATAACCGGTGTTTCAAAGTGATATGTGTGTATATGTGTGTGTGTGTGTGTGTGTGTGTGTGTGTGTGAGTGTCTCTGTGAGTGTCTCTGTGTGTGTGTGTGTGCGTTACAGGACAATATAAATAAAGACGAAGCGAAAATTCATCTTAGCCAATGCCTTTCTTCTTGTGAGGGATTTTATCAAGGCAAAGGATTTTTATTTTGTATAAATTTTTTTATCTACAAGAACAAAAATGTTACTGATTTTCAAAATTTTTATGTTTGGGAACATTCATTAGGTCAGCGGAAAAGTCAGGCAAACTATGGAGGACACGACGTGATACAATTCGATGTCTCATAAACGAAAGTGAATAAGTGATGATTTTGAAATTTTTATGTAAATTAAAATTTAAATTATTTTCCTTTGGTATTAATTTATGTGTTATATATTTTGAATAACATGAGGTTATGGATTTAACCGTTTTCTTTTTTTAGCCATGTATCTTGTCATGGTAATGTAGTAACTCTTTCAAAAATGAAAATATTGGAAAAAAATCTAGGTCGCAGATTTGTATTTTGATAAGATTCAATAGCAGCAGTTTCGAGAAATTTACTTCTAAGTTAGTTTTTCTTTTAGCAAGTGTGACATAAGTAAATTACTTTCTCTTTTTAACAAGTGTAGCATTAGATCAAAGTTGTGTTTGAATTTAGTTATACATAGAAATAAATTTAGTGATTAGAATGTTCGTTTTCCGACCATTAGTTCTAGGTTCGAATCTCATTATGGTCGATTTGTCAGGAAGGTGACTTCTTCATGTTATCGGCCTGGGGAGGCAATCCCAGCATGAGGCACCCTTGGAAAGTGCTTGAATACCATACTACACCTTGACCCAAGCCCTGTGATTTAAATTTGGGAGCACGACGCCAAAAGTCATCATGACCGAGAATATGACCGTATTTTTTTCAGGCTGTTGATCAGTCTCTACTCTCTTTTCCAGAAATTGTAACTAAAGTCCGTTCCGAATAATTGCAATATAAACCACAAGTGAGCTCTGTGTGTGTTGAACAAGCACAAATATGCCCGAGCAGGCGGCGGCAACAGGGATTGCTGCCGCCGCCTTACGTGCCAGGCATAATCGGATACGAGCACTCTGTCACTATATATATATATATATATATATATATATATATATATATATGTGTGTGTGTGTGTGTGTGTGTGTTTCATAAGAAGCAACAGACAAGGTACTACGGTTAAGCTTTTTATTTAGTTTTTTTGTGTTCTTTTCTGGACAAAGGGTGTGTAAAAACTGTCCAAATGTTTTATATATCCGAGCGCTTTCGGCTATACCTTTAGCCATTATCAAGGATGATTCGATTTTTCAGCTTAATTGAGTGCGTGCATTATGTGTATGCTTCAGTTTGTTGTAGAGATGCTTTAATTTCCGAATACGGTTAGCACATTGTGGCCTTGTTCGTAGTTAATATTGTTAAGAGTTGGCTTTTTCTTTTTTATTATTAAAGCTTCCATTATTTTTAATCTTTTTTACAAGAGGATGAAGTTATTATATTTGTGTTTACTAGTATGTTTCTAATGGAGTCTGGTAAGTGTGTGTGTGTTTAAATGGGTTCTAATGGAGCTGTGATCAGATAGATGTAACGATAAGGCGTCTGGATAAGCATGTAGTTGTGTAACCGATGTAATTATTCATGAGTCCGGTTTGATCAGGAACACAGTTCCTTAAGTGTCATTTGAACTCAAAGATAATATACAGTCTGTAATTTTGACTTAGTTGGTGTGTTGTTATTTTTGAGGATAAGGTTAGCTGTCTTAAATTTGTCCAGAAAAGAAAGCTCTTGTTCGAACACAAGAAAGATTAAATAAAAAGTTTAACCGTAGTACCTTGTCTGTTGTTTTTAATGAAACGTGCATAAACGAAGGATTGCTGCCTAAATATAATGTAACTATATATATGTATATATATGTGTGTGTGTGTGTGTGTGTGCATCTCTGTATCGATGTACACATTGCTTACCTAATCAAATTAAAGCATATCTTTCACCTGCATGATATACAGCATTAGAGGAGACTGACTGAATGCATTCTTATTATAATGAATACTTCGCACTTGTAAGCAGATATTCGCCTTTGAAATTCTGTATTTCGGATGATCTCTCTCTTTCTACAATAAATTGACATAAAACTTGCAGATAGACTACATTGTAAATTTGGGGAAAGACAAACGAGTCTGAGTGTTGACTTCAATGTTCACTTTTACATTTATATTTACATACGCTCTATCTCTGATATTCAGCATTTTATCCCATAAATATAGCACACCTTAAAAACTATATATATATATATATATATATATATATATATATATATATATATATATATATGTATGTGAGCGAGCGTCTGTGCGCTCACGAGTATATATGAGGAGGTACATATACATGTATATGTGTATACAGATGTATATATATATATATAAAATAGTTGTATGTATGTACATATGTGTACAAGTATACATAAAAAGGCTTCATAATGTTTATATAAGTATATGTGTGCATAAGCATGCACAAATATATATGAGTCGTCATGTATATGTGTACATTTATGTACATGTATAAAAAGGCTCTAATATGTGTATATGCCTGGGTGGGTGTGTATGTATGTATACGTATATATATATATATATATATATATATATATATATATATATATATATATAAAAAAGCGCTCTAGGTTCGGTGGACTGATTTAAAATCCAACACCACAAACACACGTCTCTGACATAGATAAAACAAACAAACAAATAAACAAGCGGACATAT
This sequence comes from Acanthosepion pharaonis, assembly GCA_903632075.3. NCBI lineage: Eukaryota > Metazoa > Mollusca > Cephalopoda > Sepiida > Sepiidae > Acanthosepion > Acanthosepion pharaonis. The sequence goes on along the minus strand of CAHIKZ030004620.1, from coordinate 3,312,181 downwards.
ACTCTCTTGAGTCTGGACATTCTAGGTGATAAGTTAATCTAATTTAATTTGATTTATGGTCATTATTTATCCTCAGAGATCTCAAACCATTTTTCCTCAAAGAGTTATGACGTTCTTTTACACTGGGGAAGCCAAAGAGAACAGATGCTCTTGGTGGATTGCGTCGTTAATAAATTTCTCACTTTGTTTCATCATCTTCGCTATATGTGAGCCTATAAATTCGGGGATATATTAATATTAGTCTCTTATACTTGAGGCAATAAGAATTTACTTCGTATTGGTTCTTTATATCTGATTCTATAGGCATTTACGTGGTTCGGAAATAGGCAACTATTGCTCGTTTATAGTTGAATCTATAAACATTTACTTGCTTCTGGGATAGGTATATATTGGTCGTTTGTATTTGAGTCGGTCCACTTTTATTTGGTTCTGCAATACATAAACATTAGTCTTTTATATTTGATTGCGTATGCATCTACTAAGTAGGTGCTGTATTCTCAGTTCCATCGACAGCGTTGGTTGCTGTTGGGCTTCTCTGCCTTATTATACATCCTCTTTATCTTTTGTTTACATTCATTCATCAAATTCACTTCGTTTCTCTTTAATTCCATCCTGTCTCCGAAGTGATTTTAAAAGAGTGGTTCTTTATGTAACACTTAGTTTAGTTTAAGCGCTCACGCAGATGTTTACACACTGGGTATGTCTCCACATGCCCAGCCTCAACTCAATTGTTGTGAATTCGACTCAGATATAGTGATTTAAGAGATTGGTTTGGTTTGTTTTATGGTATATCAATCTCAATGGGTTATTTAATGCTGACAAAAATTTTTATTGCTGGTAATATTTTGTTTTGTCAAAAATCTATTTCTGGTAATATTTTTTTTTCCTCAAAAATGTATAGATGGTAATATTATTTTAAAAAATGTATTGCTGGTAACATTGTTTTTTCAAAAACGTATTGCTGTAATATTTTTTTTTCAAAAATATATTGAATTTTCTTGCTTTTGTTTATTAGATCAAAATTTGTTCTTACAATTAAACTTTAATATTTACATATTGCTGGTAATATTTTTTTTCTTCAAAAATTTATTGCTAGTAATAATTTTTTACAAAGTATTTCTGGTATTAAAACCTATTTTTAAACTTTCATAGTGTTTTTACCCTAGTTTTGGGCTTAACTATTTGCCCATACCTGGGGCCCTAACAGGTGCTGATCAGAGGACTTGCTGTTGGATGTAGTTTATTGTCTTACCCAGGACGCGGATGTAGTTTATCGTCATACCCAGGACGTGATTTAATAGAATGGAGTACTGTTATTATATTTGCGTGGGAGCTGTCCAGTCCTCATTCGATAGAATCCAAAAGTATTTTCAAGTCCCTAACAAATATTTTCTACCTTCCAACCTATTTCACCGGCAGTCACTGACATATTGCTACTTCTATGAAAAGTGCTCGGACGAACTAAATGACTTCGTTCTGCTACTTCTAACCTTCACGATTAGGAGCCAGCACGTCACTCACAGTGTAGCAAACCACTGCCATTCCCCTCCGTGTTCCACTGGTGAGAAGTACGTTCCATTTAAACAGCTTCTTTCCGTGAACCACGGCTCTGTGAAACCAATTCCTAAGGAGATGTTCCCCTGATCACTACAACCTGCACCTGTTCTAGGATAACCACTATCTTTCTCTCCTATCCGCATAAATGTAACCCTCTACCTCGAGTGGACCCCGGGCCTTTTACAGAGTGATCCTTATTTTTAAAAAAGCATAGATTAAATGTGGCACAAAACCGAATGGATGGAGCACCGAATAAGGATGGAATTCATTACTCAGTTGTAACGAAGGCTAAAAAAATGGAATACCTAGTCAGGATGAAACTAATTATTCAATCGTAATTCATCTAGCGAGACAAGCTTGGTAACCCTTACACTATGGCGAAGTGCCCCTGATTTACTAAGCGTATCTTAGATGTAGCACACAGCCGAAAGTATGAAGCGCTCAGTGAAGATCGTACTCATTATTTCATCGTAAGTAATCGAGCGAAACAAGCTTGCTATTCATTAGACGACTTCGAAGTACCAAAATTGAACTCGGATACATAATGCTACAAACATCGCCAAACCTGCTAGAAACTTCCCAAATGAAATATTAAATATTATAAATAAAACATTGAAAATAAATCCTGGCTACGCCTTACGATATCCGCAGCTAATTTTAAAACTTTTTTGTCTTTTCTCCTCAGACGGTACCAATAATTGGTGTCAATGTTTTCGCTTTTCCGGTTTAAATAGGGAGTGGTCGGTTTCAGCTCCACACTGGTCATTACTCAGTCATCACTGACCAGCTTTCGCATAGCAACAGTACCAAGGTCAAAAATACTTTCTTTTACTGTTCAGATTGATGTGTCTATGAAAATATTTACGAAGTATAAATCAAAACTGACATAAGATCAGGGGCTGATCCATACTTCTTCCAGATGGCGCTGACTTTAATAATGATCCTATAAATAATTGAGCAAAAAGACTATCATTTGAATATAATACTAGTTGCATATATATATATATATATAATACTAAATCCGTAGGTGGTAGAGATTATTCCAATGAGGTTTTAACTCCATGATAAGAGCTCAATGTATATATTTATAAACAGAGCAATATTATGAAATGGACTAATCCGACAGTTATTTTAATATATTTTCTGTTTATACGTTATTTTTTTATAGCTGCAAATATTTAAGTAAATGCACTGTTTATAATAAGCATTATTAACAACATTTACAGACCTGAATGTCTGAGAAATTTCATAGAAAATATGTGTCCTCCGACAGGAATCGAACCTGTATTCTATACGGAACCGTCATATAGCTTGACTTGCTATACCATTTAACTACAGAGGAAGCATCTGGTTAGCAAGTTCAAATTTCTCGGACATTCAGGCCTGTAAATGTTGTTAATACAGTTTATTATAAACAGAGCATTTACTTAAATATTTGTATCTATAAAAAGAACGTATAGACAGAAAATACAGAGCAATATAAATAAATAACAAGGAAAAGACTTAGTCATCATATAATCGGTTATAAATTCATTTTCAGCTCTCTTTTCAGTTTAAAAGCATATTAAATTCCAAAAATCAAATAATTGTTGGATTTTAATGAAACTTTCATAACTTATTCAAAAATAAATGAAATTATTTTAGAAATTTTTGTTTTTTAGAAATCCATGGTAATTTCTTTTTACATCTCTTCCACCCCCTTACTTAATTTTATGAAAAATCGAAAACTTGAATATGTGTATATTTGTAATTTTTAATTAAATGCAGAAGACTTTAAAGACTATAAATCGTCGATTTTATTTTATAAATCGAGAAGCGCTTCTTCCCAAAATTTAGCCCTGAATTGTAAAATACAAAAACCAATAAAACTAAGACATTATTTAATTAGAAATGCTTTTAATGGCTTTTATGAATAATATATGTTAAGGACTTTATTGTATAAAGCCAAAATATTTTTCCGATAAAGTTAAATATTTTAAAATTAAGTTTGAATTATATTTATTTTCTATTTTTATTTTCTATTTTTATTTTCTATTTTTACAGATCTAAAATTTGAAAGATTATTACAATCTGCGAAGCGTTTGTATTTTTAAAATATGTTTTTTAAAATGACAAAAAAAATGTATTTAAAAAGGTTACTGGCAAAACTACGGAGGCACAATTCAGAAATAATGTCAGGTGTTTTAAGCCTTTTTTTTTCCCGATAGCGAAGCCTCATAAATTGCGTTGATTTCGTTCTGGCGAGCAGGTATCAAATTCTCTAACTGACCGACCATTATCGTGGCATTTTCAAAATTTTTAATTTTCTTTTTTTTACATATTTCACTAAATATTTTCTTTTCATTTTTTTAAATATAATTATTTTTTTTTTTTTTTTAGTGAGAGACATGCTGCAATTTTTAATTTTTTCTTTTTTAGATTAAATTTTAGGTATGGAAACAGTGCAGACTTTGGACATCGTTAAAAAAGTACCTAAAAGAAATCAATAAATACTAGACTTTTGAAAGTATTTCATTTTTACGAATTACTTTATAGTTAAATAAGCAGATTCACTTAAAATTCAAAAATAAAGTCACTTCTGTCCTTCCATCCGATAAACTGTCCTGGTGTTTGTTGTCGATACATTGACGTAAATAACATTTCACACCTCCAAAACCAATCACCACGGTTAGACATGCTTCTCTTATTTCCAATTAATTTTTTCTGCTAAAAAATTAAGTAATGTTTGTTTCCAATTACATTAAGTACACTTTAAATTTTCTAATTATAATTGAATTTTTACAAGATTTTTAAACGGAGATTTTTACTTTTGTCAAAAATGGCTGACATGATCGATTTTATGTAAATTTTGCCGAATAAAAAACAAAATTTCAACTAAAATTTCGGACGGGCTAGGAAGGATTAAAATAATCAAAAATACTTCTCTATGACTATCTTACTCTCTCTCTCTCTCTCTCTCTCTCTCTCCCACACACACGCACACACACACATTCTCTTACCCACTCTCTTTCACTCGCTATCTATCTATCTATCTATCTATCTATCTATCTATCTATCTATCACTCTCATTCTCCGTCTCATTCTTCCACATTATCTTTCTCAATCTCTCACATTCTCTATCGCTCTCTCAATTAAACATTCTTTCTCTCTTTTAAACCCACCTCTATCTCTTCGACTATCACTGTCTTACCTCCTCCTCTTTTACATTCACTTCAGTATTTTCAGTTAACAACAGATCGCATGTCTTTTGTAACAACACTAGAGGAATCCCCTTCTTGAATCTTTTTTTCTTGAAACACCTAACAACAGGAAAAGCTTTTCTTATGTGATAACTCGTCACTCCTATATCAATCATGCTGTATCAAAATTTGTGTAATTTTGGGTGTGTTAAATCCTCATCAAAATACATGCGATAACGTGTTTTCTCGTTACGTAAATTCACATCAGTATTTTCCTTTGATTATTCTGGCCGAGGTCTACGTGAACGGCACACCCAGAAAAGATCGAAATCAGTAGACGAGCTAATCAGTCTTCAAGACCGGTGCGCAACCGTTCGTCCTTTGAACGTTACTCATTTTAGTCTAGGACTGAGATACAATACAGTTTCTTTTTAATGCCGAACAGCTTCATATTTAATGGCATTACACAGTTTCGATTACGCTAATACCTACGGAATGCTATACATCTTGGGAAAGATAGTGGAGAGGTTTCCCGTTGTCTTTCCGGCGGCTTTCAATTCAGACATGTCCTTCTCCTAAACTGTGTACCTATCAAGGCCAGAGAGCCCAGTGTACTCTGCAATTTAATCTGCAGCCTTGGAAAGAGAAAATGGGATGGATCCCTGCCTTTTCCAAGGGAATTAGTGCAAAAATGATCGCAACGCGTTTTCTAATTTTCTAAACTTTTAATTTTATCTCTGATAAGTATAAATTATTAATTTTATTTTGGTTTCTCATGTAGTTCCAAACAGATTGCTTCATTCCTCACAATCAAGTCGTTTTCGGACCTTAAAATGAGACAGAACATTATTTTGGCAGGGAGAAATCTGTAAAATTATGAAAAGTAAATTTAAAAATAAATATGTGATGGAATGTATATCAAAGAGAGCAATACAAATGTATGTGCACTTACATTTTTATATATTATGCACTTATGTTTTTTTATATATTATGCAAAAACATTTGACAAGGTACGCCACAAGGAACTATTTGAGCTGTTAGGCAAACTCGACCTGGTTGGAAAGGTCGTTAGAATTATCCAGGGCTTATACTGAGAGTAAACCAACTGCATATGGATAACAAATAAATAGGGTAGCTATAGAAAAATAGAAAGAGGCGTGAGACAAGGATGCATCTTCTCTCCAGATTTATTTGACTTCTGCAATGACGCTGTCCTAAGGGAACTGAAGACCCTACCAAGGTTTATTATCCGTGGGCGTAATCTTAACAATATAAGATATGCATATGGCACTGTGTTGATGGCCGACTCGGATAGAAAACTAAATGACCTCCTAGACAGAGTAGCACAAGAAAGCGAGAATAAAAGGAGTAACGATCAACTACATGAAGACAGAAAGCATGGTCATCAGCAAGAGAAAAAACCGAAGATGCGAGTTACGAATTGGAGACATGATCATCAAACAGGTGAAGAATTGCAAATATCTTGGAAGCGTTTTAACAGAGGGTTGAAAATGTGACATCGAAATCTGAAGCTGTATTGGAGTAGTGATAGAATCATTTCAGAAGTTAAGCAACGTCTTGGGAAACGTAAAGATCTCGTTAGAAACAAAGAAAAGAGTGTCGGATTGTTACGTGGTATCAATTCTCTTATATGACAGTGAATGTTGGACAATTCCTTTAAGGATGAGGAAAAAATTAGAAACAGTGCAAATGCGGTTCAAAAGGTTACTAAAAATTCCATGGACGGAGCGAGTAAGCAACAAGGACGTCTTAAAGAAAATGGCAACACAAAGAACACTTCTATTCTAGAAAAAACTGCTGAAATTTCTTGTGCATACAACTTACCTGACGCGCTTGTATAAATGGATGGCGAAACGGAGTGGGGGGAGTCTTAATAAAATTGCTAAGAGCCACACTAGATAGAAAGCTATGGAGAGCCATGATCACCTCTTAAAGGGACGCGGCACATAGAAGACGACGTGTTGAAACCGCGTAAACAATTGCCTTTAGAGAGAAACTGAGAATATATTTATTTAAATTTTAATAATTCGATAAAATCCTAGATTGTTTTTAAAAAAAATCTCACTTTAAGAAAATGAAATATTTAAATAAAAAAGGATTGTAATAAATAATTTTTATTTTTTAAAAATGTTATGTCCTTTGAGGAAAACATTTACCAAGAACATGAGTGATTTCTTGTTGTCTTCAGCCTAGTCTTGAATAGATGTTTTCTTTCCCGAAGTTGGGGGTGGGTTCCCACCTAAGGCTATAGAACTCATTCTACCAAGCTATTTAACCCATTGCTGAGGGTTGGGAGGGGGGTAGAAGTTACTGATTCTTTCATTTTAATGGTCATCAATGCGAAAGTGACCGCAACAGATTTCATAGATTTCTAAACATTCAATTTTGTGCCTTGTAGCTAAGAATTATTAAATTTGATTAATTGCCATTTAGAAAAAATTAAATTGGATTTTATATCAAATTATATGTCAATTAAATTATATATAAATTAAATTGGATTATATATCAAAATCTGACCTTTATGTGGTGTTAAAAAGAGATAGTGAACAATTTCGACGTGAAAATATTTGTTAAATTATAGCAAAAGAAATAAATAAAAATAAAGCGAGATAATTAACCTTTAACATTCTGGAGATGATATTGTTTGAAAAGCAAAAAAAAAAAAAATTATTCTGCTATCGCGAGTAACTCAGATGAATGAATAATAGCGTGTTTGAATTTAGCAGTTGTGTTCTCATATCCTGCTATGGCAACAGAAAATGACCAGGACTGAAATGAAGTAGTGTAGTAGAGGAGCCTTGAAAAACAATGGAAAGGAAAGTTAGTGAATAATTCAGTGTGTTAAAGGTTAGATAAATAAATTCCTAAATACTCCCGTCTTACGGCCAGATTATGTTAAAACATTGGTTTCCGTACGATCCCTGAAGTTAAGCAACGTCGAGCCTGATCAGTACCTAGATAGGTGACCGATTGGGAAATGTGCGGTGGTGTAATGAATAATCGTTCGGATTGTTAATCGGAGAGTTGAGTTCTAATTCCCATTGAGTTTGTTATATTCATTTATGCGTAAATACCCTTGGGGAATGTATGAAAATGCGGTTAATTTAGTTCGCCAGTCGTTTGCGATAACTGAAATTGATTAAGGTGCTCGATTTCTAGCAACAGACCTCTTCCTTCTTCTCTCGTTCTCGTCCGTCCGTACGACGTCAAGACAGCCAAAGTTCTCCCCCACCCCACCCTATAGACTCGCCATTTTTAACACCCCCTCGGTGTGAGGGGGGGGGACTAATATTTGCATACGAGACTTGATTCTCGTTCGCACGAGACTTCCTATTTTATAAATTCAAACTGGTTTGAATTCTTAGTCTTTTTCATTGTACATCTGCACGCGAGATAGGAATTTCGGAATAATCCATTTCACTTTTAATGGCAGTCACGATCTTTCAACAAAATCAGACACGCCAAGCAAATTCACTTTGTGGGAGGGTGAGTCTTCTTGTTCCTTACAGTTCCAATTCCCATTGAGTTCGTTATATACATGTAAATACCCTTTGGAAATGTATGAATCCAGATCTTCTCCCCTCCCAGCTATGGGCCAATTAGTAAAATCTCTATCACTGAACCATTAATAAATAAACAAACACCTTACAATCTAAAAATATTTTCTGACTTTAAATAACCTACAAAGGGTTGATAAGCCGTAAAAAACGAATCACTCAAAACCTAAGTACACTTCCCTGTTTTTTGAACAGGAGTAGAGGTTTATCTCTTGTTTCTTGTTTAGGATTGGGTTTCTGGCTTCTTTTAACGTCTTCTCATTCTCTTTAACTCCCTGTAGCACCTTGCGTCTTAGTGACATTATCCTGTTTTTTGGGTGAGCTGATTAAAAAAAAGTACATGTTTTAATTACGTAAACAAAGGTAGTTTGGAAAAACTAATGGAAGTTGTTGATATAAGCAGAAGTTAAATATGACGACAATAGATTCTCCCGTCGTATTTGACGTCTGGGGGTCAAGCAGCTCAGTTCCTAGGAACCGACAGCCTAGACACCAGCACATATGATTGGATTATTATGGTAAAGGTTTTGTGTAGAACAACCACAATTTTTCAAGACCTACAAGAATAAAGAGACATACAGAGACCTTTTTTTCCGAATACAGAGACCTATGTGCCACAAGGTCTCCCAACAACCTTCCGCAGGTTTTGAATTCAGAGTTGTCCTTCTAGACTAGTTGCCGTTCAAGGCTATAACGTATTAGCGTGTAATAGATACGACTGGAATTTGAACTCAGCTCTCCGATTCCTTAATCTGAGCCGCTATCCACTACCCCACCCTCCATATATTAGTGACTATGCATCTGACTCGAGTTTCATGCAAATGGGCAATCTTCAGGTACTGAATACGATCTGACCGTTATGAGATTCGCGTTCTCGTGGTGGTGATTTAAAATTTATGTGTTAAGACATGTTTATTTAATTATTGTTGTCGAAAAATATTATAACTAATTATTTATATTATAATTAATTATTTATAATTTATATCCTTCAAATTCTTAAGTTCAAAGACGAAGAATTAAAAAAAATTATTTTAAATAATGTTTGAAATTAAATGTGTCAAGGGGGATAACTCTCTTGCATAAAATACCATAATTATAACATTTAAAGTTCTCTGTAATAAAATAACCTAGTACGCTCAGTGTTAATATATATATATAGGTCGAGACTATATATCTAATGCGTTTGGAACCTAGCCTTATACTTACAAAAGTGGAATTACATATACACACGTTATAAATTAATCGAGTACGGTAATATTGGATTATATATGTTTATAAATATATATAAAATGTTATTAACGATGGGTTCCATGAATATTAATAGGTGTTACATATTATATTAATATTTGTAAAATCTAATTTGAAATCTATTTTAATTGGAGTTAATATGCTTGAGCACCTGCGTGATTTTATGGATACGTGTAGACATTAATTCTGTTATTATGTTCAGCAAGGGTTAGGGTTACTTAAGTGTTTTAATATAATAAGCTTCTCCAAGTTACATCTGTCTCCTTTTACATTGTGTGATTTAACTTTCGCGATTATCTCCCAACTAATGTTTTGGTTCTTACAGTTGTTTTTTTAATCGCCAAATATATTTTGAAAATGTTGTGAAGTTTTTATATTTAATATGGCTCAGTGTCATTTTGTGGTGGTAAAAACGCGATTTTGTTCTCGGATGGGTCCAAAGTAATATTTCACACATCGCCTGAATTGATCCGAGCTCTGTAGATTATGCCTTTAGCCAATCACTAGCCATTTGATTGTGAAGATTCTTGCATGTTTAAGTGGACATCGGATGGTAATATATATATGTGTATTCGTAATTGTATATTGTTGTCTGTCTAGTGGGATTTCTAATGTCTTCATCTTTGTACGGTCAAGCCAGCGCAGCGGTTGTCACATCATTCTATTTATGGGAGATCTTTTTTAATCTTTTTCCCTCTTTAAGAATGGTTTCAAAGAAAGATGGCGATGCAATGTAATATTTTAGGCACGTGTTTACAGTTGGTAATAATGTTAAGTTTTCAGTGTATTTTTTCTTAGGAACCATCAATACAACACATATCAATCACACTGGTGACAAAATGTAAATATTGAAAACCTGGTTATGGCAAGCTTAGACACACACACACACACACACACACACACACACACACACACACACACACATATATATATATATAGTACAGGTAATAAATCCGTTGATATATAATACAAATGGATACTAATAATATAAAATATTAAAATTGTTCCACAATAAAGAGCACAATAAATTATTATTATATCAGAGCATATAAATTACACAACAAAATCCCAAGTTACATTATATGTGAGGGGGTATAAATCTATTTCAACCAACGACAAGTACGTTAAACTTATTCAACCCCGGTGTATAGACTGTGTTTGTGTCGGAATTGACTGCTCTCAAAGTTAAATTTTAAATTTCTAATTCTGGCAGAAACACATTCTATACAGCGAGGTTGAATAAGACTAGCGTATTTCTCGCTAATTGAAATTGATACCATATGAGGTAATTTAGGATTTTGTTGTGTAATATATCTATATCTATTTCTCTCTCTCTCTCTCTCTCTCTCTCTCTATATATATATATATATATATATATATATATATATATATATATATATATATATATATATATATATATATAGAGAGAGAGAGAGATACAAAAAATCTAGATTTACTTAGCAAGAATAATAAACTGAATAATATACTAAAAACAACCAAAATAATTAAAAAGCAAACGCCAATCTAGAAACCTAAAACACATACGAACCTCATCTAAATTTAACCAACACACAATACAGGAGTCACAAAATGCAACAAAAAAAGATGTGTGGTTTGTGACATCATTATAGAAGGAAATTCCTACACTTTTGAAAACCCCAAAAAACATTCACAATAAATAAAAACTTAAACTGCAACTCCAAAATGTAATTTATGTACTTAAATGCACAAAATGTAAGAAGTCATATGTAGGCATCAGCCAACAACTGAACAACAGGGTCTCCCTACACAAAAGCAATATAAAATTGACAGACAACAGAAAACTTTTTGTATCACAACACATTTTCAAATGTAACCAGGGTAAATTTAATATCATGCCGATATATCAAATAGACAATTACTCGTACCTACAAATACAGGAAAAAAACTTTATAAACAAATTTAAACCCGAACTAAATAGATCATAACCCCACACACAACATGTACACAGGGTGAACAAATACAATGATCAAATCACTCACATACATGAACTCACACTCATATACAGGAGACACGAGGATATATATATATGTATGTATGTATGCATTTATATATGTATATGCATTTTGACAAAACAAAGGGAACTACCCACGAGCACACATCCAAACCCCGCACAACTTAAGAAGTACATGTGTGTGTGTGCGCGTGTGTGTGTGTATACTGGTTCCATGTAGCTTGGGAAGTGTGTGTGTGTGTGTGTGTGTGTGTGTAGTGATTCCTTGTGGTGGGATAGTGTGTATGTGCGTATGTGTGTGTATGCGTGTATATGTACAAATGAGTTTACTAATTCCTCGTAGTAAGACAGTATATGTATGGAGGGGAAATATACGCACGCATATATACACGCATGCTGACAGAAACGCACCAAAATGGAAACAGATTCAAGAACACATAGGGGTCAGTAAAACATTAAAAGATAAAATGCCGATAACTAATTTATCATTTCGCTGGACTAACCTTAATTGTTTTATGACCCTTCGCGCAGAACTCTTCATTGCCAATTCAAGAGAGAAATTCAGATTACCAACACACAAACAGAAAATGTCTCACATCGAGAATATTTAACATTGAACATAAGGAAAAAGTTGATTATTTTTAAAAATATGTGGAAATCTCCGCTTTTACCTGAAGACGGTCGCGAGACCAGAAACACGTGTCGTAAAATTATGTAAAACAAAGCATAATATTTTTTCTAAATAAATCCACATTACAACCAAAAACATTTGCGGCACTTCTCTTCTCTTCTTTTTAATATACATACTTTTCTCTCGTTGGAACCACTACAACATATTTCTTTTATATATATATATATATATATATATATATATGCATTCAGAATAAATGTATCAAAATATTTCAGTTTATAATCTTATTTACCATGTTAGAACTTAGTTAAAACCACAAAAACCTACCTTTTTTTTTTACTGAACCGTGAAAATAATACTGACGTCCACACCCTATGTGATGTTTTATGAGTGTCAGATTTTTGTTTTGCGTGTGCGTATGTAATTATGCTTATTCATATGTACTGTGTATGTATGTGTATGTCTTAATGGGTCATCAGTTTTCCAAACCCTTCTCATTTCGGTTGACACTGACGGCTGAAATGGAGATTCTCGCCTGAACGTGTACAAATGCTCCCCAGATTTCTAGATAATTGCCGCAACAGTGACATATCGCAAACATTAACCCTTTCTTGATTAATGTGTTTCAGCAACGTTGCACTCGGCCAGTAGGGAATGGGTGACCAGTTAAACATCTTCTTATGTGCTGTGCCCCTTTAGGACGTGGCCGATAATGGCATTTCCTACCCTTTGTAACTCTAAGCAATTTTGTTAACCATTTATACAAACTTGGTTACTTTCTGTTATAATCATCTTAAGGAATCTTTTTGCCTTCCATCGACATGGCTGATGCTAACCTCCAGGAGAGTGACTCATTACTAACTAATTTTTTTTTCCCTCGAATGAAATAGAAAGATTATATTGAATCAATTGTTAAGTCTGCTACTGGGTAAGATTGGTTCACTGCGTTCTGTTAGACAATTTTCCTTGTTAGACTCTTACACATTTATAAGTCTACCATTCATCCATGACTTCAATATTACTATCAAATTTGGTTTAGTGATTCTGCTATGTATTTAGAGATTCTGGATAAAATCTACGGTAGAATTTGCAGTGTTATCGGTCCAGACCTGGCATCTCGTCTTCAGTCACTTAGTAACGTAGCTACTCTGTATAATTTCGATAAATACTTTCATGATAATTGTACTGATGAGGTGTTCTCTTTTGTACTTCGACATTACGAATTTAAACACAGTACTCGATTGGCAGTACTTCCGGTCTCTTGCTTTCCAGTTAATTTAAATGCAATGTCAATCGTTATCTTCTGTCTTCTTAATTCTTGTTCTTTTATTGTTCTCATTAATAATACTTTCACACTCATTATTAATTGAGGCGCATGTTTACAGTTGGTAATAATGTTAAGTTTTCAATGTATTTTATTCTAGGAACCATTAACACAACACACTGGTGACTTAATTCAGAGAATACGAAATATAAATATGGAAAACATGCTTATGGCACCTCCTTGCGCCTTAGTGAATTTATTGCCATGAGTGGTGCAAAATAATTTGAATAAATTGCTAATCTTAGTAGAGTCAGACACATGGTAACAAGAGATTTATATCCAAGCCAAGAGGTCAGTTTTTCTAAGCAGTCTTTTTTAATCATGAAGTTAATCCAAAAGAAGGATTAAGAGATAATCAAAGTAGAAGTTTACTGTTAAACTAGTAAATGATGAATGATGAGCCCAAAAAGAATCAGCAATATTATCGGTCCTATTCTGGCATCTCGGCTTCAGTCATTTTTACCACCGCCGTAAAGTTTCCTTCCTCTGCCTTTTCTATAAATACTTTTATGTCAACTGTTCTGATAAGCTCTTCGCTATGGTGTCTAGACTTTATGAATTTAAACCTAGTAGTAGACTGGCATCGAGATCTCATCAATTTAGAGTTGAACCGATTAGTTGTAAGCGTAATTCTATCTTAAGGCTTTCTTTTCTCCTTACTTCTCACTTGTAGAACTCTCTTCCGGCTCCATGCTTTCTAGTCAGCTTTCATCTGTAAAAATTGAAATTCAATGTCCATCGTTATCTACTGTTCCCCTAATTAGTCTTTCCTCTTTCGACTCGTTACCAATGTTTCTGTTGTTAATTCTTTAACACTCAATAAACCTTTGTGTCTTCTGGATTTACTACCTTTGCTTGTGATGATCGCGAATTCAAAAAATCTTAGGAAGTGAAACTTATGAAGTTAAGAAAAGTAATTAACCTCCAGGCCATGATTTGAAGCGGCTGACATAATAGTTTTCAGCGAAGCAACCTCTTGCAATTTCACGATAGAAAACGGAATTGTTGAATTTTATTCCAGTTTCTTGCTTCGCTGTCAAATGTTATGGTCTTCAAAAATCTAAAAGCAATGTCAATCGTCATCTTCTATCTACTTCAATCCTATTATTTTATTGTTTTTTCTCTTAAAGTCTTAGTATTATCGCCTTGTTTCAGGTGAAATGAATAAAAAATTATGTCAGCTCAGAAATGCATTAATAATTTAATTAACATATGAAAATTAGAATTGTTTTTTTGTTGCTTTCCTTGACAAATTATTCTATGCTATGTGTACAGACCGTTTTTTTTTTCACTTTCTCCGTTTCAGTATAGCAAGATCATCCAGATTGTCTTGACACCTGTATTTTTACTTATTTTTTTTTCTAAATCTAGTTTTGCATGTGATTCACGCCAGGAAAATAGACGAGAGATTTGAATCGAATTTAATGCCAATCAGAAGCCTTGACCTGAGAAGTAAGTTTTGTTCTCGGCGTTAATTTAGAAAGTCAAAAAGCCTTCATACTTCGAGTACTGAATTAGATGGTGACTTTAAAGTCCCCAGGTCCGGAATCGGGCCCAAAAGGACGTTGGTCGATGCACTAACATAAATAAGAAAGTGAACAAGCGGACAAAAGGAAGTTATATAAACGCCAGACCCATGAGCGATGAGACAGGACCCTTCCCATTCTCTCAAGAAAAAAGATCGAACGTTTGAAGAAAGATCCGAAACCCCATAACCTTGGTTTATTCAATGTTAGTTTGATGGAGTCCTCAAATAAATAAACAATTCTTTTCGTAGGAAAAATGACGTCTGGTGTTCTTGTCATATGTTACTAACTTAACATTGCATTAGTTTAATAATCTGACAATCGTCATGCTTCTCATCATTGGTAGCGAACGAGATATCAGAAGAACATTTTCTTTTTTATTATCCATAGTTGGCTTAGGTTAGAAGTATAGAGTTGAAGTAAATTTGAGAAAGAATTGGAAACCTAATCCTAACCAGGAAACAAGCGATAAACTTCTACGCCTATTCAATCGACCGGAGAGGAGTTTGAACCGGACAACAGGTGCACCTATCTTCTAATGCATCCTTATAAAGCCAACAAGTATGAGGATATTGGTTCGAAAACTGAATTTGGATCAATTTTTAAATGACTTTGTTGAATCCACATTGTCATTTTTCCTGAAGGTTTTACTTACATTTTGCTTATTAGCCAATGTATTTATTGAAAGTGTTGATCTTATTTACAAATGTCAAGTTAAAATCGATACTTGGTGTCATATTTCATGTATCTGTAAAAATATTTATTCAACGTGCTTTCTTAAAATATAAAAAAATATTTTTTTTTAAGTTCGTCATCTGGATTGCTTAATCGATAGCAATATATGAAAAAGAACTCCAGACTCTGAATTTCAAAAATTAGATATTTTTTTTTTTTTTTGCATTTTAAGAAATCATAATACGAAAGACAATTTAAAAAAAAAGAAGAAGAAATGATTGTTTCTGCTTCCGGGTTATATTTTGATGCTCCACCAAAATTTAATATGGTTGGAATTTTACATGGTACCGTACCATCTCATCGTGCATTAAATATTGCTGCCACATCTGATACGATGCTCCTGCTACATGTCTCGAAGCTCTTGACAAAATTCAAACAATAATCTGTAATCTTACCGGTCTTATCCTGGTATCTCGGCTTCAGTCACTTTCCCACAACCGTAACAAAGCTTCCCTCTATTTTTTTTTCTATAAACATTTTCATGGCAAATAAGCTTTCCACCTCCATACATCGACCTCATGCAAACGCAGTACTAGATTGGCAATTTGGTCTCATCTGTCGTATCCGTAATTTCTATTTTAATAGTTTCTTCTCGTGAAAATCTCTTCTGGATTCTTGCTCTCCTGTCAACCACAATCTTCAAAAAGTTTAAATGCAACATCAATCGCTATCTTCTGTTTTTATTAATCTTGTTCTTTTATCGTTTTTTTATCCTCTTTCACTATCAGTAACCACTTGCTTGGGGTCAGATGACTAAAACAGAAAAAGTAAATAAAGCAATGAATAGGGGAGTCGAGTTCGAATTCCAGTCGACTACATTACATTCACTCACGTGCTATAGATTGAGAAATGTATAAATCCATCTCTTCTCTTCCAAGCAAGACCGACTGCATCGCCTTGGTTGGCGACTAGTCTTGGAAATGGAAAAATTTGAATTCAAACCAGCCTCGGGAAGGTTGGGTTATGTTAGGCTATCTTGCCCAGAACATACCACTGCAACTACAGCTGCAGAACATGTGGTACTCCTACGACCCTAATAGTTTACGTGATCGATTTATTCTATAGCTATTTTCACAGCTTCTTCAATTTAATATAAACCCCAGCCCATTAAAATTGTTCCTGCGCTATGGTAAAGGAGACGTGTTACCAAATCGCATCTAGCAAGAAAGAAATCAGAAAACATTTCAAGTAGGATGCTTAAAATGCTGTAGATGCCAGATATGTATGAACACGCCTTGCGCTTTTATAGAAAAAAGTATCGACAGTGTCTTACGAGTGCACGAAATTATTTGTTTTTATGGCTTATCAACCTGTTTGTGGACCGGGAAAGTGAATATTGCATTAAATTTGTTTTTAGAATATCAATGATTTTTTTATATACACGTCTTACTATTTAGCCATTAGATATGGGCGGAGTGTATTTGCGCGTAAGTGAATTGCAAAGAACCCGACTGGAATTCGAACTTGGTTCTCCTACTTTCTCATTCCGAGCCACTAACTCGATATATGTAGCCGGATTGTTTTTGATCAAACTATGAAAGAAAGCCATACACTATTGCGTTGGCGAAAAAGTTCGTACGATTTATTAAGTAGAAAATCTACTTAAGAGATCAAACGAACATTTTAGCCAACCCAGTATAAGATATCAACCGGAGATTCGTTCATCTAAGCAGTAGCTTCCCATTTTTGCTAATATTCTAATGTTCGGGATTAATAGAAAAAAAGCGCAAGCCAAGTATTTCCCCCAAATTCCACATAAAATATCTTTTGTATCATAAGTAAAATGAATGATGCTTTAACAGAGGATGGAAAGAGCGACACCTAAATCCGAAGGCGCATTGGTCTAGCGAAAATAGGCCTTACAAAAGCTAAGCAAGATATTAATAAACAGGAAAATTTCGTTAGTAACAAAGAAAGGAGTACTGAAGTGATATCAGTTCTCCTATATGGCAGTGAATGCGGGACAATCTCCTCACAGATGAAGAGACATGAAGCAACAGAAATGTCTAAATGGTCTACAGAAGGATACTGAGAATACTATGGACTGAATGTGAGCAATGAGGAAGTTTTAGAGAAAATGAAAACAAAAAGGACAGATACTTAACATCATGAATATACAGTTGAAATTACTAGGACACTTAACGAGAAAAGAGGGTTTAGAACATATAACACCCACATGATATATTAAAGGCAAGAGAGACAGAGGAAAACAACACATTACCTAACGAGCTTATATAAACGGTTAGCAGAACAAGGTACAGGACAAATAGAGAAAAGACAAAATTTGCTAAGTGTTACAAAGGACAGGAAATTGTGGAGAGCCATAATCCTGAATGGACATGTCACATAGAAGAAGATGAATAATCGCTTCTGCTGGGCGTCTGTCATTTATTTATTTATTTGGTTAAAGAATTTTAATCTTTGAGATGTCATAGGTCAAAACAAACTCATTTTAGGAAGAAATGTGGATAATTAATGTAATATTAGTGTCCATGCGGCAATGACCCAGCAACAAGGGGAGGGGGGCGAGGAGAAGGTAAAAGAAAAAAAAATGAAGAAATGATCTCTAAATTAGGCCGATTGCTGAAAAAAAGTGAGTGAACATGGATGATAGGCTAATCCCCCCACCCCTGCCCGAATGCCTCAGGCATTTGGTATTTCTGATCTGTCAGTTTGACATCCGAAATAAACATACACAGGTAATTATGCTTGTGTGTATATGTGTACACTTATGCGCTGTGTATTTAGACAGTCAATGTTCGTTAAGGCAATTATTCTAAAAGACAATACACATTTTGTGTTTATTAATTTTACTCATCAATATTTCGAAATTATTTTGAATAATCCTTCCCAGACAAGGAAAAGATTCCGTCAGAAATTGTCCGAAGTTAATTTTGGGAGAAAAGTACAAGAAATATGGTACGACTTATGATTCACATGTCGCATTGGCTGCTTCTACATTAAGACATAAAAAAGAACATTTTGATAAGTGGCTATGATATTCTCTCACTATGGACGGTCATGAACAGTACATAGTATTATTATAGTTGTTAAGTTTTAATATTTTGTCGGAGCGTATCAACGGAAATGAAGAGACAGCAAGTGTCTTCCATATTTCAACACTCAGTATTTATATATATATATATATATATATATATATATATATATATATATATATATATATATATATGAAACTACATTTATGAAGGGATAGCCATTGAGCGTTTGTAGACAGTGAGAACATCAACAGTTCCACCTCTCAGAGGGTCTTGAACGCCCCCCCATATATATATATATATATATATATATATATATATATATATATATATATATATATATATATATATATATATATATATGTATGTATGTGTGTGTACATGTGTGTGTGTATGTGTGTGTGTGTGTGGTGATGGTGTTAATTAAACAATTCTCGATGGAATGTAACAGAGCTATTAAGCACCTGAAGATTGCATTGTCCATGAAACTCCGAGTCATGCTATCGGTGAGGGATAATATGTATATTTATTAATATATATATATATATATATCGGCACCCACTCGCACCTGATAATCGGGATCGTCGTCCTCTCTCCTTATTCTCTTTCTCCTCTCTGGTGGCAGTGACGGAGATGGCTGTGAAGGCCCAGCCTAGTCTTGAAGAGTTGTGAGCATGAGTCACAGAGGAGTGTGGGTCGCGGACGCGGCTAAGTTAGTCGGATCCATCTGACAACACGTCGAAGATCATGTTTATTTTGATGCTTGGACTCGAAAGTTTCGCTCTCCCCTCGAGTGGTCCTAGGTCAGGAAGGCCGATTCGCAAGAACTGTTTCTAAAGTCCCAGGGTCGATGTTGACCGGTGTCAGAGATGCCTTTAACGTCGTTATATATATATATATATATATATATATATATATATATATATATATATATATATATATATATATATAGATAGATAGATAGATAGATAATATTAGTGGTCAATATATGTATGCATAAATTCCCAAGAAGATAGATTCCAGGTAGAACTCAATGTCCAGGACAGAGTAAGAATATAATATAAAAGTCTGAAACACTAATATTCCATGGTTATAATTTATTACATCGGAATCATAATCACGTGGATCGTGATTATGATTCCGATGTAATAAATTTCATCAGACAAACCTTACGATTCCAATGTGATAAATTTTAACCATGGAATATTAGTGTTTCAGACTTAGGGGGGGTAGTTGAATAAAAATACTGTTTAATTAAAAAAAACAGAACTTCTACTCGAATATGTGTAACTATCAAAAATAAAGTTTAATTAAAATAAATTCAAAATAACAAAACGTTGGAGTTAATCGATTTCCTAACATAAGATGTCTTTGTAAATTAAAAATAAAAATATATATAATGAGAGAGAGACAACCTTTTGTTTATTTCGGCACAGGAGAAATGGTGGGGGGGATGCAATAAGAATCTGCTGCGCCAAATCTTCCAAACATTATCTTCCTTCTTTAATTTTTTTTTTTTTTTGCTTTTAGCTGGGCTCGAACTCTGACCATCGTCTTTTCTGAGTGCATCTATATGTGTGCATCTTTATAAGGATGTGTTTCTCTGTTTCTCTTTAGATATTTTTGATTTTCTCTCGAATTTCCATTAGAACATTTGTCCTGGATACAAATGCCTGACAGTGACACTTTAATATCCAATAAAAGGTCAAATGTCGTCTTATTATAGACTACTAGATTTTGCTTAATAGAAACAAAAAAAGAAATGAAAAAAGAAGCCAACTAGATTCATCATTTTTAGGCCACTACAATCTTCCATAATGATTAATTACTCTTAACTGCAGACAAAGGTCAATCGGTGGATTTTGTGTACAATGTCAGGCGATGCTTAAATACTTTGTCGTAGATATTGGTACAGAGCTTAGTCCCAACGCCGGTGTTGTTTTAAAAGGCACAATTCCAATGTAAGGTTTAGTGTCAGACATCTAATATAATTGAGTGGGTGCTATAGACAACGCTTCGCTGGCTAATAAAGTGGAAGTGTCGTTGAATTCTAATGATTTATTTTGTAGAGTTTAAAATAAGTTAATTACTGTTGCACCTTCTGTTTTAAACACATAAACCGAGGCGCTCGACATGATGTATAAAAATTAGATATAATTGGTAAAAATTTTAAAAAAATGCTGGCTCCACAATTTATTAGGCACGGGAGAGTATTTGTGTTTCATATTTATGAAATGTTTTATTAAGTTTTATCAAAGTATTTGTTTACACACCCTTACTTCAAAACTTATTCCACGTTCACTTGAAGAAGACCAGGCATACTGTCGAAATATTTTTTTAACATTGTCAGACACTGTTTTTTTTTTCTTTTCTTTTTTTCTTAAATCGTGCTCTTCTCTTAACTGTTGAAAAATATTGGAAGAGTTACGTCAATCATTTTCTTTATTATTATTATTATTATTATTATTATTATTATTATTAACAAAGTCCCTGCTGCATAGTCTCTCCAGGAAATCTAAAAAAGTTCTAAAAAGAATCGCCCATATCCTACGAAGAGCTTCGTCCATTTAATTTTTTGTTAATAGATATATAAGTATAGATACATTCTTTTTAAGTTGAAACAACAAAAATCAAATATTTCGCTTGCCTTAGATAACTGATTATGATCAAGTTATGTGATTATAAAATAAATGCAGGTAAATAAAGACTAATTTTAAATGATAATAGTAAAAGTAACGTGGCCGAAGAGAAGAGGATTAAATCAAAAGAGGATTAAATCGAGATCAGAATAATATAGAAAGCTTTGGGACACGCTTAGAAGGATTAGAAATCAGATTCAAAATTGAAACCATGCTGACAAAATCATTTCTAAATTCAGCAAGAAATAAAAACATGTGGTACCAGAGAATTGCATAACTTGCTTTTGCATAATCGATAATGAAAACAGCCGAATTGAATAATTTGAAACATTTAAGGAATAATGATAATGATGATAGTGGTGGTGATGATAATAGTGATAGTAATGATAATAATGAGGACCTCAACAATTCCAGTTGTAGTTGGAGCCCTCAGTTTGATTGGAATAGGTTCAGATAGACTCAGTGAAGAGATTCCTGGTAGTCCAAACCTCAAAGAAATACAAAAAATTGTAACCACATGTACAGCCCACATCTTAAGAAGTCATTTTAGTTTTTTTTTTTTTGTTTTTTAAATCATCATTGGAAAATGTTGTGAATCCATTTCTGACCTTAGGTCTCTTGTTGGGACCCGAAAAGAAATGTGTATGCACCAGAAACCAAAGGAAACAACAACAACAACAACAACAATAATAATAATAATAAGTACAACTCAAACCTTACGAGGGCTTTATTTATACAAATGTGTGTGATTTTAGATTTTTTTTGTTTAAAATGCTCAGTGGAAAATGTCATGACGTCATTTTGACCTTAGGCCTCTGGCTGGGACCCGGAAAGATATGAGTAAACACCAGAAATCAAAGGAAATAAAATAATGATAATAATAATGCTGTAATAACTTTTCGATGTAGGCTTTTGAGTAAAGGTCTGTAATAAAAGGAAAACTTTTTAGACAACTTCATAGTGGAAATGTTGGTGTTGGGATGGTAGCTATTTCATCATTAAAGTCAATATTCCATATTCGATGCTTTTTTAAGAGAGAGAGAGAGAGAGAGAGAGATTCCTTTCATTTTTTAAAATCACTATTTTCCATTCTTCCCACTTGCTGTCATTTCTGGTTTCAAATTCCATTTCCTCTCAGATGAAACTGTCCATATGCCAGTTTTCAAAACCACGCGATATTTAATTCCATTTCGAGAAAGTGAAAAGAATAAAAAAATTTAGAAAGAAATTTTTTTATAGCCAATGAAAAACTTGATAGCAAACAGAAATAGCCATTAGCCTGAGATAAAGTCAAAAGTTTTGAAAAGACATTATTTCTGGTTTTCTTCATTCCTTGGCAAAACTGAACCCGATACCTTTCGCTCGGTAAAATGTCGGTTTTCCTTTCAAGAGATGTCCAATGGGTCTACGTTGGATAAGCGGAAGTAAAACCAGTGAACAAAAACAAACGGAAGTTGTAAATTTCAAGCATAAATAAACACGAGAAAGAGAGAGAAATAGATAGATATGGATAGGTAGATAGATATATAGATAGATAGAGAGATATTGAGAGTGTCAGTTAGATATAAATAGAGAGAGAGAACGAAAGATAGATAGATAGATAGATAGATAGATAGATAGATAGATAGATAGATAGATAATAGAAAGAAAGAAAGAAAGAAAGAGGTAAAGGGAGATAGATAGATAGATAGATAGATAGATAGATAGATAGATAGATAGATAGAGAGTTAGAGAGAGAGAGAGAGAGAGACTGGGAGAAGGAGAGAGAAACACCAGTAATATATACAATAAATACTATTAGGTCTGTTCCGGAATTATTCAGATATTTTGATCATATCGGAAAAAAGTTACCTATCAAGGGCAGTTAGACCCCCACTTCTAAAATACTCCACTTGGAAACTCACGTACTTATTCAACTATCCTTCCCTTTTTCAAAAACATTCTGTAAAATTTACTTTCAGGATCGCCATTAGCTGTCTTTTCCCGTCCTCCTTAATCTCGTGCACGATCCGAAGTCGAAAGTCAGAAGGTGCCGGAGGAAAATCTTGTTTGCAGGACTACTGGTGATCCTGTGATGCGTTGTTTTAAAAAAAAATTAACAAATCTGTATAAAACTTCTGTAATCACTTTGCGTGGTCATTTTCAATGAGATGGTCCTACAGTACACAGATTCATTTAGTAACTTCTCATTGGCGATTGAGTAACTTCACTAGAGAATCTCTGTTCACATATACACACTCTCCTTAATTGGCTGCTGAGTTTTTTTTTAAATCTTTTTTTAAATCATTTTATCCCAATCAGGTCAAAAATGCCACTAGTACGCAAGTATTTGCAGACAATGAGAATAGAATAAAAGATCGACTATAGGAAAGATTGAGAAAAGGACATAATTTAATGGGATTTAAGACGATAGTAGATGGCGATTGACGTTGCATTTACTTTTGGGAGATCGTCGTTAGCAGGAATGCAAGTACATGGAAGGAAGTTGCACAGGCGTGAAGTGTGAGAAAAGAAACTGTTGGAGTAGAACTGGTGATTGCATTTAGCTATTTTAATAGTAAACGAGTGCGACCTAACTGCCAATCTGGTAGTACGCTTAAATTCATGTAGCCAGAGGAAGAAAGCTCATAAGAGTAGTTGTCATGAAAATATTTGTAGAAAAGACGGAGGGAAGCCACATTACGTCTGTGAGAAAGTGACTGAAGTTGAGAAGCCATGCGAGTTCTTCTTTGGATTTTTTCAAACACCTCGAGAGCACCAGCAGCTGTTTTCAATGCACGGGCAAATGGTAGATTTATAAATGTGCAAGAAGTTGCATGAAGTTTTTTACAATAAGTTTTGAAGTTATTCGAAATGACTGGATATTTTTCCGAAAGACTTCGTATTTTAAGCATCGAAGCATTTCTAATGACAATTTTGTGTCATAGATTCATTTTCTGTAACTTAAAAGTAGTTTAAACCTAAAACCTCGAGTCATGTTCTTAAATAGCCTCGTCAGATCGAGTCTTTCAAGTGAATGTCATACAAGTCACGAAACTCGTTTAGAAAAACAGTGTGTGATAAGCAAATTTTCGCCAGTTTATATTTTTTACTTTCGTGCGGGCGCATTGTTTGTTTTTGCTTTTATCGACTGCACAGTATGGCAAGATCATTTGGTAACCGTCTGTGATAAAAAAGAGAGCAAAATGGCACAATTCACTCGGCCAGAAATTTGCAAAGGCATGTTGTATAGCTCGGCATTCGCGTCGGAAGTGTTTGGGTATCAATCTGATGACAGTGAAATGGATTCGGAAAGAGTGTGAAAACTTCACTCTGATAAGAAAAAAGTCCTGAATTTGTTGGTGAGGGGTTCACACACAACACGGAGGCCTATATCAAGTGCCTTGAGGAGGTAGTGCTGCCCTGAGTCAACATGGTGGCTGCTGGAAGCCCCTATGTCTGGCAATAGGACTCAGCACCATGCCACACACGCAGAGGAACTCAGTCTTGGCTGTCAGACAATTTCTGCGACCACATCACCTCTTGCATCTGGCCACCTAACTCCCTTGACTGCAACCCATTGATTATTTTTTGCGGTGCGTAGTTAAGCGAAAGACCAAAAAACTTCTTTTAACACCAAAGATGAACTGAAGGCATGGATTATGGCAGCATTCATCAATTTAAACAAGGAGACCGACCAGAAGAATTGCAGGAGATTTCGAAGTCTCAGGAAGGCCGTGGTTGAAGCCAATAGCGATTTTATTGAATAAATTTACTCTCTAGTGTATAAAACTTAGATAAGCCTACGGTTAGGATGGCTGGTTACTGGAAATTGAACATTATTTGATGAGCGAGATTTCCAGGAACAGCTAATGCAACCGCGAGAACAGACGAGAATTGTGGTTGGAAATAAGTGATGGGATAATTTGGTCGTTTGCTGCTGATTGTGGGTTTTTTTTATTACTAACACTATTTTGTTTACTTTGTTGTATATAAATTGTATTCAACGTAAATATTCATTGGGGTTTCATTTTTAAATATTGTCCCCCCCTCCAAACAAATTGTACATATGGGAACTAGTTAGGACCTCATAAAGACTTTGATATATTAAAACACGAAGAAGAGTCTTGAAGCAACAGAAATGTGTTTCTACAGAAGGATGCTGAGGATAGCATGGACCGAACATGTGAGCAACGACAAGGTTTTAGAGAAAATGAAAACAAAAAGGAAACTTATACTTAACATCAAGAAGAAAGACTTGAATTTTCTCTGACACATAATGAGGAAAGAGAGGTTGGAAAATGTGATACCCACAGGATAGATTGTGGGAAAGAGGGGACAGAGGAAAGCAGTGAGTGACATACTTGATGAGTTTGAGTAAATGGATGTTAGAACAGGGTTTGGAAGAAATAACAAAAAGACAAAACTTATTAAGAACTAAAAGGGATATGAAGAAGTGGAGGGCCATGATCGTCTATATCCTGAAGGGAGACGGCATATAAAAGAAGTTAAAGATCTTTGCAGATTTATGTACGTTTGCATTTTGATACTAATGTCCCAAATATCATACCTTGCGCAGATATATTGGAGATTTTTCAACGTCTTCAGGTTTTTGTCGAGAAAGAAGAAAGATGAAAAGAGACAAGAAAAAAATAAGCAAAACTGGGAACCAGAGAATAGAGAAGAAAGACAAAAGTTGATAAAAA
Source organism: Acanthosepion pharaonis (assembly GCA_903632075.3). NCBI lineage: Eukaryota > Metazoa > Mollusca > Cephalopoda > Sepiida > Sepiidae > Acanthosepion > Acanthosepion pharaonis. The sequence continues at coordinate 3,286,090 of CAHIKZ030004620.1, read as the reverse complement.
GAAGAAGGTAAAAAAAGAAAGAAAGAATTAAGAGTCATAAAGGAAATTGAATATAGGAAAAAAAAATGAGCAGGAAGACCCGAAAAAAAGGAGGAGGAGGAAAATGGGAAGTAGTAGAAGAAGAGAATAAAGAGGGTGAGAGAAGAAGGGAGATAAAAGGCTAGGATAGAGAAAGAGAGATATCTGAAGAATCAGAACGCCAAAAAGGAGGAGTAGGAAACAAAAAAGAAAAGGAAGCTAAAGAAAAGTTAAGAATTAGAAGAAGAAAATAGAGAAGAGATGATGAATAAAAGATCATTAGAAGTAGTGGGAGGAGAAATCGATTGGAAGAGTACGAGAAAAAAAAGAAGGGGAAGAAGAGAACAATTAAAAGAACATGATAATCGAAAGAGAAATAAATTAAGGAGGAATAGAAAACAGAGAAATTTTAAGAATAGAATGAGGAAAATAAGACAAAAAAGTTGCTGTATGAAGGAGGTGAATGATGTCGATATAGAAAAAGAAAAAGTGATAAAGAAGGAGGAAGAAAAAACGGAAAACGAGGTCTAAAAACAAGAGGAAAGAAGAGAATGGAAAGGAAAAGAAAATTGAATAAAAGAAGGAACAGAAAAAAGAATAAAAAGAAGTTGATCAGAAAAAAAGAGAGCAGGAGAACGATGACGTGGAAATAAAAAAGATGAACAGTTCAGATGAATCGGACAAAGATGAAAAAGAAAAAAATGAAACTATTAAAAAAATGCAGCAGTAAGAAACGAAAGAAGGAAGAAAGATGTGTAAAAAAGAAAGAGGAAAAATAAGTAAGAACGTAGGAAAGCGGGGAAGAGAAAGAAAAAAGAAAAGAGAAACAGAAAAAGAAGAATGGGGGGGGAGAAAGAAATGGAAAGAAGGAAGAGGACAAAAAGAAGAGGATAAAAAAGTAGAAAGGACCAAGCGGAGAAAAGAAATGAAAGAAGAAAGAGGGAAAAAGAAATGTGGAATGGATTAGGAAGTAAAAGAGGAAAAACGAAGACAGGAGAAGAAGTAAAAAATTAAGGAAAGAAGTGGAAAGAAGAAATAGAAAAAAATCAAAAAGAAGAAAGGGAAGAAGAAAGAAAAAAGGAAAAAGAAAAAAAAGAAGCAAAATGAGAAAGAAGTTGGATTAAGAAAGTGAGGAAGAAATGTAGTCGACAAAAGAAAGAAGCAAAATGAAGAAGTAAAAAGGAAAAGAAACAAGAAAGATAACACCGGAAGAAAGAAGTCAAAAAAAGAAAGAAGTAGAAACACAAGAAGGGTGAAGATGTCAAAAAAAAAAAAGAAAAAAGAGAGAAAGAAAGAAGAAAGAAATGAAAGCAGGGAGGAATTAATTTAGAAATTTATTTAGAAAGACGCCCAAAAAGAAAAACATAGAAGAACAAATTAAAAAGTGAAGAAGAAAAAAAAAGAAAAGAAGTGAGAGAAAAAAAGAAAAGCAAATAATAGGAAAAATGGAAGCATTGAAGTAAGCAAAGAATTCGGAAGAAGAAAAAAGAAAGAAAAGAGGCAAGTGAAGAAATGGAAGGAGTGTAAATAAGAAGGAAGTTGGATGAAGAGAGAAATGAAAAAGGAAAGGCAATAAGAAAGGAAAAAAGTGAAAACAAGAAAGAACAGAAAAACAAAGAAGAAAAAATGGACAAAAAGACAAAAAAGAAAAACAGTTTGAGTCGTTGAGCATAAAAGCAACTGAAATTAAGAGAAAAGAAATCCTCATCAAAAAGGAATAATGATTGGATGTTTTCTAGTTCATCGAATAAAAACTCGGTAAGTCTACAAATGTATATAAACGATAGCATCAAATTCAAGTTGATATTTCAAATACAAACGATTGTTTTCAGTAAAGTTTGTTTGTTTGTTACTTTTTTATAAAGATTTTTATCCGCACACCCATTCCAACGGAATGTGCTTCGAGGCCGAGAGTTTGAAGTCGAAATTACGCGCATCCATTGGACCAAAGACCAAAATAGTCCCTTTGGAAACGCCTCATACTCCAGAAATTAATCCCAGTTCTTCCCCTGTGGTAGAGTTACTACCTGCTAGGGCCGACCCCACCCAATCCCGGGATTAGACTTCAGTAATTAATGTTTCAAAGCCGAATATTTTTTAATAATTAGAAGCATTAAAAACATACATTTAAAAGATTAAAAAAAAAACATTAAGAAAAAACATTCCTTTTCGTTTCTTTTCCACTTCTTTATTCTTTCTTTTATATTTTTCTTCCTTTTTTTCTTTTCTTTCTTCTGTCGACTTCATTCTTTTCTCTCTTTCTTAATCTGACTTCTTTCTTCTTTTTCCTCCTTTCTAATTCTTTCTTTTCCTTTTTTAATTCTTTTCTCTTAACTTTCCGTTAGTTTATTTTCTTTTTCCTTATTCTTCTTTCAACTTTTTTTCTTTTTCCACTTCTTTCTCCTTTCCTCATTTTCCTTTTTTCTTTTTACTTTGCTCCTTCTTTTCCTTCTTTTCCATTTTTCTCTTTCCCCTTTCGCTTTCCTTTTTTCCCTCTTCCATCTTAATGTTTTAATTTAATGCATTGAATTAATTTAATAGCAATTAAAAATAAAAGCAATAAGAAGCTAAAATAACATTTAAAGAATTAAAGCAATGTGTACTTTTGTGTAATGGATTCTGTACATAATACTGGCGTATCCGAGTCACTCAAAGTTAGTGCGATCGCCTCCAATGGAAGGGCTTCACTCTAGGAGAACGGCTTCACTATTTACTGTTAACTCCTACACTAGTTATTTATAATAGCAAATAAAAATTATGAACCAATATTAATTCATTGGGCTTTTTTAACATGTACAAGTTTTGTCTTGATGAAATAAGAATGATAATGGCATTTTTAAGAACGTTTCCTTACAAGATAACATTCGTCATTTATTGGCAGAGCAGCCACTGTACTGTTCTTATCTGTAATGGTAATATTAACCATTTCTTTGCAAGACATTTGTCGAAAATGACTCATATTTTCAGGTTAATGTTTCGGGTGTGTGGCAATGTGTGGTGTTGGGCGAAAATATCTCTAGTGCACCCTATTCTGTGTCTAATTTCCTTTTCTTTTATACTAATTTTGAACAAGGGCTACAATAAATATCCTTTTCGGCACCACAGATTTGTTTGTCAGTTAACTGATCATAACCTGTTAAGCATCTCTTTTAGGGACTGACACTCTTTACATCTCTATTGATGAAAGATAATAGTCGGTATAAAATCGTGGCCGCGTGTCGAGAGGCGTTGGTATTTCTAACTGAGCCCCGGCGGTAAAGTTATGCACTGCTTTTATCAAAATCTGTCACCCCATCGAGCACATTCGACTGTGGTGCTTGTGCCTGATATACTTTTGTCCGAGTGGTTGTCCTGATGGGTCTATTGGGTTTCATATATTTGTACCCCAGCATCATTTTCTTGGCCCGATGCTCTCTCCCTTAATAATAATAATAATAATAATAATAATAATAATAATAATAAACAACAGTAATAATAATAACAACAGATTTTTTAATTTGTTTATGTTTTTTCAAATGATTTATAAAAAAAAATTAACCACTGAATCTGAAAATGATATCCGTTTGTTTCGATCAGGTCATGTTTTTGTGCTAAGGTGAGTTTTTAAAAATCCAATCTTCTGACTAAATCAATTACATTTTTGTGACATTATCGAATGAATTTTAACATTTGTCATACAAAATATTTTTTTCAGAAAAAAATATGTTTTCTAACACAATTTATTAATGAAATGTTACAAATATCGATTACAATAAATGTAAGTAAATTTAAATTGCAAGTTACGTCATCATAGTTCAAAATTCAGGGCTTGAAATTCCATTTATTCAAACCCTTAGAATGATCAGCGGCAAGGGTGTCTCTCTTCCAGCAGTAATCAGCCATCATGAATGCATCTCTGCTTCCCTGATACCTGGTCTCCATATCTTTCATGTTCTGATGGAATCTCTCCCACTGTTCGTCGCTCATTGATCCCAGATTCTCTGGAAACCGTTCCATATATGAGAATAAATAATGCATTCCGAGCTTTCTGAAAGCATTCAGCATATTGTTTTACGTAGTTCCTGGTCTTGTTGTTGCCAAGAAAGTTTTTCACGAGCAGAACAAAAGCATTCTATGTTTCCATTTCCACTTTGTACATTGACTTTTCAAACTCAGGATTTCTGATGAGCTGACGAATTTGAGGACCATCAAAGATGCCAGCTTTCTCCATCATCAATCCTGGAAAAGTCTGGCACAAGTAAGTGAAGCAGCCACCACCCTTGTCCAGTGCTTTGGTGAACTGCTTGATCAAGCTGAGCACCGGTAAGAAAAGTGTCCCTGTTCACCAGAGGCTTCTTGATGACGTTCGTTGCTCTGCAAGGCATCAATTCCTCCCTAACAGGCCAGTCCTTTTTTGTGTAATGATGAGCAGTGTCCCTACTATCCCACATGCACAGAAAGCATGGATACTTGGTGAAACTTGTTGTCCCAACAAAAAGTTCAACATCTTCAGGTCAACGCGAATAAACCACTCCTGCTGATCATAAAGAGTTCTCTCCAGAACATCCATCACCGCTTTATATTTCTCCTTCATTGTAGTCGGCTGAGCGAGGATTACAGTTGAAAAATGGTTGCCATTGTGCAGCAGAACACTTTTCAGTGATCATTTGTCGCTGTCAATAAACTGTCTCCAATCTTTGGGTTCGGACTGTGGCACTGCAATTTTGTGCAGAAGATGCGCAATATCTGTACACCAAGTTCTTTTGTTCAGAGAAAAAAAACATAGATACTGTTGATGCTTGTTGTGGTAGAAGGCGATGCGAACACTGTCAGAGATGAAGTTTTTATTTTCCTTCAATCTGGATGCAAACAGTTCAACAGAGAACTCACGAACTCGGACATTTAGTTTCCTTTTGGAAAAAAATTCTGTGCAGCATCATCGTCATAAACCACTACTTCTTCTTCTTTTACTACTACTACTACTACTACTACTACTTTGTATTCTATGGTTTTGTATTGTACAGTTTAATTGGTGTGTTTTGATATGTAAGCAAATTATTGTGTGCTATTGGTTTATAAATATTTTGGAGGCGTGTTTTAATATCTACGTAGCTATTTGGGGCTGAAAATACTTCTGATGGATTAAAATTAATAAGTTTATAATTAACATAATAATTAGTTTTATTGATTAAAATATGTTGCATGTTTTGATAATTTAATGGGTATGACAATGTAAACAAAAACTTAAGAAACAGCATGTGACCATAGCTCAAAAAGTTGGCTTGTATGATTTTTCGATTCAGCACATCAAAATTGTCTAAATAAGCTAAAGAATTTCGACAATAAATTTGGTGTTGTCCTGTGTAATAATAGTTTTACATAAATGACCAGGTGAAAATGTTATGAAGCCATTTCTGACCTTGGGTCTCTGGTTGGGACCCAGAAGGTAATATGTATAAAAATCAAAAAATCAAATCAAATCAAATCAAAGGAGATAATAATAATAATAATAATAATAATAATAATAATAATAATAATGTAATTTTTGGCAATTCTTAAAAGTCTATTTTTTCCAGATTAAATTTTTAAAAATGGAAATAATAGTGCACCCGGTTTTCTCATATATAGCGTGATCGGAAAGATAAACTCAATCGGAGTCCAGTAGAAGCGCCTCTCTCTTGATAAACTGCCTAAAATAATAATAATAATAATAATAATGTTACAGGTCCTATATTGTGTAGCTAATTCTTGGTGGTGTTCATACCAATTTCTTGAAGTTTCTGTCGCCTAAATGTTTTAATAGTTACACTGGAAAAATCTGAAACTTTTAGGCGAAGGAAAACTGCTAGACATTGCTATAAACACCACCCAGACCCAGCCACACATATAGGACTTGTAACCATTTTATGAGACTTTACAATACACACCGACTGAACAAAGCAGACCGCCCAGCTATGGTGATTAATGGCCACAAAGCAGAATATGAATTCTTATTGACGTGGCAGATTCCTGCAGACTGCAACGCATATCTGAAGATCTTAAAAAAAGATAATAATACAAGGATGTGGCACATGAAGACATCATTAATTCAAGTTATGGTTGCGGTTCTAGATTTGAATGGAAAAAGGTTCTAATAAACTCACCGATGGGATCATTGGTAGCTTCCGTCTTGTGGAAATACAAAACTTCGCTTTCGCAAGCACGGTTCCCACACTACTAAGTGCTTTATCTATTTCAATTGTGAATACGTTAGTAGGTTGTTTTATCTTTCTTACGTAAATGTGTAGGAGAAAATGTCATGATGCCATTTCTGACCTTAGGTCTCCGCTTTTGACCCGGGAGGAAATGAGTATGCAACAGAAATAAAAGGAAACAGCAGCAACAACAACAACAACAGCAATAATAATAATAATAATAATAATAATAAGAAGAAGAAGAAGAAGAAGAAGAAGAAGAAGAAAAAGAGGTAGAAGAGTCAGGACCATAGACATTTCATAGTTTTTAGCAACCAATATTATATATTATCACATGCCACCCAACTGTTCGCTGTATCTTCTAGGACTTTTCCTTATCCCTTCCAATCTTCTTCCTCTATCTATGTTTTTGCTTATAACTTGTACGAACGTGCTTTTTTCTCAAATGCGGAAAAGAATAAAGAATACACAAGAATTCTCTACTAAATTCTACTTTCTTTTTTGTAGTCTTTCCTTTGGTATGTTTCTCTGTTTAAATTATTTTAATGAATCGCAATTGTTTCGCCTTTCCATTCTCACTTTTTCTATTTTCTCTTGACATCAATCCACCAAAATCTTTCTTCCTTTCATGCCTTTCTTCACTCAAAACCCTTTTCTCTCTTTCACATATCCGGTTTCTTTTGTTTGTTTGTTTGTTTTCCCCTTAACTCCCGCCTTTTCTCGTTCACAGTCTCTTCCCAGCTACAGACTTCTTCCCCTCCTTATTTCTCAATTCCTTCCCGCTTCGTATTATGTAGGTTTCTCGGTTAGAAGTGTAACTGATTCTAGCCCAGAAACGGTCATATATATATATAAACAGTTATAAGAATATAATATGCCATCGCTTCAGAAGTCTGCGTTACTTGGCACTGGAAATGTTCCGCGAAAGTGCTTCTCTGTCTATGATTGAGAAAACCCATAATTGAAATCTTTGCGAAACAAAATAATAATAATAATAATAATAGAACATCATCCACACCCGGATACAGAGATAGGACCTTTAACAATATTATGGGACTTTACAATACCCACAGACAGAACAATAGAAGCTATTTGCCCGGACATTGTGATCAAAGACCACAAGAACAGAATGTGCTTTCTTATTGACATCGTAGTCCCTGTAGATTAATTATAATGTATCTTTGAAGATCTTCAAAACGCTATCCAAATACAAGGATCTTGAAGTGGAAATCTAACCTGGCACATGAGGACATTAATAACTCCAGTTGTAGTTGGAGCCCTCAGATTGATTGGAAAAGGTCACGATAGATTCAGTGAAGAGATTCCGGGTAGCCGATACCTTAAAGAAATAAAACAAAAATGTACAGACAAATACAGATCACACATTACGAAGAGCTTTATCTATGGAAAATGTGGTTAATCTCATGGAACCATTTCTGATCTTAGATTTCTGTTTGGTGCACCGAAAGAAATGTGATCTATACAACAGAAATCAAAGGAAAATAATAATAATAATAATAATAATAATAATAATAATAATAATAATAATAATAATAATCGTGTTTTAATTTTGCGTGACCTTGCCTTCCTTAGTTAGCACGTAAGTTACCCCCTGCAATAGCTCATAAAGTATGGACTATTCCGTTTTGATCACGAGGAAAGACAGAAGACATATGTGAGGTAAAAGCTGTGAGAAAAACTTAGAAAGCAAGAAGTGAAGATAGAAGTGTTTAACGTCTGTTTCAGTGAAATAGAAAAAGTTGTCAAGTTTTGCTTTTTCATTCGTAGCCATCAATTTATGATGGTTATTGCAATATTTTGTTTAAGTTATTAAACTCAAATATTTAACGACGTGATAGGAGAATTGCTACAGTTATTGTATAGTCGTAGAACTCGCTATGAGCTGATTCAATCGTTAACTTAAGAATTAAGATTTATCAAAAAATTAAAATAGGAAAACCGTTAAATTTTCACAGGTATTTCTAATAATAATAATAATAATAATAATAATAATAATAATGACTGACACTCTCGAGATACGTTAATAAACTGTTTGTGTAACGAAAAGACGGATGAAGTTGACTCACTAACATTGAAGATCGTTAGAGTGAAGAGATAATCAATATGACATTCAAACTTTCCCGTACGATGACTAGCAGATGAACATTCCTCTATAGTACCTAGACTTTATGAATTTAAGCACAGTACTAAATTGGTGGCAAGGTCTCATCATTTTACAATTGAAATGGTTGAATGTAACCGTAAGTTTTATGTTAATAGTCACCTTATCGCATTTCTCGCTTGTGGAACTCTCTTCCGGTTTTTTGCTTTCAAGTCAACTTTGACCGTCAAAATATTAGATGCAGCGTCAATCATTATTTTCTGTCTTTTTAATTTTTCTTTTTTATTGTCCTCTCTCCTTAATAGTTTTTTTTTCTCACACTCTCAGTATACACTTTACGTCTTAGTAGTTTTATTGCCTTTCTTGGGGTGAAATGATAAAAATACGAGACCAGAATCTAAAATCAAAGAAATCCACTCTTATTTTAAGAGACAAAAATATTAACCTTGTTCATTGATATGAAGTGGAACGATTATATTAAACTAATTACTCGGCTCTGCTGCTAGCAAAATTGGTTCACTGTTTCGTGCTAAATAATTTTCTCGTCAGCATCTATTTTTTTTTATTTCTTTCATTTATTCGTGCTTTAGATATTGCTGCCACATCTGGTCTGGTGCTTCTGTAATGTATTTAGAGATTCATGACGAAAATGTATCCAAAGATGAATCTGCAATGTTATTGGTCTGGGTGTGGTATCTCAGCTTCATTCATTTTTCCACCGCCGTACCTTACCTTCCGTGAGCCTTTCTATAAATATTCTCATGATAAATGCTCACTCTTTGATATTTCGACTTCATGAATTTAAGCGCGGTACTAGAGTGGTCGATAGGTCTCATAATTCTACTTTAGAGATTGTTGGATATATTCTAATGCTATATCGCACTTCTCACTTGTGCAACTCTCTTCCGGCTTTTTGTTTTACTGTCAACTACGTTCTCCAAAAATGTAAATGCAACAGTTCTTGTATTGTCATCGCTCTCCTCAACAAGGTTTTCTCAGTATACTTCATTCTCAGTAATCGATTGATTCTTAGCGGCTTTATCACCTTGCTTAAGATGAAATGATTAAAAAATTAAATGATATAAACATGGCTGAAAAGAGGATATTTGAAGAGGGAAACAATTAATGCCGCCCTGAAGAATTCCACAGAAACAAACTATATTAAAAACAAAAGAGACAGACCACAGGAAAATATTGAATGTAGACGTCTAGGAGATAGAAAGCGACTTCATTAAAAGAAAGAACATAAAATATATATGACTGGGTAGGAAGAGTGATCTATTGGGAAAATTACAAACAGCTGCGATTCACTTATGCAAATAAGTTATTGATGCACGAATTAGAATCTGTCTGAAAGCATGAAGAAGAAAAAAGATTTTTTTTTTATTTCATGGCTATACACGATAGGCAGTCATGGTTCTTCACATCTTCGTTTTTAATATCTATAAATTGCCATGACTACCAAGGCATGTTTCCCGTTGCGTTCTCCAAGGTTTTGTATTCATGCCTTTATATAGTAATATGACATTCAAATAGATTACCCAGTTCTAACTATGAGATCAAGTCATGCCCCATCGCCGGTACACTCTCTCTCTCTCTCTCTCTCTCTCTCTCTCTCTCTCTCTCTCTTTCCAAAAAAGCAGTACTAGGCAATCAAAAATTCACAACTATGGTACTTTTCTGGTTCAGTTTCTTAGGCCAGCGTCCTCATCGTTGTTGTTTATATCATAATGTATTAAGTATTTACTTTTTTAATAATTTCATCACAAACGAGGCGGGGTTACCACAGTACGCAGGGAGTTACAGAGAGTGAGAAAAGACTGGGTTTAGGTAGGGGGCAAGGAAAGGATAAAAGATGAACGAGGTTCAAGAAGAGAGAAGATGGTGATTGACATTGCATTTAAACTTTTGAAGATTGTAGTTATAAGGGAAACAAAGAAACGGAAGGGAGCTCCACAGGCAGGAGGTGCGAGAAAAGAAAATGTTGGAGTAGAAGTGGCGGTTACGTTTAACTATTTGAACAGTAAAGGGTTGAGACCTAGATGCCAATCTAGTAGCACGCTTAAATTCATGTAGACGGGACACCAAGGAAAAAAGTTTGTCAAAGCAATTGCTATGAAAATATTTGTGGAAAAGACAGAGGGAAGCCACAACATGCCTGTGACTGAAATCGAGATGCCAACTTAGGATCGTTTATATTGCAGATTCTTCTTTATGAATAGCAGGAGCACCAGAACAGATATGGCAACAGGATTCAATGCACAAACGAAAAATTCTTTTGGTGTGTATTAAGTCAGGCAAATAAGAACAAGATACATATGACTCGTTTGAATTTTTATCATGAAACGTTCATTACAAGGATTAGCAGCCTTACCATTTACAAGTTACATGAATGACAATGTGCAAACTGCAAAATAATTATGTGCCGCTTAAAGAGTTAGTGTCATGTTCGTGTGTTGTTCGTTAAGTTCTGAAGTAGGAATATTTGATTAGGAAGACAGTCTTTGAGGTTAATTTCTATCAACGACCTTCCGGATGATTTCAGTTCTCAACTTGATAATCTATGCAGATGACACAAAACATTTAACCCTGCCTCGATAAATAAGGCAGATCAGTTCGATAAGATCAAATTAACAGTTAATCTAAAAAATGACCTAGAGTTTGTTGTTAATTTCTATCAACGACATTCCGGATGATTTTAGTTCTCAACTTGATGTCTATGCAGATCACACAAAAAGGCAGATGAGTTCAAATTAACAGTTAATCTAAAAAATGACCTAGAGTCAGGAGCGAGGAAAAACGAAACTTCTCTTTATTAGTTTTCCGAAAGCCTCCTTTCCTGCCTCCCATCTGCTTGGCTGATGCTAACCTCCAGGAGAGTGACTCGTTGCACGTTCTCTGTCTAACGTTCTCGGCTGATATGAAGTTAAAAGACTAAAGGGAATCCATGTTAGGTTTGCTGCTAATAAAGTCGGTTCATTGTGTCATGCTAGACAATTTTCTCTCTCCAGAATCTATCTTACGTATTTATATTATTGGTCCTAACCTGGCATCTCAGCTTCAGTTATTTTCCCACCGCTATAATGTTGCTTCCCTGTGCCTTTTCTATAAATACTTTCCTGCTAATTTTTCTGATGAAATCTTCGCTAGGCTACCTAAATTATATGAATTTAAGCGCAGTGTGAAATTGCCGTCATTTGGCTTTGATGTTAACAGTTTCTTTTCTTGCACCTCCCTTTTGTGGAACTCTCTTCCACCTTTCCAGTCAACTTTAAATTTAAATCAAATATCAATCGTTTTCTATTGTCTTGATTACTCTTTTATTCTTCATGCTCCCTAATGTTTCACTTTTTTCTTCTACTCCTACACTCAGTAAAACTCCTTGTGTCTTAGCGGCTTCATTGCATTGCATGGGTTGATATGATTAAAAAGAACAAAAATAGACATTGACAAGTTTGGCTGGGATGTCATACTGCATCCGTCGTAATCATCTAAACTTGCACCTTCAGATTTCCACTCATTCTGATCTATACGAAATTGTTTTAAGGGGAAGAACTTCAGTTGTATTCAAACCCGTCAAAATTACTTAGACCTGTTCATCAGCCCAAAAGTTCTAAGAAGATGGAATTATGAAGCTGGCGAAAGATAGTGGAACAAAATGACACATATGAGGCTGAATAAATATATAAGCCAATGTCAAAATATCAGATCATTGCAAAAGTCCATGCCTAATTAGAAAATTAAAAACAAAAATAGATAATTTTACATAGTCATTTATTAATCAAGTATAAAGTTTTAACAACTGTTTTCCATCATTCTACAAACCTTGTTGGTGCCATTTTCGCATAAACTTCGTGTTTTTTGTTGGATTTTTAAAATCTTTCGCGATAAAGAATCTTGCAGGAATATCCGTTTTTATTTTTCGTTGAAAGAATTCTGCCAACCCTAGATGCAATATCAGGAGAATTCGACAGAGCAATGAAAATTTCCCAGTTCAAATTTTGTCTTTTTAGCGAAGATTTTTTCATTGATTTGTTCTTTACGGGTTATCGACCTTTTGCTGGTTATTTAAAATAGAAAATATTTTTAGATTTTTAAGAAATTATTTTGAAATAATTATTTACTGATATAAGCCCTACTAATTATTCCATAGCATGGGTGAGAAAAACGAATTCATACCTTTCCGAATGGTATTTGTCCGTAACTGAATATAACGAACCCGACTGGATTTGGAACTCGGCTCTTTGATTAACAACTCCGAGCCGTTTGATTACCCGCACATCCAAGCTTACATCACCTGGTATTCCCAAGCAGTCACCCATCTAGGTATTGATGAGGCTTGGCTTTGTTTAACTTCGCTGATCGTACGAGAACCGTTCTTTCAAGATGACTTTAAGCCTTTTCAACAAAGACCTGTTCTAGAATTGAAAACTGATTCACCACGATGCTCTTCTTTTCAATTAATTCCAAACGGATGTCTTCCATATTATTACAAAGTATCAATTTTTCATCATTCTTTCTCAGTTTTGTTCAAAAACAGAACATTTTCATTATGTTCAAATAGCGAGTCAAACACTGAAATACGACCCACTCAGTATTTTTCGCTCCTATGATGTCACATCTTGAAAGAGACTAAGAACATAACTGGTGTAAATTTTAAATAAAATTAATTGGTATATTTTGAGCGTGTTGGCTATCTCCTGTTTTGTATATCATTGATTATTCTCAAATATTGTCTAGGTTTGATTGTTATCAACCTCTGCAGATCTAATTAACTGTAGAATCTTCCTCTGCGTGAAATCTCTAGTGAAAATCCTCGGAAACCATTTTTAACACGATTGAATATTCATATTACTTTCTCCATAAAACTACGTTTCTTGCGTTTGAGTCGATTTTTCTTCTTTATATGCCGTGTCCCTTTAGAACGTAAGTTATCATGGATCTCCAAAATTTCCGGTCATTCGTAGCTCTTAATAAATTTTATTTGTTATTTCTCTAAAGCCTTATTCTGTCATCCATTTACTCAAGTACATTATGCGTTTACCTCTTTCTCTCTTGTCTTCAATTTGTCCTGTAAGTATCAGATTTTCCATGATTTCATTCCTCATTTTCTGTCCGAGAAATTTCAACTCTCTTTTTTTTTTTATCATTTGTTCATCACATCCTCAGTCCATATCCCCTGCATTCTTCTGTAAAAACACATTTCTGTTGTTTCAAATCTTCTTCTTTTTTCTATTCTCCAGCATTCAATGCCATATAAATAGAAAGACAGATATCAGTACTCTTTTCTTATTTTCTAAAGTAGTTTTTTTTCCTGCTTCTTAATACTGTGCTTACTGTTAATTAAATATTAAAAAAGTTGCCGGTATTTTTTATAATTTTCTTTCATCTTCATTGAGAGACTTAATAAACAAAAATTTCGCCAATTTTGAAAATTTTCTTTAAATAAAATGCACACGGATATGGCAGCTTCACAATACAACGAATAGCGATGTTTTTGAATATCTTAACTCATATATATTAATACTTTTTAAATATCTTATCTCTTTGGAAAGAAACATGAACTTTGGCAACATTGTTCGGGCAATGGAGCCATTTCTTCGTCTAAATGTTGAAAGAGGCGGCCTATGTCGACCAGGTGTCTAGAACGAGCCAGTTGAGATTTTAACACAACGTGGCCTTTTTCGCTATCATTACTCTTGGTATAATTTGGAATTGCCCGGCTAGTTTATATACCCCGTGCTCAAGAAATTAACTGCTGCCGTCGCTATATTAATTAATTCAAACTATTTTTTTCTTAGAATTTTCTGATGATTAATAATTCTTAAGTTGATAATTAAATAAATTCCTTCCGAGTTTCCCGAATATAAAATACGCAAAGAAATTCCGTATTAACAATTTTTGGAAAATAAACATTTTTTTTCCAGACACAAATCATACTATAGTTAGGGTTGATGTCTTTTCAAGGGTATTTGCGCGTAAATGAATGTAATAAAACCTACTGGAATTCGAACTCGGGTCTCCGATTTCGTTTAAAGAAGTGAGAGGGTACAAATTAAAATATTCCGAATTTCCGAAGCGGACATTAAAAGCATCAGAGCGTTATCGCCTCCAGTACTTACTTTCTTTCTTTCTTTCTTTCCATGGTGATTTTCTAAGTATACCTTAGATGTGGCATAAGGCTGAAAGTATTGAGTACCTAGTGAGGATTTTACTCATCACCCAGTCGCAGTTGTTCTAACAAGACAAGCTTGTTAACCATTACACCACGCTTCATAAGGTACACTTTTTTGATGACAAGTCCTAATGCCCGTGACAATTTACCAATCGAGGAACAAAGGTTTATGATTGCCAATCGACAACTTTTTCCTGGAAGAAGGTTGTTTCTTTCTTCCTTTTATTTTTTAAATTCTCATGGAATCCACCTGAGGAGGGCTGAAGTACGTCTCCACCGAAACGTGTCAACAAGAGTAAGCTTACGAAAAAGCGGTGCATTTGTCGGGACAATATTTCAGATGAAAGTTAAACACATCTAAAGAGAAGAACATAATGAACTCTTTGGAAAAACTAGTATCAGATTCATTGTTTGATCTTCCTTTATTCCTTGACGGAAATTTATCCTACCAGTTCAATGACGGTTAGTCACTTGTTGATAGATTCTCTTTTATCTCTTTAGCGAATGTTTATTGAGACTAAGAAAAACGTTTAGAGGTTCTAAAATCGACAACAATTTTATTTAGGAAGCAGTTGTTATTCTTTCATTGGTCAAGTGACGAAGCGAAATCTAAACAAAACGAGAAAAGAAAAAAAATGTCATCTGTATACATTGTTAACGGGTCCTTTTGTGAATTTTTGCGAGGTTCTTGCAAAATAGTAATTATCGCCTTGGGTCTGGAGCGGAAAAAAATCCAATATTTCAGCAGCAGAAGAATAAACACTGGCGCCTCTACTTGTGGGAGGTGCGGTTATCATCCTCAGGTTGCAAGCACGTGTCGAACTAATTTTCTTAATGGAGTCAGTTTCATTGGGCGTCGTCTCACATCAGCAGCCTTTCACTTCTAGGGTGATTTTCTAAGCATAGTTTAGATGTGGCACAAGGCCTCGAAAGTATGAAACACGCAGTGATACTCCTGAATAGGGATCGAACTCACTATTCACGCGTAACTGATGTAGTGAGACAAACTTGCTAACCAGTACACCACGTCGAAGTGCCAAAAATGATTTTCTAAGGGTCTGCGATTTCGTTTAAAGGTTACAAATGAAAAGATTCAAAATTGACAACGTTTTCCTTCTCATTGAAGCAGATATTAAACGCACCAGAGCGTTATCGCATCCACTATCTTCTCTTTCGTTCCGTCTTTCTTTGTTTCTTTCTTTCTTTTTAATATGGTGATTATCTAAGCGTAGCTTAGATGTGGCTCAAGGCCGAAAGTATGGGGCATGCAGTGAGGATTGAACTCACTACTAAGTCGTAAATGTTCAAGCGAGACAAACTTGCTAACCATTACAAAAAGCAAAAGTGCCCCTTTCTCCTTATATGATGATTTTGTAAGCGTAGCTCAGATGTGGCACAAGGCCAAAATTATGGAGCACCAAGTATGGAATACTATCGAACTCACTATTTTGTCGTAATTGCTCTAGCGAGATAAGCTTGATAATCATTACTCCAAGTCGAGGTGCCCGAAAGGATTTTCTAAGCGTAAATTAGATATGGTACAGGGCCGAAATTGTGGAGCCACGGTGAGGAACATACTCATTTCTTCAATATACCGTGTCTGTTCGCGACTATTTCCCTTTGTACTTCTTGCCTTCAATATGAGTGCCAAATTGTCCAAGCCTTCTTTCAACTCTATCTTCTACGTACCTTTTTGTTCCCATTTTCTTTAAATCTTCCTCGTTTGCACGTCGGTTCAATTCATGGTATT
This sequence comes from Acanthosepion pharaonis, assembly GCA_903632075.3. Taxonomy (NCBI): domain Eukaryota; kingdom Metazoa; phylum Mollusca; class Cephalopoda; order Sepiida; family Sepiidae; genus Acanthosepion; species Acanthosepion pharaonis. The sequence continues at coordinate 3,269,852 of CAHIKZ030004620.1, read as the reverse complement.
CTCAGCATCCTTCTGGAGAAGCACATTCCTGGTGCCTCATGTCTTTTCTTCATTTGTGAGAAGACTGTCCAGCATTCACTGCTATATAGACGTTCTGATATTATAGAGCAGTTCGTACTCTTTTCTTTATTTATCAGGAATTTTTCCATTTTCTTAATAATTAAGTTGTTTTATATTTTGGAAGGCAGATTTCGCTATAATTCGGATTTTCATGTCACTTTTTCCGTCCTCTGTTAAAAATTTCCCAAATGCTTCCATTTTCGTACTTGCTTTATAATTTCACTGATTGATTGACTGATTCGTTTTCTACGACTTATTAACCCATTACAAGTTATTTAAAGCCAGAAAATAGTTTTAAATTGTAAGAATTTTTTTTAGATAATAATTCATTAGTGATACAAGTTCTACCAATATTTGGTGTTGTGTCGTGGCACAATAGTAAAAATAAGAAAATTAAGTCGAAGTTGGTTTAAAGAACAAGTGTATTTAACATCACAGATACAAAGGTAGGAAACGGGTACTACTCAGCTAGGCAGTTGTAATACTGTCGCTGCTTACACCGGGTAGGTATTACTGGCACTATATATAGTGAGAACCGGTGTAATTCCCTTGTGTTAGAGGCCGGTGCAACACCCCCCTTTGAAAATATCCCGTCTGGGAATTAATAACGTTTTTGTTTTGGGTTCATCCTAATCAACTCCGTTGATTTCCGTTTTCTTTCTGACCTCCTATTCTCAGGAGCTGTCTCTGGTATGGGAACCTGAAATGTATCAAACACTGTGTCCATGATGTCCTTCTCGGGCGATCTGGTCACCTCACTGTTCGAGTATCTTTTCCGGATTTGGTTAGTGTGACGTTTGTGCACGAAATCTGGTCCTTAATCATATAGACCATGTTGCCTATTTGTTTCTCAATAGTGCCGGACTCCCAAAAGGTCCTATTATTTCTATGCATCTTGTAGAAAACTCTTTCGCCAACTTTATACCGTTTTTTTTATTGGTTTTTGAGGTTTGGCCTATCCTGGTTTGGTAACAACTTGCGGAAAATTGATCTAACCTTGCGTCCGAACATGACCTCAGCAGGTATCTTCGACGTTTCGATGTTTGCATTCGGAGTGACCCTGTAAACTTGTAAGAACTGTTGGATTGACTTATCCGTCGGTGATCCACTAGCCTTTCTCTGGGCTCTCTTGAGCGTATCCACGAATCTCTCCGCTTGACCATTGCTTCTTGGATGGTATGGTGGAATGGTTATATGCTCGATTAGATAATCCTCGCAGAGATGTTTAAATTCGGTAGACGTGAATTGCGTTCCATTGTCTGTGACAATGCAGTCTACAACTCAAACCTAGCGAATAGTTCATACAGGAAGTTAATAGCTGCCTCGGATGTGGGATTCTTGCATTTCAGTACTTCCGGCCACTTAGATAGACTGTCTATAACATTGAGATAGTAGAAACCATCTAACGGTCCAGCAAAATCCAAGTGAATTCTCGACCAAGGTCGGTCCGGTTTTGCCCACGAACCGAATTGAGTCGGAGGAGCTTTCATAGCTAATGCGCATCCTCTACACTCCTGACTTTTTCTTCTATATCCTTATCCATGTTTGGCCAGAAAACGAAAAGAGCGCATAAGGCTTTTCATTCTTGATATGCCTGGATGTCATACATGGAATTCCTTGAGCATTCTTTTTCTGTAATGTCGTAGGAATTACGACCCTGTCGCTATATAACAGGACGTTATCACAAATTGAATAAATTTCCTCATCCAGTTGGTTACTGTTGATTTTTTTCTTTCGTGCTTATAATAAATTCTTCCACCTCTGCCTTACTCTTAATCTCATCAAGCGTTACTGGAAGTTCTCTTATCGTGTCACATAAAGTATTTTTACTTCAACTTCCGCTTGAATGGCTGCTATTACCATATCCTGCAATGGTTCTGTGTGCTTAGGTATTAACCTTGATAAGCCATCTGCATGACTAAGTTTTTAAGACGGTACATACACCGTTTGAAAATTATAATTCAGAAGAATGGTACCCCATCTTTGGAGTCTATTCGCCGTATGTTGTGGTAGTCCCTTTTTCGATCCAAAAATCGTTAGTAAAGTTTTGTGATCTGTTTGTAACAGAAATTGTCTATCGTGCAAGGAACGATGAAATTTCTTTACTGCGAATATAATGCTTAGCGCCTCTTTCTCGATTTGCGAGCAGTTCTTTTCGGCTGGTAAAAGTTAACGGGATGCATGGGCTATAGGTTTTATTTTTCCATCATCCATTTTGTGTAGTATGCATGCTCCTATGCCATAGGCACTGGCATCGCTTGCAACTATAATATCACGCTTGGGATTATAATGTGCCAGAAACAAGTCAGACGTTAATATATCTTTAATTTCCTGAAATGCTTCTTCGCACTCTTGCGTCCAGACCCATTTTTGGTCGTTCCTTAACAATTCATTTAAGGGTGATCTTAGTTTATACATATTTGGCACGAATACATTGTAATAATTCGCCAACCCAAAGAAACTTTGTAGAGACGCAATATTTTCTGGAGCAGGCATGTCCCTTATTGCACTCGATCTATCTGGATCCGGCCTTCTTCCATGTTCATCGATAATTTGCCCCAAGTATTTTATTTTTTCCATGAAAAATGTACATTTTTCCTGTTTCAGTTTAAATCCATAATCCTGGATCCTTTTGAATACTTGGTTTACAAGAGCTTTGTGTTGTTCTTTGCTAGCGCTGTTCATTAACACATCGCCCAGGTACCCTACTGCGAAGTCCAGCCCACTTAACATCATGTCCATTGTTTGCTGAAAAATCGCAGGGGCGACTTTGACCCCAAAAGGAAGTCTGTTAAACTTGTATAATCCCTTATGGGTATTGATGCATAGCAGCTTTGAACACTCCTGATCGACTGGGATTTGTAAATACGCGTCACTTTTAGAAAAATATTTCCCTCCACTCAGTTTCGCGAATATTTCTTCAGGGCTCGGAAGGGGATAATGGTGATCCTTTAATGCATTGTTTAAACCTGTTGAGAAATCGGCACAAACCCTAATCTCCTTGCTCTTCTTTTTAATGTAAACTGTTGGCGTAGCCCACTCACTGTGATTAATTTTTTCGAGGACACCCATGTTTTCGAGTCTTTCTAATTCACCGTCTATTTGTTCTATAGCGGCGTATGAAACCTTTCTTTTCTTTTTGAACACTGGCTGTTCATTTTCTTTGACTTCAAATTTTGCTACCGCTTTTGTACACCTTCCAAGACCGCCTGTAAATACGTCTGGAAAATTCTCTTTTAACTCCCTCTTAAGTTTTTCTGCCTCCATATTCGCAACCTCAACATTTTGACAAAAAGAGCTTAAAGGCAGATTCCATAGTCTAAATTTTTTGAACAGATCAGTTCCAAAGAGGTTATTTGATTTTCGCATGACAAAATTTTCGCTTTTTTCGGTCTTATTCTGAAAAAGAAATATTCGTCAATAATTCTCCTTCGAAGGTGATTTTTTTCACCACTGACGCTTCTCGCCGTTTTATGTGATTTAATCATAGTGGGTCTCCCAAGCTTCTTCCATGTCTGTATATTAATGATGGAAATATCAGACCCACTATCAAGCTGTAGTCTTACTTTCTTTTTAAACATTTTGACCTGTACAAATTTCCGGATATTTCGTTCCTCAGGTTCAATTTTCGTTAGTTTAATGGATGTCTTCTTTCTACCAGATTTTTCCCTACAATGTCATGCCTTGTGCCCCTTCCGGTAGCAGTTGTCACATTGTTTGAATTTGTAGGGACACTCATTGTACCAATGTTCATCTCCACACCTCCAACACGGTCCAAGTAGATCTTTTCCCTGTTTTTTCCTCTGGTTATTTTTTGAAGTTAAATTTTTCTTCTGATGGACCTTTTTAATGTGCGACACTCCGCTTTCCTCTATGTCACGACTGTCCTGTTTCAACGCAACAAACCGTTCAGTCTTCCGCTAAGCTGTGTAGTTTTAAATTCGGCTCATTTTCGAGTTTATTTAAAACACGACGCCTGATCTCAGCGTCTTTACCTAAAACCAGCCCTTGCACAAATATTAAACATTTAAAATTATCTGATGATAATTCCTCCAGTTTAAAGTTGTCGCAATGCTTGTTTACAATACTTGCATAAGTAGTGTAATCATCTTCCTCTCTTCATACACTTATATCTCCTGTGAAAAAGAGAAGTTTTTGTAGAAAACAGTTCTGTTAGTAGAGTAACTGTCTCTTGAAAGTTCAACTCACTGGTCTTTTTTGGAAGGATAAAATTCACGAACTTTGTATGCTCGGCAGTTCCCAATTTTCTTAGCAGAAACCTAACTTTTTTAGCGTCTGTCCATGTACCGCAATCCGATACAAAAATATCCTCATATCTTCTATAGAAATGAGCAAACGTGACATCGTCTTCTGGATTATAATTGAAACTTTCAATAGCGTTTCACATAGCCGTCTGGGAGAATGCGTTATGATTCTCGCTTGCATTCGTTAACTGTGTTGCCTCCAGAAGTTTCCTCTGTTCCTCCTGTGTTTTCATAAAGATTTGTTCGACGCGTTTCTGTTGTTCCAACAACTCTTTTTAAATTTTCCCTCACTTTCAAGTTGTCGTTGAAGTTGTTGCTTTTGCAACGCGAGACTTTGTTCCGTTTGAAATTTGAACAATTGAAGAAGAGACTCTCTTAATTCTGCGTCCATGGTACGAATTCAATTTATGCACCATACAGTTTACACTTGTATTAAACAAATCAGTTTTCCCAAGGCTTGCTTACTAAAATTAGTTTGCTCAACTAATACACAAACAAGAAATATGTATTTAAAAAAACAAAAAAAAAATCCGTCGCTTTAAGGTCGACTCATGGGAAAGTCAGAAAAAATTTTTCCAACCTCTTTGTGGTTTTGCACAAATATGACTCGAATTTTTAACAGTCTTTGTTAAGCACAAATGACTTACGCGAATATATATTTTTCACTCGACAAATCATTTAACTTTGAAGAGGAGAAAAAAAAATCTTACCGTGAGAAAAAAAAAACAGTGAACCTCTTTTTTTCGAAACCCTTCGTGTCAGTATTTTCAACTATAATTGACAATATTATTCGCGTTCTCACACTATAGACATTTGGTAGCAAATTTTTGGTTGTTTCTAATTTTTTTTTTTACGTCGCCAAATTACTATTGTAGAAATTAATTTGCTATTAATCCTTGTGTATCCACATATCTGTTCGAAATGACGAAGGTGTTTTGTCGTAAAAATCCTGCGAATCCTTGTATTTCAATCACTTTAGGTGATTGTCTGCAGTGATATCGTTTCGATTCCAACGTCGCCAATCTGTTGTGTCGTGGCACAATAGTAAAAATAAGAAAATCAAGTCGAAGTTGGTTTAAAGAACAAGTGTATTTAACATCACAGATACAAAGGTAGGAAACGGGTACTACTCAGCTAGGCAGTTGTATTACTGGCACTATATATAGTGAGAACCGGTGCAACACTTGGAGAAGAAGAGGTTAATTTATACCTTTCCCGAGTAAATCTAACGAACGCAACTGTAATTGAAATACAATTCCGAGCCATTATACATTACACCACCAGCACATCTAAGCTTACAACACCTAGCATTTCCAAGCGGTTACCCATCTCAGTATTGACCATTCTCTACATTGCTTAACTTTTGTGATTATATAGGTACTGTTTTTTCAACGTAATATGGTCGTTAGCCCTCTTCTTGGTGCCAAAATCTGGGAAATAACCTCGAAAATATGGAGTACTCAGTGACGATCAAACCCACCACTTGATCGTAATTGATCTCGTGAGACAAGTTCGTTAACTATTACACGATGTCGAAGTTTCCTGTTTGATTATGACATATAAAATTCATATTTTAGGCTGTTCCACTTGAAAACGACAATATGTGTTTAAAATTGATAGTAAGACTTTTCTTCCCACATTCCTTTATCCGTTTCATCTCAGACTTGTTTTATATGATTGGAAACCTTACTCAGTAATCAATCCTCTTAAATTTGTAGAGAAAATTCATTCATTTTGATAAAGATTTCAATTTTTAGCAAACTTGAACTCCGTGTCCGCAAAAAACGTTTATGTCAAATGGAATTGGAATAAAAGCTAAACATATGATGAAAGTGAGTTTATACATTTTGTTCTTGAGAATTTACAACAAAAATATTAAACACTATTTATTGATTAGATTGTTTCTTTACAAGAATAATTTTATATTTACAGCATTCTAAAAACTAATACAATTAAGACTAATTTATAAAGAATTAAATATGAAATTTACTCAATTATTAAAATATGATAACCAACAATAAGGAAATCCTTATTATTTATCATTTTATAAAGTTCGATTCCTAAATTAGCCAATGTTTTGCCAACCATTCCAATAATATAATAAATAACTAATATACATTCAACTTCACTATATGTTTAGGTTTTATTACAATTCTAATCATCGCTTTTTAAAACAATAAACATGGTCGAGGAGTGATGGTAGTTAAAATTATAACGGTGTCAATGCAAAAATCGTCTCTGTTGACATTCCATCTTTTGCGGACACAAAATTCCAAGTTTGCCCAATTTTCTATCTGATGTGTCGCTCATATATGTGGTCAATCGGTCAGACTAGTTTAATGTAGTCGGCATGACCGAGGTAGATAATCCCCATTGATGCCAATGACCGGCGTTCAAACTCATATAAGAAGACAGACAATACTTTTATCTTTGAAAGATTGGCGCAAGTCATCTTCTCTCAATGTCGGTCTATATTTCTGAGATGTATTGTAATTATCTACTCTATTAACATTGTTCTGACTGTTATCCTCATTTTTGTTGCCACACTCATGACGTTTCGACCGTTGTACGCTCCACCCTTGTTCAGGTCATTGGAATTTCGAACCGAACACTTTATTTCATCCAGCGGGGTAGATTTTTCTAGTTCCACGTGCCATGCCTCAGTATCAGTCATCATAGAAATGTCCCACCAGAAGCTGGCATGAATGTAGAACAATCTAACATTCCTACACTGATGCAGAGATTTACGATCAATTCAAGTAGAGTCAGTCTGGTCGCAGAAAAAGCGAGACACGCCTTTGTCCGAGAAAGAATCTTCACCTTTGGATAAAACAAAAACTGCATTCCGATATCCCCCAGAGGCCCGCGGCATTCTTCAACAGAATTACCTCCGAAGAAGACCGAAAGAGGATCCTGCATGATCAGGATAAATCCTTCAGACACGTATTCGATGCAGCCAAGTACAAGCATTGAACAGATTGAAATAGAAGGTGACACACATTTCCATCACCCCGCCCCCAGTGAAGGCAGTAATCAAATCAGTCAACACCAGCTGAGTATCTATAAGGAGTCGGTACTAAACAAGTGTCTCAACTTCGCAACAACCATCATCGAAGAAATAGCCTTGAACATTTCTCAGGTCCGGACTGATGAGCTAAGATGGAAAGTGAGACAGATACTTGAGAGAGCTAAACCGCCCACATCGAACATCACAAAACTAAAAAAATCTGGCAATCAAAACTCTACGGAGGAAGGACAACATCATATTACCGGCTGACAAAAGCAATGAGACTGTAGTGATAGACAAAACGAAACAAGCAAGAAAACTGGAAGACTAGAAATGGTAGCTATAGTAAAAAAAAATTAAAAAGATCCAACAATGAAAACAGAAGGAAAACCGTCGCAGAGCCTAATCATAACCATAGACCACTTCTCACTTAAGACATACAGTCAATTGTCGCAATGTTACAGCAAGCTACCTCACATATATGGTCTCCCCAAAATTCACAAAGACGGTATTCCGCTCAGGCCAATTGTTAGCTGCTAAGGCTCTGTACGCCACCCTATGTGTCGCTCCCTTGTAAATATAATTGACCCATTAATAGGAAAAGTCACCATCATATATTTCAAAATCCACCCACTTCGTGGAATTGATCAAAGATGCTCCCATCCAATTCAACCAGACGGTGAGCCTGAAATGTTGAGTTTGTTCACCAAGGTACCCATGAAGGAGACACTATCGGTAGACGGGGACAGACTGGCTTCGGATTAATCCCTTGGAGAACGGACCAGTACATCAATAGATAATCTGATGGAGATACTGACTTTCTGTACACAAACAACACACTTCAGAATGGGATCAGGCATATATAGACAGGATGAAGGTTTAGCAATGGGGTCGCCATTATCACCCGCAATGGTTAATATATACATGTAATACTTCGAGGAAATGGCATTAGGATCCACATCACTAAAGCCAATTCTATGGCTGAGATACTTAGACACTTTTATGCACTGGCCACAGCAGGAAGAGGTCCAGCTACTACTGCACCATGTGAACTCAATAATATCATCGACAGAGTGCACAGAGGAGAGAGAAAACAACAACAAACTCGCATTCCTGGATATACTAATACCTCGGTCAGAGCAAGGTTCAAGACATCCGTATACCGCAAGTCAACATTCACCGGTCAATGCCTCAACTTCAACTCCCACCACCAAAATAGTGTAAAGAAAGGGATCGTCCGCTACTTACAATACTGTACAAAAGCCATAAGTGGCAACCCAGGGAGACATATGAACAAGAAATGGCCAATATAAGCAGAACCCTACAACGTAACAACTACCCTGGGTACATGACAGCAGCTCCGAAAAACTGAGATAGAAGGGCGCAAGAGAATAACAGCACCGAGAAAATATCCTCGGTTTGCCTAACCTATGTGAAGGGATTATCGGAAAAAATACATAAGACCTTTGGTCCATATAACATCAGGACGGCCTTCAAAAGTGGTTCAACATTTTGCAGACTCTTTTTCCAACATTTTGCAGACACTTTTTTCTCATAGAAGATAACATAATCAAGGACAGTGTGTCTGCCAATCCATGCAGATGTGGTAAGAAATATAAAGGAGAAACAGAACGCTCCCTTAAGATAAGACTTCAGGAACACTGTAAAATTGTAACATAAGTGAAAATAGAAAAATCAGGTGTAGCTGATCACATATGGCGGGAAAAAGGGAGATCAATGTTCCCTGTGAGATGAGGTTGAAATAATAGAGAGAGGATACAAAATTAAGGAATCAGTCCATATGCTAAGCAACAAAAATGTCCTAAGCTGGCCAAACATAGAAATGAATACAATATGGGAAACCAGTAATACAGAGTGCTAGAGAAAAACAATAACAATAAAATTGTAATATGAGCTTGGAAAAAAAATGTTCAGAGACATTGTATTTACAAGTCCCCAAAATTCATACACATGTCCACAAGGTCCAGTGGATAAAAGTGTTGGTTGTATCCAATGACTTGACTTGTTGAGAAGTTAAAGGAAGATAACTGACAGTAAGACATCAAGGCATGGCATGTGGAACTAGAACAATCTACTCTGGTGGATAAAATAAATGGTTCAGTTTGAAATTCCAATCCGTATAACCGTGATTATGGCAACGAAGATGAAGACAACAGTCCTAATAATGTCGATAGTACCAACAACAATAGTGTCATAATCTTCTCTCAACCAATGCTTAGTAAAAATCAAGTTTCCGATTTTCAAAATATTACGATATTTGGAAATTAATTGTATAGTATCGAAAATTAATGACGTTTTAATAAAAAAAAGTATGAAAAATGATTTATTTTTTTATTTTTAATCATTTCACCCCAAGTAAGGCGACATTGTTATCAGAAGTCAGCGGGCGGGGTTTACAAAGAGTGAAAGAGAATGAGAAAACCGAGAATGAGGAGGATTGAGGAAAGGACAAAAAAAAAGTTCAAGAGGGCGGAAAATGGCGGTTGACGTTACATTTAAATTTTTTAAGATTGTAGTTATCAAGGAATCAACGGGGTTCAACAGGTGGGAATTGTGAGAAAAAGACACTTTTAGAGTAGATGTTGCGGTGGCTTCTAGATTGTTCAACAGCAAAAACAGAGAGACTTAGTTACCAACCTCGTAGTACGCTTAAATTCAAATAGTCGGAGTCATCAGGGGTGAAAGAAAAGAACATTTGTCATGAAAATATTTGTAGAAAAGAGAGAGAGAAGCTACGTCAGGTCGATGAGAAAGTGACTGAAGCCGAGATGCCAGGCCAGAATGGATTATATTACAGATCCTTTGGATTTTGTCAAAAATCTTGAGATATCCAGCAGGAAAACGAGACCAGGTATGGCAACAGTATTTAATACACGGACGATTTGAATATTATTTTTCAAAAATGTAATCACCATTATTTTCAACGAATACAAATTTTCGATGTCACGTTTAAAGAAATCTGGTGTTTTTGCTTTTATGAAAACGTCAATGTGGGTATGGAGACCTGGTTCAAAATGTTGATCCTGCCTTATAATGGAAGGTAAGTAGTTTGGTTTTCGAGGCATCAGTGTTTTGTATGTTTGTAAAACTTTGATTCTTGGAAAAAAACGTGTTAGCGGTGTTTTAAAGGTACTTCAAAGTGGACTTATTATTACCCCCATCTTTGGATCAATAATGATTACAAACAGTTGTTAAATGTTTTAGCCTTCATAAAAGAAAAATTGCAAGAAATTTAGAAAAACTAAATAAAAGTCTAATAAAAATTTCCATCATATTCATATATAATTTTTTTATATATGTAATATATATATATATATATTTTTATATATATATATATATATATATATATATATATATATATATATATGTGTGTGTGTGTGTGTGTGTGTGTATTAACAAAAAAATATAATAGGCAGTGGTGCCCCATATTAAAGGTATCATTTTCAAACTAATCTTCGGAATTTTTGTTTTCTCTCGCTTCTCACTGAAAGGCACCAGCCTTCATATTGAAGAAACAACTTTGTTTATCTTTAATGACAGGCATTCTGAATCCGGTTTGCATGGCCGACAGATTGCCAGGCCAATTGGAAAGCATTTTACCGCCACTACCAAACACTGAACGCCGTAGCAGAGATTTACGATTGGTTAATTTAGTTGATGTCTCTTAAGCAGGGGTAGTAAGGCATAAATAAGACGTTAACATTGGTCACCGCTTCTGTCTGTCTGTCTATCTACCACTGATCATGTCCATCTATCTCTGTTTATATATCTTTTATCTTATCTTCTTCGTCTTTTAATCTATCTATCTATCTATCTATCTATCTATCTATCTATCTATCTATCTATCTATCTATCTTCCACTCTCTTCATTTTCTTTCTTTCTGTCTGTCCATCTGTCTGTCTCTCTCTGTGCCTCTGTCTCTCTCTGTGCCTCTGTCTCTCTCTGTGCCTCTGTCTCTGTCTCTGTCTCTCCATATATATATATATATATATATATATATATATATATATATATATCAGTATCGGTTCCTTTCTACAGCAGCCTATTCATGTCTGTTTCTATTCGATTACGTCCAATTTTGGGGTCATCTCTATCTTTATACACACACGCACGCACGCACACACACACACACACACACACACACACACACATATATATATATATATATATATATATATAAAAAATGGATATTGAAGTCAACACTCAGAGGCCACATGTCTTCATTTATATTTATATACGCTCTATCCATGATATTGAGCACTTTAATCCATAAATAAAGCATACCTTAAAAATACTTTAAAACTCACTCTCTCTCTCTCTCTCTCTCTCTCTATATATATATATATATATATATATATATAAATATAGTCTTAAGATGTAGTCTTATTTATTTATGGATAAAGTGCTCAATATCAGAGACAGAGCGTGTGTAAATATACAAGTGAACATAGAAGTCATCACTTAGAGGCGACAGTCTGTTTCATGCTAGACGAAATCGTCAAGCCTGACGATTGCGTCTCTGAAACAGACTGTCGCCTCTAAGTGTTGACTTCTATATATATATATATATATATATATATATATATATATATATATATATATATTCGTCCTCCGACAGGAATCGAACCTGTATCCTATACGGAACCGTCATATAGCCTGATATACGTTAACCGATTAGCCCACAGAGTATCGTTCGGTTAGCAAATATTCGGAGGACAATATTCTTTATGAAAATTTCTCGGACATTCAGGCCGATAAATGTTGTTAATACTGTTTATTATAAACAGAGCATTTACTCAAATATTTGTATCTATAAAAGGAATGTATAAACATAAAAATGTCTTAATATATATATATATATATATGTGTGTGTGTGTGTGTGTGTGTGTGTGTGTGTGTGTGAATGAATCTGCATCCACCTTATGTAAGGCAAACCACTGTATAATCTAGCGTGGTTTTAGAGCAACTCAGTCACGAAGACCTTCACGGCAATGCAAGTTGAATTATCCTTATGAAGGAATGCACATCTTTCGTTCAGGCCTTTCGAAGCACAGATCTTCTAGCTTTCCTGTTCGTATCGGAAACGGAAATTAATTTTTATCTATAGTCCGAGAAATACGCGCGCATACACACGCACGCACGCACGCACGCTCATATATATATATATATATATATATATGTGTGTGTGTGTGTGTGTGTGTGTGTGTGTGTGTGTGTGTGTGTGTGTCGGTCTGAACTCCTCATTATGAACCAACAGATACGAACAATCTTTGTTGGTATCCATCAAATCTTCAGAAACCCCTTACACCAATGGCTGACCTTATGAAGGTCGGGATACTCAACAGAATAAAAATCCCACGGACTCAGCTTTGACCCTTTATATTATGAGGCTCTATTACAAATTATTTTGTCTTCTCCACCTGTTTGAACTTCAGTGCGATGCAGGAAAATGACGATAATAAGAAAAAGGAAAAGATGTTCCGGCTTGAAAAAATCTTAACAATAGCATTGGATTCAACTTCCGGTCAGGAGAATTCTCAATTTGAGGTCATCTTTGACAAGTACTTCCTTTACATTGAGATATGGAAATGATTGTTTCGTATGAAGACATGTATTATCGTATTCACAAAGATATAATTGTATAGAGAGAAATATTAATACCACCAATAAGGGGACTCAGAAAAGTACAATAAGAATTATATTATATTGAAGCCCAAATAAACAAGGCACAACAAAATACTAAATGTCGTCCCCATGAAGAATTAAAGCACTATCTAAACATTTTCGTGAATTGAATTTTTCCCTTTTAATTAGAGTAGCATTTTTTAAATCAAAAAAATCTTTCGTCAGTCTCCTTACAATGAGCAACTAATACGTTTAATGTTTTGTAAAATGTCCCTTTTGTATTCATATAATCTTTTATTTAAATTTCTTGAGATTTCTCCAATGCATTATTCGTGGCAATCATTACCAGTAATAGAATAAATTTCACCCTCAAGTTTTAGCTATCAGTACTGTGCCTATAATTATGAAAAACTCGTTTACCACATCTTCCCTCAGTCTCTCCTCCCTTTAAGCATCTTGGCATGCTATAAATTAAGATATTTACGATCGGATATATCACAGGGAGGGGTGGATCCAAGTCTTTCCCAAGGGAATCAACGCTAAATGAATACAAACAGCCTGGATCAAAATTCGAATTCCATTTAGCGATCATTTTTTGTGTTAATAACCATCACGCCACCTCGCACTCCCTTTAACTTCGACGTGGTGTAATAGTCAGCTTTCCTTGTCTCGTTAGATCAATTACGACTGAGTAGCGAGTTCGATCCTCGCTGAGTGCCGTACACTTTCGGTTACGCTTAGAAAATAATTTTTCGGCAACAAGTAATTTATGCCTAATAAAATCGCCCCCCCTCCCCGATTAAACTGATATTATTAGCAATGCAAACCTTCCATTTTCTTCTTTCTGGGCTTCCATTTGCTTAGGACGACAAAATTGGCTTTTTTTTTTTTAACTCTAAACACGCCATGTTAGTGGCTAAATAACGTTGTTCTCAGAAGTTTTCCGACTCGAGTTTTAAATTCACCAACCGCAAACGATAAGTGAGGTGGCAAAATTCCGTGAAATTTTCCGCTACAACAAAAAGAAAAAAGAAAAGAAAAAAAGAGAGATCTTGTCAATGCAGCTCCTTTGAGTGTAAAACCCACTTAAGATAGTCGTCAGGTTCAATCCGAACTAATTCAGTATTTATTTATTTATTAAAAAAGTACAAATAAAAAAGGATTTCGTTCTTTTTCAACGGAGACTCTCAAAGAAAATTATAAACCACTTTGACTTGAAACATTTCTTGTGTTTTTCTTTTAAGAATTAGAGACCCTCACGTCTTGGACAGGGAAAACATCATTGTAAAATAGAAATATGCCGCGTTTTCCTTCTTATCACGAATTTTTGATTCCATTTGCATGTTCTCTCCTCTACCTCCACCCACTTCTATAGTTCTTCTCTTTCCTTAATACCCTCTTCATTATTTCGGCAGGCTTTCTACCCGTCTTTCTATATTTTTTCTTCTTCTTCTTCTTCTTCTTCTTCTTCTTCTTCTTCTTCTTCTTCTTCTTTTATTCCTCTTCCATTTTGTACCTCCACTTTTATCTTTCTCATATTCCAACATATTTCTTCCTTCTTTCCTACCACTCGTCTCTGTTCCCTTTTTCATTAACTTTATCTCTTCAATCATCATCATCATCATCATCATCATCATCATCATCATCATCATCATCATCATCATCATCATCTTTTTCCTTCATAGTCTTTATCACTATTATTGCTTTTCTCACTCCCTTTCTTCCTTCATGATTATTATGATTATCAATATTTCACACTTTTACCTTCTTCTTCTTCTTCTTCTTCTTCTTCTTCTTCTTCTTCTTCTTCTTCTTTCCTTTACAATGTTTATCATTTCCCTTGCTTTTATCTCTTTCTTTCTTTCTTTCTTTCTTTCACAAACTTTGTCATTGCCCTTGCTTTTCTCTTTACATTTCCTTCCTTCCTTCCTTCCTTCCTTCCTTCCTTCCTTCCTTCCTCTTCTTTTTTTCTTCTTTTTATTATTATTCTGATTATTAGTAATGGCAGTAGTAGTAAAAGTAATTCATATTCATTCAATTATGTTTTTTATCTTTTTCAAGATTATTTCTTCCTTTTTTCCTATTTCATTCACTCATTACCAGTTTCTTATTTTTGCCTCATTCCTTTATTACAAGTTTCCTGTTGTTTATGTACGTATTTCGTATTAATTTTCAATTTTTTCCACTTTTTCTTCTTTTTTCGCATTTCGCACTTTCATTCCTTCCTTCCTTCCTTCCTTCCTTCCTTCCTTCCTTCCTTCCTTCCTTTTCTTCTTACACTTCTCTTTTCGCCCCTTCATAATCATTATCATTATTATCAATATTTTACCCCTTTTACTTTCGTTTTATTATTAGTAGTAGTATTAGTTTTAGTAGTACTTATTGTTCTTGTAGTAGTCTTCTTTCTCAGTCGTTCTTTTCTTTCCATTTTCCCTCCTTCCAACTTTCTTTTCCCGACTCTTTTGATTTTTTTTTGCCCCTCTTTCCAACTTTCCTTATTTCCCTCTTGCCTTCTTTTTTTCTTTCCATCTTCTTTTCTGCCCTTTTTTCTCTTCTGCTTTCCTCCGTAATTATCCCTCCATATTTTACCGCTCCTTCCTGACCTTAATGCTACTCTTGTTAAAAAGGAATAAAATAAATATATATATATATATATATATATATATATATATATATATATATATATATATATATATGAACCGATGTTATCGACTGACAAAATATGACAGACTGTTCGTCATTATACGCTCTGGTCGACCCTCTCCGGTTCCATCTTATGCATGGAAGAACTTACTCGACTATAGGGCTTGCTTACTGGAATAAAAGATATATATTAAAATAGACAAGCCACCATATTATAACGTAAATAAACACGAATACACACATAGAAGTGGAGCGTGTGAAAGAATAGTGTCGAGTAATTATTTAATATCATCTTAAGTAATGTCTGCATTTTGACTTGTTTTTAATCAAGTTTACCCCAAGCAAGGGAGTAAAGCCACTAAGAAAAAAGGGGTTACTAGGTGCGGACGAAATGGAAAACTGAACCATTACTAAGTAGCGAGTACAGAGAAGAGTAATCAAGAGGACAGCAGATAGTGATTGACATTGCATTTACATTTTTGAAGATTAAAGTCGGCTGGAAAGCATTGAGCCGGAAGGGAGTTCCACAAGTGAGAAGTGCGAGAAAAGAAACTGTTAGCATAGAACTTACGGTTACATCAAGTCAACTCAACTTTATATCGATGAGACCTCGTTGCCAGTCTAATAAGGCGCTTATATTCATAATGTCTAGGCAGAATTGTGAACACCTCATCCGAACAACTGCCATGAAAATATTTATAGAAAAGACACAGAGAGGGAACTTTGCAGCAGTGGGAAAGTGACTGATGTCGAGATGCCAGATCAGAACCAATAATATTGCTGATTCTTCTTTGGATTTTATGACGAATCATGTGGCAGCAAGTGTGGATGAATGGTAGATTTATAGATATGTAAGGTACATTCTGGAGAGAGAAAAAAATTGCACGACGTAGGAAACCGACTTTCTTAGCAGTTGACCTAGCAATGGATTCAATATAGTCTTTTCACTTCATGTCAGCCGAGAACGTTAGGCCGAGAAAAAGTGACTCTTTTTGAAATTAGCATCCATTTTGCCACCATGGCGACGTCAAAGGAGAGATCGGCTTCTGGTATTCTAGATTTTTGGTGGTGCATCTATGAACTGCTGTATCATCTGCATAGGTATTCACAAAAGATCTGAGTATATTCTTAGAGCAGAAAGAGGGTAGGACCAAGAAAAGAGATCTGAGGAGCGCCGACTGGAGAGTTTCTCCAATGACATACCTTCTCAAAAGCATTTAATATATCTAAGGCGATGGTCCACGTGATGAATTAATTGTCTAGTGCAGGGGTTGCCAGTCTTTTTTGCGTCATCATCCACTTTCACATCGAAAACTTTTCCACCGTCCACCTGGATAGTAAATATTCAAAAGCAAACCAAAATTGTTTGGTAAAAGTTTGTTACTGGTTCATAAACTGACTTTATGATGGAGTAAAAAATACCAAAATGGAGGTAACAAATAACGCTGACTTATGCGGCATTTGCTGCTGCTAATAACGTATTAATGAGCAAACAAAAGCAAACTTGACCACTGAAAACAATTTACTTTTATGGTCAAGGTTAGTTTCATGATTTGGGTGATGAATGGTTAGGGTTTGCGTTGCAATGTTTTGTCAAAAAATTGAAGGCTTTTTGTTCATAATAATAAAATAAAAAAGAATATACACTATTAGCGACTAATAAAAATTCAAAGAATCTTTTGTTGTTCTTGGCGTTTTCTTATCTGATTTCAATCCGAAAAATGTTATTTCGTTTGAAGAACTATTTCAATGTTAATAACCCTTCCCAAAACTATAGAAATACCATAATATTCCTCGTTTACCGGGATTTTTATAGCTTATATCGGAATGTGACCCAGTTATACTAATTTATCTTCCTATTTTTTATACATGTTCTTTGCAAATCTGCTTTGAATATTTTTATCGGGTGGCATATATTGAAGCACATTTTTAATACGCAAAATCCCATATCATACACCAAAATTTCCAATCGCCTACCATTTTCTGTTCAGGTGTTCATCGCCCACAATGGCCACATAGGTGGGTGATATTCCCCAGGTTGGGAAACCCTGGTCTTGTGTCTCGCTGATTCCACGAGTAATGATAGTTAAGACATTAAGCAAAGCGAAATTCATCATTTATCCATCAGGAGTTTGTTCCTGATGAGGTGTTCAACAATCCTCTTTACATTATTCGGACTATTGACATCATCTTTGTTGCCATATTTCTTCAGGTGGTTGGAATGTCGAACTGAACCCATTATTTCACTCACTGGGGTAGACTGTTCTAGTTCCACATGCCATGTCTAAAGGATGTCAGTTATCAGTTATCTCCAAGTTCTCCACCACCTTAGCCAGGTATTGAACTCACACTCTTTGGGTCCTGTCACTGGATCTAACTAACGCCTTTATCCACTGTGCCATGTGTCACCAAGGAGGTTAATTGGTCAATATTGTGATTAAAAATCACCCACGTTCTTCAATACAGAGAACATTGTTGATACCTTTGAAAGCACCTCTCCTTCAAGCAACGGTTAAGCATTTTTACCAAGATTGCAGATAACACTGAGAGATCAACCACTGGGATTTTAACCAGACCGTTGAGCGTTCCCATGACTCAAGGAATGATGGCAGCATTTCATATTTCGCAGAATTAACATTTTGATCAAGTAAGACACAAAATAAAATGAATAGACAGAATTAGACGAGGTAGATAGATACAAGTTGATATAATGTTGGCTAACAAATTAAAGGCGGATGTTGATGGTATGCCAGAAAAGCTTCCTTCTTCTCACTAATAAAAAAAAGTTTATTTTGCCTTGTTACAGATTAGGAGGCTTGTAAAATGCTGCCTGGCATGAAAGCGAGTAGTGCTGAAAACAGCGATGTCTCATGAAGATGAGAAAATTGTACCTATTGACATTCATAGAAGCTTGTCGAACGTTCACAAAAAGCAAATAGCGGATGTGAGTACAGTTATGCACTAGGTGTAATGTATTTCAGGTGTAAAGTCAAGACACATGTACAAAGGCAGCAAAGCAGGCTCTTGTTCACTGGAATACGAATGGCTAACTATACATATACATACATATCATCTCTGTTAATGTCTACCTCTTGCTACTATATATCAATATATCTATCCCAGTCTATCGCTGTCTATACATTGGTTGAAAACATATGGGTAAGCAAGAAATACATAAATATATTAAAATGGATTGAAATCTATTTAACGGCAATGGTTTATTCCTTTCTGTGTCGAATATATGACTTATACAATCTGGGCTCAACCGAGCGGAAATGTTCTGCCATGTATCGTAACGGATCGTAAGTTAAATTTTATGACCTTGTACAATATGAACATATGTGCGCGCGGAATTTGGGTTTAGGACTGATTATACACACACACCTGCACACGCGCACCTACGCATGAAGCTCCAAAAACAAACACACAGTCAGAAACACACACATATCTTTCTATCTGTCTGTCTCACTATCTCTCTCTCTTTTCTGCCTTCTTCTCTTTCTCATTATATATATATATATATATATATATATATATATATATATATATATATATATATATAATTATTTATTATGTTATAAAGATGTAGTGATTTTATAAACATATTTATGTTATAATTTTCGAATAAATAATTATATTTGCTCTACTCTGTACTGAGCACTCTTTTAAGAATATTATATATATACTAAATATTGCTACTGTATCTGGACAGGTGCTCCTGCTAAGTATCTCATGATTGAGAAAAACTCAAAGAAGAATCTGAAATGCTATAGGTCCTGACATGGTATCTCTCCTTAATAATATTTTTATTCTTCTCATATGCTTTCACCTATAGTAATATCTTGCACAAACTTTTCGATCGATTGATTCGTTTTTTACGGCTTATCAACACTTTTCAACTTATTTAAATCCAGAAAATATTTTTAGATTGTAAGAAATCTTTTGGAGATAATAAGGATTTAGACATACAAGTCTTAATGGAGGGAAATAAGGGGTAGATTCATAATTTTCCCCAGGGGTACCTTCGCGTAAGTGAATATAACGAACCCAACTGGAATTGGAGTTTGGCTCTCCGATTAACAATTCTGAGCCATTATCCATTATATCACCCATACATAATATCCCAAGTATTCCCAAGCAGTCACCCATCTAGCTGATCATGTTGCTTAACTTCGGTGATCGTACGGGAACCGGTTCGGTGTTGTGATGTGGTCGTAATCGGCTCGCATTGTAAGTAGCATTTTAATTTTTTGAAGATCGTAGGTCGTAGGGAAAGCCAAGAACCAGAAGAGTTTCACAGGTAAGAAAAGAAATCATTAAAATAGAACTAACGGTTACGTAGAGGTACTGTAAAGCGGGGAAACTTAGTTGCCAAATTATAAAACCAAATCACTAATAAAGTAGTTTTTATGCCGACGCAACAAAAATAATTCCCCATACTGAAGATAGAATTGAACAGAATGAGATAAATAGTAAATGAATGCTGAGGGGTGAAATATTTTATGCTGGGTGACGTTTTATAAGATAGGCTTTCTTCATATGTCAGAAACAATTTTGCCAAACAACCGCTAAAGATCCTTTCTGTACGAAGGCTAAAAGATTTATGGATTATTGGCGAGAAGTTAAGAACTCCAGCGTTCCATGATAGCGCTTCATTCAAAGACACGTGAGCCAACGTAATAAAGTAGGAGACAATACTTTCACAGAGATGTGGGTGTATGTGTGTGTGTGTTTGTATGTGTTTGTATGTGTGTGTGTGCATGTAAGATGTATAATAGTATCCGAAACTAAAGTGAAGATGACGAGACAAAGTGGAAAATTTATTAATGTCGGGTTTCGTCGCGAGCGTATGCAGTCATTGCCGGTCTCAATCTCTGAGGAAATCAAAGAGAGCATATGTTATGTTCTCGTCGAGACGTGTCATTAATACATTTTACACTTTGTCTCATAATCTTCATATATATATATATATATATATATATATATATATATATATATATATTCCATACAGTATAGAATATATATATATATATTCCATAGGTATCAATATATATATATATATATATATATATATATATATATATATATATATATATATATATTTGCGTATGTATTAAATTATGGATATATTTCAACCCCTAAGGAACCCAAAGAGAGTATACGCTTTTGTCGAAACATGCCATTAACAAATATTCCACTTTGTCTCTTAATCTTCATATATATATATATATATATATATAGTTTGTGTAAGTATCAAATTATTGATATTTCGTCATGTGATATGAACAGAACATAACACTTGTCAGAATTATCGATATGATATATTTCTACAAGAGTCGGTTCAGTTACGACTAATTTGTGTGCAAGCGATGCTCACCTTTCCCACAAGAACCTTCAGTGTTTATCAAGAATTCAAAAATTGCGAATTAATTATTGTATTGATCTACGACTATAAAATTATTCTTCTACGTTTGTTTTTTTTTATTTTGTTGTTGTTGTTATGTTTGTGAGTTGCTTTCAACTCCTGGGATAAATCTGCCTTTTCAGTAGAATATGAAAATGAATTGATTGTGGGAAATATAGATTCATCAAGCACTTCAGAAAAATCGTGATAGAAATGTATTATAAGAGATCATAATAGGTATAATGATAATATATAGCGTAATTAATATATATATATATATATATATATATATATATATATATATATATATATATATATATATTTATAAATTAATTGATTTAAAATATGTTTTTTTTTACAGTTCTAACCATGTTTCAAAAATGGAAGCTAAAAGCTTCGAATTTAATTTTGTAATTAAATTAAAGACATTAGTTCCATTTCATCCTCAAGCGAATTTTGGAATAACCTATTTTTAAAATTACTGGGTTTTAAAGGCACAGCAAAAAATCATAATTCACGTTTCCAAGGATACAGAAAAATCCACTTCAACCAGACAAGGGGTGTTTGCATGTTCATCATGGCTGTATTTTGATGTATCAGTTATTAGTTACGTTTTGGTAGGGGTAGGGATGTATTTTTCAATGAAATCTGACATCCGTTAAATGCATGTCGTCCGAATTTTTAAAAAAAATTATTGTTAACGGCAAAAAAATTTTCACTTTTAATTTTTAATATACTATATTTCTTTTTAAAGCAAGTAAATGTATTAGAATCGCTTACAGTAAGTAAAATTATTTTCACATCAAGTATAAGTATGTATATTTCTAGGTCACAATTTTTTTTAAATTTATATTTAAATATTATTTAAGTAAAATTTTTGACAATGACGGCAAAAATAGCTAATTAATTTCTCTGATTTTGTAAACTTTTATTTTTTATATATTTTATATATATTTTATGTATGTATATCTTACTTATTATAAAACGCAGATTGTGTGTGTGTGTGTGTGTGTGTGTGTGTGTGTGTGTGTGTGTGTGTGTGTGTGTGTGTGTTTTTATATATTGGATCGAATTTCCTACATTTTTTAGCCGATTTCAACAAAACTTCACAGGACTACATAAAATTACCTTGTGGTGGTTCTAACGGCGCCGAAAATGGGAAAAACATAATTGTTTTTTAACAAAATCAATTTGAAAACACGATTAAGACACATCGTGAGAATGAAACGGGGACAACTCACCCACGAAAATGTAAACAAAAGAGCATAGCATGATGAAAAAATAGCCGAACTTGACGGAAACAAAATTTTATCATCTAATGTTCATATTATTTTTAAAGATCAAAGTATTTTTGTGGTATTTTTTTACATTTTTTAATTGTTCCTAGCACGTCTGAAATTTTCGTTAAAAATATTGTTTTTTTTTGGTCAAAAAAAAGGACAGATAATCATTTTCAATCATTTTTTCGATTTGATAAAAAAATTAAAATCTGACTTTGATATTCTTTTAAAATCAATTATCATTTTTTCAAAACTGATTTTAATAAAAACAGAAATTATACTGTTTATTTAAAATATTTTGAACCAAGCTTAACTTAGCTTTTGCGCCGAAAAAAATGTAATTTGAAAATAAAACAAAGCAGGTCATAACCATTTGCGTTGCTTGACGATTGACGAAAGGCACATTCATGACGTTTAGATAACTTACGGGAGGATAATTCTTTCTACGGATGGAAGGAAGTGAAATTATTTAAGTGAACAAATTATTTACCTCGTTACTTTTAAGGAAAACTTTCAGCGCTCTAATTTTTTATTTTTTTATTTTTTTTTTTTTGTACTCAGCTTTCATTTTTACGTTTACGATGCTTTATGAACAATATAAAGAAATTCAAAAATAAGACTGTTAATAGTGAGATTAAATTTCATAAAAAAAGGTATCTAATTAATTTAGGTACCTTTCTTATGATATTTTATCAGAAGTGTACATAAAATACTATAATTTTATGTACATTTATTACATTTTACTGTGTTATTTGTATTTCCATGCATTTTATTATTAATTTTGATATTTCATTTATGGAAAAATGTCATAACTGAGATTAATATAAAAATAAAATCATATAAATTAAAGTTTAGCAGTAGTTAAATTTCATAAGATGATACTGTTACTCAGTTGAAATTGAAAACTCAAATTAACTTCTCCATACGTGTTTCGCAAAAGTAAAAGGCTTAACAGCGGAGAACAATGCTGAACTCAAATAATGCAACTAAATTGTATTCTGGTTGGTCTTCCGTACTTGATAATTACTGTCCGACTATAAACACAAAAATTACATTTCTTAATTACCATGGTTAATATGATTGGTCCAAATTATACAATTTTCAAAGCGCGAGACAATGACAATCTCACATGGACATTTTGAAAGGTTGATGTTGTTTTTAACTAATGTTAAAATATTTTTAAAAATTCAATTTAAATCTTTTTTAAAAATCTTTTTAAAATTAAAGGAATAAGAAATAATTGTATTAAAAATTCAATTTTCATTGAAAAAATTTTTGGCTTTCAGAAACTATTGTCCATATTCATAAAAACAAATTAAAACAAATAAAAGCATTTGAAACTAAATAATATATTTGTTTTATTGAGTTTTGTATGTTACAACTCACAGCTGATTTTCAGGTACGTTGGCCCCCCCAAAAAAAAAACCCAAAAAAAACATGACTTGCATTCTTCAAAGCCTTGTGCTTTTAACTATTGTAATCACTAAAACCGATGGTCTCGAATTTCTAGAGTTTTTCATAAAATTAGTTATGGGGGTGTTAATAAATATAAAAAAATATTTCTGCCATGACTTTAATAAAAAACACATATTTATAATAATTTCGATCATCTGTGAATAGTTTCTGAAAGTTTCATTAACATCTGACAATTATTTTTATTTTTGCAAGATTTTCCAAATTAATGTGTGTAAATACAAAAAACGCGCTAAAATTTATCTATGTTATTTACTACCCCTTGTTGCGACAAAGAAAAACAAGGTTTTTTAAATTTTTACAGGTTAAAGTTTACTGGAAAGCAAAAAACCGTAAGTGAGTTACACAAGCGGAAAGTGTAAAAGAAGAAACTGTTAGCATAGAACTTACGGACTCTGGCGATGAAGGTCTAAAGTTAATAGCGGAAAGCAATCTACGGTAAAGTATTGAGAAATTAGCAAAGATCTTCAACACATCATAACCTAACGTATTCCTTCCCCTTACACATAAATAAAAATATTAGTCTGATGAAGTCTTTCTAGAGGACGAAACAATGTTATAAATTTCTCGTTCAGTTGCTATATAAATATAATTTAAATGCAAATATAGAATTTGTTTTTAACACAAATCGACATAGAAATATGAAATATCGAGCAATACTTTATTAATAGTATATTACCTTATTAATGTATATATATATATATATGTGTGTGTGTGTAATGGTCGTGATAAGGGTGAAATTAGCCGTTTCCACACAGAAAACTTTTGGCATTCATCGAGTAAACCGTTCTCGTCAATGTCAGTTGCAATTTATAAAATTCTTTCTGTGAAAACTGTTTTGTTTTCTGGAGAATAGTCTTCATGAAGCCCGCTGTCATCTCTCTTTGTAGTGTTGACGGAAGTTTCCTTCTTTACCATTTGTGTTTCGAGTTTAACTGTGCAACAGTACTTGGGATTAAAAGCATTGGTTCGTGAATTTTTGTGATATACTATTTGTCTATATTTCTAAGATGAGGTATTGTAATTATCCATTAGGCTCTGTGGATAAATGCATTGGCTGAATCCAGTGACTTTATCCAAAGAGTTGTCAGTTCAATACCTAGCTACGGCAAAGGTGAACCAAAAACTTGAAGAGTTGAGTACTGATACTGAGACACCCTAAAGAGGCATAGCACGTTAAACTAGAATAATCTACCCCGGTGGACGAAATAAAGGGTTCAGTTTGAAATTCCAGTCACTCGAAGAAGGCCTGAGCGCACAACGGCCGAAACGTCGTGAATATGGCAACGAAGATGAGGACAACAGTTCGAATAATGTAAATAGCGTAAATAATGATATAGTATTTGTTTGTAATACAAACTTAGATTCAGTAAAAACAGGGCGAACAGTAAGTGAGCAATACTAAATAAGAACAAGGTGAGAGTTTTCTAGACATGTTTAGAGAAATGGGAAGAAAATCTACACCCGTATAAAGTGTTCTATTCGAAATTCACTGAAGGTTAGCCGTATTTATAAGCATCTGAAACAGGCCGTAAAGCAAACATGCCGAAACGTTGCGATAACAAAAAATTGAAGATATTAGTCCCACTGTACATAATGTAATTAATAACTCCCCATCACAGACGTCCTGTGTATGACGATGCACCACATCCGGCATCACGGCCTCTGATTGGGAGGTTGAAGTCTTTGAAGAGCGTGAAAACACTTCTTAATTGCTGTTGTGACCAATTACACACTGATCCGGGGTGGTAGCACCTGTTCGGGTCCCAGCTATGGAAAAATAGTGAACCCCGAAACAAAAATCAACGATATATTTTTATAGTAAAATTATCAGCATTACATTTTTATAATTAAATGATAATCGATACAACACTAAAAATAGTACAAAAATACATTTTTATAAAAAATTACCCATACATATTATCTATAAACTATATAGATAAAAACATACATTTATCCTGAAAGTATAAAAATATGCATGCCTTTAGCTGAAGGCATAAAAATGCTTATAAAATATTTAGGTTTGTGCATTAAATAACCCATAGATGTTGATATGCCATTAAAGCAAATCGACCAACCAACCAACACATCGCAAACACATTCTTTTGCTGCGCGCGCGCACGTGTGTGTGTGTTTGTGTGTGTGTAAAAGAAAGAAAATTAAGAAAACCGCCCGTCATATTTTTATCGTGTTGCGATAATGAATTGTCAGTGCTTCCGTAGAAGATTCAAATAATCCAAAATTTCGTATTGCTATGACAGAGTTTTCTTGATAACTTCTTATGTTTATCAAGAACTCATCGGCCAATGGTTTAAAAAAAAAGATTTATTTTAGTAGTTGCTTTCATAGCTTCAAGTGTGTTTTATGCTTAACACATTTGTCTAATTTATCTTGTGATATCAGACAAAATGTTTTACCTTTAACGTCATTCATCATTCCACGAAAATGAACGGAAACGCTTCGTTCTTGCTACAAAATGTCTATCCATTTGTCGTGTAGCTTTTTATAGAAACCAGACCTTAGTGGCGAAGCCCTGCAAGCAAACTCTGTCAGGGCGCGGTTTTTTTTCCTATGTAGTTGCGGGGGGTGTTAGAAATTGAAAAATGACCCTTTTAGTTTGGTTTGCGTCTGGGAGAATATAAAAGATCATCGATTTATTCTTTAGCTTGGAGGCTAAAATGGAGTTTTTGATACTGAAATTTCTGGCCATAGGCTTGTCTTCCATCATTAATCATTTGTTGACAGACCTTTTCGCCGTTTCCTTAGACATTCTACAGATATTATAGGCTTACGGCCATATCTTATTGAAACACCAGTTCTCGTACGATCATCGAAGTTAAGCAACGTTGAGTCTGGCCAGTAGCTAGATGGGTGACCGCTTGGGAATACCAGGTGCTGCAAACTTAGATGTTAACGGACGGGTGTTAATAAAACCAATCAAATCAATGCAAAATATCAAAATTTCAATCGCACGCCTATACCTTTATACTAAATATTTCCGACAATACTAGAAGAATAATATACAAATTATACTACGTCAAAATTGATCTCACTGACAGAAAGATATGCTTTATATGGCGCAATAACTTTTTTTCTAAAATATAAGAAAAAACAAATGTCAAATTTCAAAGTTTAGCAAGATTGTAGAGGTATGATATGTTTACAATTAACCGTTAATTCAAACCTTTGATTTAATAAATCATCCCTATTCAAGAACCTGATAAGCTGCATTTTCTCCTGTAAACACAGAAAACAAGGTTCATATAAGGATCGACATGTTCTTCCCAGTTTAAAAAATTTCCATTTCACTTTAGGAGTTTTATTTTCATCTTTCAACCTCCAGAAATATTTTGAAAAAATTATATCTGTAAGTATTATTACTAAAAGACGATATGTGTTGATACCTCCGGTTGTTGTATACATATATATATAAGTTTCATTAAAGACAAGGTACTGTGATTAAGCATTTTAGTAAATTTTTCTTTCGTTCCTATAAGTGTTTTCATTTCTGGACATAAAGTGTGTAAAACTGTCCTAATATTCTGCCTAACTCAAGTGTTTTCGGTTATTCTTTTAACCATTATAAGGATGATTTTTATTTTTATTTTTAACTGAATGTATCGATTTTTATGTATGTGTCTATAATTATAGGAATGTTTTAATTTCCAAACACGGTCAGCATATTGTGGCCATGTTCGTAGTTGATGTTACTGAGTGTTGACTTTTTCTTTTTTATTATTATTGCTTTCATTATTTTTAGTCTTAATTAGGATTCATTTAAACACACACGAAAACCTACCAAACTCCATCCGCAATATACTTGCAGAAAATACCAATATAAATCGCCTAATCCACATGTAAAAAAAGATTAAATCTACTCAGTCATACCTCGAGTCGAGTAAATCCAACCTCTTATATTATGGGTTACATAAATACTCCCCATCATTTTTCAGGCTGTAAAAATCATATCTCGGGTTACGTAAATCCTTTCCGTGTTACATATATACTCACCATCATCTCTCGGGTAATATAAATTTCTTCCTTCATATCTCAAGTTACGTAAATCCTCCCCGTCTCATTACTGGTTAAGTAGACAATGAGATAATTAAAAAGAATAATATCATGGTTGTTTCAGAATCTAAATGTACGATTTTATTCATTAATCCTGTGCAAATGTTTCCAGCGAAAAACTGGTTTTCAGCTGTTTTCGGTTTCTAGTTTTCAAAATCAGAGCGCTGATATTGTTTGCATCCAGGACATCTATATAATACTAAAAGTCTGTGATTGCGTGCTTACCTGATACGTCGTCCGTCCGCGGATAATGATTTTAGTTTTTGTCCACTTCTCTTCTTCCACCTCTCTCTTTCCACCTCTCTCTTTCCACCTCTCTCTTTCCACATCTCTCTCCTTCCACTTGTCTCTTTCCATCTCTGTCTTTCTCACTTCTCTGTCTTTCTCACTCCTCTTTCTTTCCACCTCTCTCTCTTTCCACCTCTCTCTGATTGTGTGCGTGCTTGCGTGGTGCGTCCGTCCGGCGTATAATGATTTAAGTTAATCTGATTTAAGTGAATAAAATTTAAAAAATACGAGTTGTTTATACAGTAAGTATTTTTATTTCAACTTTCTTCAGACATTTTTTAATGTTGAAATCTACTTCAATGTTTTATAACCTGAACCGTCAGTGAACCAATGGGTTACGGATAGTCTAGTATTGAATAAATCTAGTATTGAATAAATTTAACAGAATTCAGATGCATGGGAAACGCACGCTTCTGCATATGGGATGTAGATATTCACCACTCGCTCCCTAATAATTATCAAATTCTTTTGAGTCATGTATCCTTTCAGAAATTGGCGATCATGACTCTCCACATCTTCGTATCGTTTAAGTAATTGTTTATCCTTTACCATCCCCGTCTTTGTTCTGACATATCTTCACTCAAAATTGTTAAGTAGGTACACGCTATTTTCCCTATTTTTCTTGTTTTCAATATGCCCTTTGAGTGTTAATGTCTCCGGCCCTCTTTCCCCTTTTTGTGTCCCAGAAATTTCCCCTCTCTCTGATTCTTATCGGCAGATTCTTCGTAGTTCCTGTTCTATTTCCTCATTTGTCACATACTCTGTTTATGGTATTGTCAGGATTCGGCAGCAGAAATACATCTTTTTCTTTAATTATTCTATGTCATATAGGAGACTAGATATTGTATAGCAGCTCAGTATAGTTTTCTTTCTTTCTTCCTATCTCTTAAAATTTAGTTTAGCTTATGAAAGGCACGAAGAGATTATTCAGTATTCACTGCCATATAGATTAGATATTACATAACCGTTCAGTTCTCGGTTTTTAACCACATTTTCCCATCTCTTAATACTTTGCTTAATTTATGAAAGAGATTGTCTATGATTCACTGTCAAATATGAGATTGGATATTACATAGCAGTTCAGTACTCTTTTGTCTGTTTCTAAAGACATTTTCCTATCTATTAATGATTTGCATAGTTTATGAAAGCATGAGGAGATTGTCCAGCATTCAATGATGATAGAAGATTAGATATTACATAGCAGTTCAGCACTCTTTTCTTTGTTTCTAACTACATTCTTCCATTTCTTAATACTTTGCTTAGTTTCTAGAATTCACTTTTACCATTCTTACACGCCTTCAAATTCATGGCTTGCATTTTACACCAGCTTTTATTGTACTATCAAATTCCCGAATTTACTTGATTTTGACGTCCCTAATACGTAACTGACACCTTAGATTGTCTCTTTTGCTGATAACCATGTATTTTATCTTCATAGAGTTAATGGTTAGACTTTTCTCGAATGATTTCTCTGATTTAATTATTTCGGTTTTTCATCAACACAGTGTCATCTGCGTATCTTATGCTGTTAAGATTATGTCCCCAACTCCAAATAAATCTTGGTAGACTTTCTATGTCTCTTGGAACCGCTTCGTTGTACAGGTTAAATAAACCCGGTAAGAAAAATCAGCCTTATCCTACTAATCTTTTCGTGTATTACCTAAAATCCTTCTCTATCTACATGCAGGCTGTTTGCTCCCAGTTAAAGTTACGGATGTATCCAATAGCTTTCTCGTGA
The DNA here is from genome assembly GCA_903632075.3 of Acanthosepion pharaonis. Taxonomy (NCBI): domain Eukaryota; kingdom Metazoa; phylum Mollusca; class Cephalopoda; order Sepiida; family Sepiidae; genus Acanthosepion; species Acanthosepion pharaonis. Next base: position 3,239,976 of record CAHIKZ030004620.1, on the reverse strand, counting down.
AAATCAGTCCTTTCTAGTATTTCAAGTAGGTCTTCGTGTCGTACTCAATCAAATGCTTTTCTGTAATATACGAAATGTAGGCATAGATCTTTCTGTATTTTTCTTGTTCTCTCACTGTCAACGTTCAGATCATGAAAATAGTCTTTCTTGTTCCAGTGTCATAATCAATAGTTAGGCACTAATTCTAGCTTAATTCTGCTACGTGATCTATTTATTAAAATTCTAATTATAAGTTTAGTTATGTAGTTCATTAAGCTGATTGTCCGACGGAATTCCTGGTTTCTTTAGCATCGACATGAAGATAGATACATTGAGGTCTTCCAGTATTTCGCCGCTGTCATATATTTCACTTGTTAATTCGGCAACCTGAGATCCTGAAATCGTCTATTTGAATCTCATCTGGTCATACTGGATTGTTTCTGTTTAACTTGACGTGTGCCAATCTTTTCCCAGATATTAATTTTACAGATGCTACCATGTATTTTTTTAAAATTATGCAACAGTTGCATATAAAATAACGGTGTGAATATTATTGTCGACTATCATATAGACCAGAGGTACCCAAACTGATGTGACATGATACTTTAACGTAATTATGGCAGTGCACTGATTGCCCTGGGGGGTAGGCGTGACATCAGTACAGTTTTGCCGTGCTAAAGTCGGAAATCTCACCATGGCTTTAACACCGTCGTCAAATCAAAAAGTCGACCGCCTGCAGTTAGTTGTAGCTGTGGACCTATGCTGGTTATAAATCTGGGGCAGCGGAGTGACAGTCGGAGTTTTAGGATTGTTAGAGTACTTTATTTTGATTGGTTGGAGTGCGTGTGGATTGGCCAATGCGAGGACGGATAGAACCAGAGCTTTCTTTTGCGTTTTATTTTTTTTCTTCGTCATCTGATACTTTAGGGATAAGACGTGACTCGTTTTCCCTAGGGATAACTTTTAAGTGCCCAGGGGTCCACATTTAATATGAGAACAATACAGCATTCAAATACCCTGGGCTGGGAACTCTAACTAACCAAAGAATTTCGGAAAATATGGACCTCCGTGCCTGCAAAAGAAAAGTATGAAAAGGACGCTTTTATTTTAACTACTAAATAAGCACATTCCTTGTCCCTATCGCTTGTAACCCTCCATCACAATGAAGTAAACGTTTTTCAGCGCTATAGCTGAATTAGTAAAATAAGTTTCCACTTTCTACTTTTACTTTTTTACGATCTTACAACTAGAATTGTGATAAAACTTAAACATATCAAAGTGAATTTATACATTCTGTTTGTTCTTGAGAATTGACAACAAAGATAATAAACACTATTTATTTGTTATATTGTTTATTGGGATGGTTGGTAAAACATTGGCCAATTGCCAAGTGATTTTAACTTTATAAAATGGTAAATAATAAGGATTTCCTTAGAGTTGCTTCACATATTTTAATAATTTTGTAATTTTTTATAAATTTATGATTAAAAAATTGTTTTCATATATAAATTTATAAATTGCTAAATGTTAAATATTGCATTGCATTAATCTTAATACAATTTTATTAATTTTGAGAATGTTGTAAATATAAAATTATTCTTGTAAATAGACAATCTAATAAATAAATAGTGTTTAATATTTTTGTTGTAAATTCTCAACAATAAAGAAAATGGTTTAAATTCACTTTCTTCATATATTTAGGTTTTATAACAATTCTAATCATCGCTTTTTAAAACAATAAACATTACCGAGGAGTGAAGGTAGTTAAAATAATAGCGGTGTCATGGGAAAAACTGTACTTTTGACATTCCGTTTTTTTTTTTTTTTTTTTTTTTTTGCAGGCACAAAGGTCCATGTTTGCCAAAAATTTTCTTCGATGCCCTCAAAGTATCTCAAATTCTTGTATAGGAGTTCACACACACACACACACGCACGCGCGCACACACACACACACACACACACGCACGCGCGTGCGTACACACACACACACACACACGCACACACCGTGCATACGAATAAGAACATTTTTATATATACACTTCAGTTTACCTCTTTTTATATAATTCTTATTTACTTTTGATGAGGCAATCAGATGTTGTTGTTAAATATTGTTTGTAATTTTATTCACATGTCTCCACCCGGTAAATGAGAAATCGGAGAGCCAAGTTCACATTTCATTCGCTGCATTCACTTACGCGGAAATACCCTTTGTATTAATCCATCTTATCCTTCCAGCTATGGGTTAAATAGTAAGGACTTGTATCTGGGAAAAATTATTATTATTTTCAAGTTACATCAAGTCAGCGCCACGGGATCTAGATATTTGAACTGGGTGGATAGTTTCCGGACATTCCACTTACAATGAAAGTGCAGTGCATTTACACAGTTTCCCTACTCAAAAAAGAATCACAATAGATTCAATATTGAGTCGAATGGGGAAGAGTGAGAATTTTATTTGGTCAAGCTAATAAGATATCTTTCTTATAGGTTCATTTTCTTTTATTTTCGGCAATTTCTATTTCTACATTACTTGTATAATGTTTATTCAACATAAAGAAGGCGTGGTTCCGCTGGAATGGGAAATACGATTTACAACTGGCCTCGACAGTTTACACAGGAATTCAGCGAGACGTACGAAAATATGAACAAATGGAGAGCACAAGAAGGTTTTTGCCACCCTTGCACTCTGTGCAGGAGGGCGCTCTCTTGAAGATTGTGTCGCGACATCAAAACACGAGGGAAAAGTACCTGAACAATGTTATTTACATTATTTAAATTCGGACTACTATCTTCATCTATGTTGTTGTTATAAAACGTTTCAACCGTTGTGTTTTCCAGCCTTCATCATGTATATGTCGATCCGAGTAACTAACAGGGAACTTCGACCTGAACCCTTTATTTAATCTACGGAGGTAGAGTGTTCGAGTTCAACAGCCCATGTCTAGGGATATCTCGTCTAATTCTTTATTTATAGTACTGCGCGGTTATTGATCGTTCCGTTTTCATTGTATACACTGCCCGACCCCGGGATTGAACTCGCATTCACTATGTCATCAAATTCACCAGAGCAGTGGGACAAACGAGTAACCAATTTAATGAATTTCTGCAAATAATTAACAGAACGGAAAGAGGAAGGGTAGACGGTTCAAATGACTCGGAGTAACAAAAAGAGAGAAAGATGTGGAGAGCCATGATCGTCTGTTTCCTATATCATAAAAGAAGAAAAATGGGTTATTTTTAATATTCTCATTCGTTTCAGTACTCTAGCTGGTTTTACTAAGGCTAAAATGGGATTGCAAACATTTATTGGGATATTCATGAAGAGATTTGAAAATCGAGCAACAAAAGCAGTAGTGTCAGGGTAAAGATTTTTCGGCTTCCGCAGTTTTGTTTCAATCCCCTGCAGTGTACGGCAGCAACCAACACCTCGTCTTCCGCGGATTGCATATGAGGAACTGAGCGATAAATGAATGGCTTCTTTACATGAGCACTAAGTGCTGGCATTATCACAACGATCTTGGAGAATCTTTAGACTTGATAAAAACAGTTACGGACAGTTTAAGAAGGGTCAGGAACCCACAGTTAAAAAGATAAGATAATTAAATACAAGCGTGTATATTTCGGGTAATGCATCTTAGTATATGCAGGTCAAAACATTTATATATTGTTGACATTTTTTAGACAGATATATATATATATATATATATATATATATATATATATATATATATATATATATATGTTAACATGGAGATAAAATGGATGTAGATAGGTGGTTGGTTACGTTCCTCGTAGCATGTAATTACGTTTGTGTGCATCTTTAAGTAGCTCTTTTTCATACTTGGATGCACGAATGTAAATAAGTTTTTATTTATAGACAAACATATACATATAGAGAGATGGTTATATTTTTAACGTGGTTATCTGGTTGCCAAAAGTTGTTATACTGGCTGTAACAGAAAAATTGTTCAAATTGTGCAACAGCAAAATTGTTCAATTGTTAGATTAAGCTATGAAGCGTTGTATCTTAGAAATGAATAAAAATATCTTACTAGAATTCTCCGACGATTTTATAACACGATCGAACTATACTTTGAGCCAAAATAATGTGTAATTACTTTCCAAATTTAACAGGAGAAACGTGATGAAATCTATCATAAACGAATATGACATGTTTATTATTAATTATCATAGCTAAAGATCGGAAGCTCAGGAAGAGCTGAAATTAAGTTTATATATATATATATATATATATATATATATATATATATATATATATATATATATATATTATGAAATGGACACAGTCCGACAATTATTTTGAAGACATTTTTATGTTTATACATTCTTTTTATTGATACAAATATTTAAGTAAATTTTCCAATTTATTCAAGATGATCTTCGGCCTCTCTAACTTTCTAACTTTCTGTGCTGAAGTGACACTTTGCCTCACACGTTTCACGTACGATTCAAGTTTTCAAGTCTTCTTTCGCTGACCTTTTCACGTGCCAAACGTCTTATGTATTGAGTTGGATCTTTTCTAATTGATCTCTTTAAATCTAAGTTGAAATGATGATGTCTGTTGCTGTTGTGACCGCCTGATCCAGTTTTTCCCTCTACCGTTGCCTCTTTTTTAAAGTTATTCAGCTGTTCTCCTGATGGTTCTTGAATGGACTTTGACGATGGAAGCCAGAGTATGGATATTGGTACCATTACTGAAGGCCTGAATAATTTTTCCTCTCATCATTGCTCAGTTGAGAAGACAGAGGGGCTGTCACAAAACGATTTTAATCTGTTCTATTTCTAGCTGAATAACTCAAAGAGATTTTCAGTAATTCTATGAAGGATTGTCCCGTCGTTTTTCGACATATGAGGGCCCAGAAACACAAACTACCCGCACATATGATTTGATTATGGTGGGGAAGGCATGTGCAGAACTGTTCACACTTCATTTTCTGGGAGAGTCGAATATAGCGAACTGGTGAACAGCGTGCCACAAGGTCCCCAAACGGTTTTGAATTCAGTGTTGTTCTTCTCCTTGCCCGGTTGCCACCCAAGGCTGTCCTGCTATTTACTCATAGCTGGGTGGGGAGAAGAGTTGGATTCATATCTTTCCCAAGGGTATTGTCACGTAAGTCAATGTAATGAACTCGACTGCAATTCGAACTTTGTTCGCCTATTCCTCAATCCGATCTGCTATCCGTTACGCCATCTCCGTTACGCCTCTCTCTCTTTTTCTCTCGATGGATTGCTGCTTGAATACACATATATATATATATATATATATATATATATATATTTGAGAAATGCAAGATTGGTAGCATCGAGACCTTCATAATACAATCACAACTACGTTGGGCTGGACATGTGGCAAAGATGAGTGTGATCGCATATCAAAAGTTCTTTTTTACAGTAAACTCCATAGTTGTCATAGAAATGTTGGTAGACTTTGGCTCAGGTATAAATATAAACTGAAAAGCAACCTTTCTTGCGTCAACATTTCATTCAAGAAGATTGAAGTGGTAGCTATGAAGAGATCAGAGTATCGTTCTTGCTGCCATTTAGGAATAATGCACCATCAAAAATTAAGCATCAATCGACTGCGTGAAACAAGACAGCTAACAGCGTTACTGCTGCACTTGGATATAATACATTCTCCTGGACTATTTGTGGTCTTTTGTGCAATTCTCGAGCTGGTGTCAAAAGTCATGCCCGTCATAGACATGCAGATAATTAGTTCGTGGTCGTTGGAACCTCATACGTCGAACTCGATGGGAGAGTCCATGTGTATTCAGGCAGCAATCCATCTATTATACAGGTTTAATTCAATACGACTGACAAGGAACTGCGATTAGGCCTTTTACTATATTTTTCTTGCATGAATAGAGTTTTTTCAAATGAAGTTGTAAGTTTTTTGATTTCATTTTCATCTTCGGCTAATATATTTTAGATTTTGTAACTTTTTTCAAATACTTTTTTTTCGACGTGAGACATGTAGTAATTAGAGAAGCACTGGTCGAGTTGAGTTCCTTTGCTGTTAGTTTGAGTATTACCATTATGATTGTAGAAAGGGGCTTTAGTTGTGTAGGCGTGCTGTAATTTCTTGAGAATATTGAGTTTGATGGATGGACGTGGAATTGAATTCTGTTTATAAACATTGAAATTCTACACTAGTCAGCTGAAAAGCCGCATAGGGTATGAAAGTTTTAGTCATGTCAGAGTGGTGCTTTTAGGTATTTCTGGGTTATAGTTCTGCTCAAGCCGAAGAAATTTTTTTCAGTATGGGATTTCCTTGGCTTGTTGTTCACTTTATCTCTGTTTATGTTGTTGTTGTTGTTGTTATTATTATTATTATTATTATTATTATTATTATATTTCGATTTCTGCTATGGTCACCCTGCCTACCAAGTCTGCAGGAAGACCTAAGGAAGGTAGTGGTGTGTTGTTATGACTACATTTCATGGTTAGTGTTTCTAATTCCCAATAACATTACTAACGTCACACGGGCAAAGTTCTTCTTAGTGGGTGGGCTGTATTTATAAAGACATTTTTTGTATTTATCTTAACCTAGGATTTTCAGAGATTTTTTCAATGTGTTGTTTTGTTCTTTTTTTTTATCATTCCAAGAGCATCTGCTATCACTGATACTATTCTTGTTTTCAATTTCCACATTTTTTCTATTTTGATTTCCAGGTTTTTATGCTTCGATATTTTTTTCAAATTCCTTAGTTGCTATGTTATAGTATGCTGGTCAAGCCATATCAATTAATAGGCAAGTTTATTTTCTTTTCGGTTTTTGACAATTATGTCCGGTCTTTAATCCAGATGCATGTAACCATCGATGACTGTTAACTTTATCAACATCGGATTTATTAGCCTCGTTCTGGATATTGCCCATGCAGCAGTTTGTCTTGCCAGCGTTGTTTCATCTGTTCAAGGCTTTTATCCTTGGCTTTCTTTTTCATGTTTTTCCTGTAACAGTTGGTTCTTGTGTTCTATTTTTGTTTTATACAAAACTTTCTTTCATGATTGAATATTTTTTCTTTCTGTTTTCATGTTGTTTGACTAATTGTATCATCCAGTCCTTGTTGTTTCCATGTGTCTTAGTAAGCCAATAATTGTCGTCTTGTATGACAATTCTAGCTGAATCAGACGTCTTCCAGCTTCTTGGGTATGTATAGATAGTCGGCATCATCGGCCTTTAGATGATGCATGTTATGCTTAGAAAGAAGTGTTCTTGTCTTAGAATCAATTCGTTTGATATCATTTAGAATCTAGTTCAAGATGTTGAAATTATATTGAACCACTGGGATGTAAGGCTATTAATCGCTATAATTCTGTTCTGAGAATTCAATTCAGTTCTTAATATCAGCCGCACCCTTTTATAGTATTCTTTTCGCTCTATTTTTTTCATTTTTATGCTAAATTCTCTCACTCTTATTTACCCCGAAGTACTTATAAGCTTCTTCTTGCTCTAAATCTTTGATTGCTGCCCCAGGTTCTGAGCTAATAGAGGAGGTTTGTTGTAGTGATCCTCGTAAAATTGTGGCTTTAGCCATTTTATTCAAACCGAATTTCATTCCATTGTCATCACTGAAACATTTTACTGTTTCCAGGAGACCTTCTAGTTCACTGTCATTCGTAGTATACGAGTATAAGTCATCCTTATTTTCTTTTGAGATATATTACATTATTAACGTATCTTCTTTTTTTCCAGACAATACCGTGTTAGTATCAAGCTAATCTAATCTATCTCGATAGTTGACTTATATTTTGCAATGAAAGTTCGCGGAAGTAAGGAAATTAGTGAATTTCAACGAGGGCAAATAATAGGATGGCATCAGTGTAGCAAGTCAAGTAGAGAAATTGATAGGTCTTTCCAGGTTAATCACCAAATGGTTAACATTGTCAAGAAATTTAACGAAGAAGGCCATTGTCATGTGGAACAATGTTCAGGAAGACCAAGCATCGTGTCAATCGGTTATTTCTCATGATGTACCGCCTTACATTGGCCAGGTTATTTTTGTCAATGTTCTTTTCTAATTGCTTTTCCAACCTCTATTCGTCAAATGTCAGATGTTTGGTGAGTGATGTTTTTTCTGAGGTTTGTGTAACGCTTCATGTAATGCAGTCACAACAAGTTTGTATTTCTCACGAGACCATTTTACCTTTTCTTTCTGTAAATGAATGGTTATGGATCTAGTTGGAGAATTTGCAGGCCCATCATTGAGATTTCCTTCCGGGTTCTAATCAGAGACCTAAGGCCAGAAATGGTTTCATGACACTGATCATTTTTTGTTAAAATACAAAAAGAGACATCTTAAGATCGCGCACATATATAAATCCCTTCGTAATGTGTGAGTTGTACTTTTGAGTACAATTTTTGTATTTCTTTAAGGTATGGACTTCAATGAGTCTATCGGGACCTTTTCTAATCAATCCGAGTGCTCCAACTACAACTGGAATTACTGATGTCCTCATGTGCCACATTTTGATATTTCGACTTCAAGATATTTGTATTTTGATAGTTTTTTTTAAAGACCTTCAAAGATACAATACAATCTGTAGCGGCTGCAATGTCAATGTTTTTGTGGTCTCTGATAACGATGTCTGGGCGATTAGCTTCGATTGTTCTGTTTGTATGTGTATTGTAAAGTCCATTAAATTTTTTATAGGTCCTATCTCCGTAACCGGGTCGTGGTGAAGTTCATACCAGATTCTTGCAGTTTCTTTCCTGCAAAAGTTGCAGATTTTCCAGTGCAGATATTGGCCCACTCTATCATGTCGAGTTTTATATTCAGTGGGTGCTAACACTGTGTAACCTGATACAAGAGATGGTATTATTATTGTTATTATTGTTTAAAACCAAGAAATATTTGGTGACACTACTCCGCTGTAAGTAATATTTCATGCAATGAGTGATCTTTTGACGATTCAAAGAAAACTGTTTACGAATTTATTCAGTGCTCTTTTCTTTGTTTCTAATGAAATTTTCCTGTTTTTTAATACTTACATTAGCTTTTGGAAGGCACCTTTCACTATCCCAATGCGGTCAAAGATTTCGGTGTCGCATTTTTTGTCTCTTGTTAAAACACTTCCTAGACATATAACATTTTTTCTTTTTTTTTTTTTTGTTACTTACTTGATATTGGGGCTTAAAATCCATAGTTTATCTCCTGGGCTGTTCCTTTTGCTGATAACCATCTTCTTACATTTGATGTTTAGTCCTTTACTAGCTTCCGTCGGAGTTCCTGTAGTTTCCTTTCTGTGTCTACTATCAACAATGTTTCATTTATATGTCTAATGTTAAGATTGTGGCCACCATTAATGAGTCCTGGCAGAACTTCTATTTTCTCTCGGGATCGCCTCTCGGTAAAGGTTGATTAAGTCTGGAGAGAAGACCCGTCCTTGTCTTACACCCCCTTTTTATTTGTGTGTATTTACTGAAGTAATTTTCTGTCCGTTTGCAGACGGTTTACTGTCAATATAAGTTCTGGATTATTCTAATATACATCTCAAATAAATCAAACCCATCTAGAATATCAAATATTTCTTTGTGATGTACTTTATCAAATGTTTTTGCATAATCTATAAAACATAAGTAGACATTCTTTTGCATTTGTATTGCACTTTCTGATGTCATTCTGAGCATAAATATCACATTCCCTGTTCTATTATTTTAAAGAAATCTGCAATGTTCTTGTCCTATTTCCGGTCTATTAGCAAATTCTGCTACGTGTTCTATTCAGTAGATTTTGGATTATCAGTTTCATTATGTGGTTCATTAGGCTGATTGTCAAATGGTGTTCATATTCGTTTGCATCTGGCTTTTTAGGTAGTAGCCATGAAAAGGAATCTACTTCGGCCTACCGGTATGTCACCTCTGTCGTATATATCGTTCAATATTTCTATAATTTTGTCAATGACTAAATCATCTAAGGTTGTCAGTATTTTTATTACAATTTCTTCTGGTTCTTTTGTTTTATTCCTATTCAATTTGGCCATTTCTGATTTCACTTCAGATTTTAATATTCCTGGTCCTTCGATATTGTTGTGCATTGCCGTTTGTCCTCTTTCATCGTGGAAGAGTTCTACGATGTATTCGTTCCATCTTTCCATTCTTTTTTTTTATATATCATCAATGTTCCCTTCTTGAATTTTATGCATGTTGCTGATGAGCAATTATTTGCCTTGTTCTCTTATTCCTTTATGCATATCTGCCTTATCTGTGATGTTTATTCTTTCCATTTCTGCACACTTTTCGTTGTGCCATATTTTTTTTATCTGCCTGCATTTGTCCCTCATTTTTGTGCAACAACTTACGAAATCATGATTTGTAACAAAATCACTTTCTTGGACGTTTTACTCAATGCCAACAGCCATAAACCTACCACTTAAAAATGGCTGCTATAAAACACATGATTTACCAAAATAACCTCTACTTCGGATATATTATTTTATAAGGAACTAAGTAACATTAAAGAAACTCTAATCAACAATAACTTCCCAAACCATAAAATTATAAACTTAACCATAACGAAATTTAAATTTGCATTTCTAATATTAAGAATAAAAAAAAAACAGCATTAAATTACATCGGACACATATGCTCTCGTAGGTTAACTTGACACCTTATAGCAAGTCACTGTAATTCGGGCACCTATTAACCCCCATATCAAGAACAAACAAAATAAAAATATCAACATAACACAAATATTAATGGATATTATCAAAATACTATACAGAACCCAATTCAAGTGAAAACTATAAAATCGTAGAAGCTATATTGTAAAAATAAAATAAAACGCATCCGTGGAATATTTCAAACTTCAGCTTTCCAAAGAATACCAGGATGTAATTTTGCCTACCACCCAAACATCACATTGGTTCTTGTAAATGTCTGAGGCAAGGTCCTTGAACAAAACGGCAACAAAAACATGTCTTGGACTGTGTCGTAATCCACAATTAGGATTCCAAACACCTTATTCGAAAATAAGAAATATAATATGAATAAAATATAATAAAAATTAAACAGACAAAACTTTTTGCTTTTATATATATATATATATATATATATATATATATATATATACCGAAAGACGTAATACACACGGTTTAATAAAAAAAAAAAATAGGCATCTATTTCAAATACCGGTATCCACTATAATAACGTTTGAAGTAATAGAAATGTTGGATCAAATATAAATCCTTAATTATTTAGTATATATATATATATATATATATATATATATATATATTATTTTCAGTGGATACTTGTATTTTAGTATACACTCCATTAATTTATTAAACAGTATATTTATTTATTTTCGTCTACCGGTCTGAATATTCGATAAATCTTATTGAAGATAAATACATGGTACCTGCTCCCTCTTGGCAGGAGAAATCATCATCAGATCGGATGTATCTGTCTCACTCTCTCCCTCCCACTCTCTCCCCTTCTTCTCTTTTTTATTTATATATATATATATATATATATATATATATATATATATATATGTGTGTGTGTGTGTGTGTGTGTGTGTGTGTGTGTGTGTGTGTGTACTGCTGACTCGTTATTTGAAAACAGGTTATAAAATATTTTTAGATTGTAAGAATTCTTTTGAGATAATAATGGTTTAGTCATTCAATTATTACTAATTAATCTATAGCTGGGGGACAGAGGTGGATTCAATAATTTCCAAGGATAGAATGGACCCTACGAGAATTGGAACTTAGCACTCCGATTAATAATTCCGAGTGATTATCGATTACACTACTCGCACATCCAAGCTTACAGCAACTGGTATTCCCAAGTGATCAACCATCGTGGTAATGACCTGACTCGATGTTGCTTAACTTTGCTGGTCTTAAGAGCATCAGAGTTTCAGCGTAAGTTCCATTGAAGACAAAGTTTGTTAAAACTGTCTAAAAACAAAACTACAAAAAACAAACATTATTTACGAGTTCAAAAGCCCATGAAGGAACTGTGTTTCTGATAGAACCAAATTAAAAAATAATTCTATCGGTCATACTACAACGTGCTTATCCAGGCGACTTATGTTACAGCCACTCAACCAATGCTCCATTACGACTCATTTAAACACACACAAAAACCTACCAGACTCCATCTGAAACGTAAAAGTAGAAAATAGAAGAATAATATTATCATCTACATGTAAAAAAAAGATTACAAATAATGGAAGCCCTAATAATAAAAAAGAAAAAAAAAAACAACACTCATTAACATTAACTATGAACACGGCCACAATGTTTCGAAAATAAAACATTCCTATAACTCTAGATACATACAGAACACAACCGATACATTCAGTTAAAAGAAAAAAAAAAGAAAATAATCCTTGATAATGGCTAAAAGTATAGCCGAAAGTGTTCGGATATTCAGAACTTTTGGACAGGTTTTACTCACTTTGTGTCCAGAAAAGTAAACATTTGTTCGAACATAAGAAAAATTAAATAAAAAGCTTAATCGCACTACCATGCGAGTCGTCTTTAACGAAACATACATAAAAGAATGATTGCTGCCTAAATACACAATATATATATATATATATATATATATATATTATATGAATCATTCATACAAAAAGTAGATTAGAAAAGTTAATTATATAAAATGGCGAAAACTCTTCGCAAACAAAATTTTAAAGTTGCATTAACCTATGAACCACTCGATGAATGTTATGATCCTTGTTTTTAATAACTACAAGCTGTATAAGGTCTTTTTTTAATCTGCTAGTACTTTCAACTGTACATACAGTCATCCTCAGGCATGGAAATTATTTTGCTTTTAGTAAATCCAGGTAGTAGCGAATGCGAATCGAAATATGTTTTTTTTTTTTTTAGAAATGTGTTATTGTTAACGGATAAAAACTTTTGGAGCGTGCGGTCGCAACGCTAAGGTTGAATTTTTTTGAAAATTTAAGAGAGTGCATTTTTTTAATTAATATGGCAATTTGAGAATTTTTTGTGTTGTAGGAGTTTTTCAGTCAATGTGGCATGAACTAAATTGTTCAAAAAATAGAGTAATGTCGTAGTTGTTATCCGGAAAATTTGCACGACGGATCAGTTCTTTATAAATCAAATATGTGGTGCATTTCAATTTATATTACATGAATCATTCATACAAAAAGTAGATTAGTAAAGTTAATGATATAAAATGGCTAAAACTATATATATATATATATATATATATATATATATATATATATATATATATATATATATATATATATATATGTGTGTGTGTGTGCGTACTCGAACGTTGGCAGCGTGCGTACATTCTGGTGTATGTGGTTTAGTTCTTATCTTCCGGACTGTGCTACTCAGGGGAGTCTGATAGTGAAATACTTAAAGGTTGAAAAGCCTGCCTCCTTTTTGATTAAAAACAACAAAAGTTTGCTGTTTCCTTTTGGTGTCTTTTTCGGGGTGACACAGGATGGCAGAAAGTACACTTATTGGCAGTCCCCCAGACAATGTCTTCAGAGTCAACGAATTTAAAATATTCAGTATATTTTCATGGAAATATTTAATCATCGCGAGCAACATTTAACTATTTTAGTGTCAATTTTTCCACTATTGGAAGATTACGGCCTTATTACACGACAACACCGGTTCTCGTACGATCATCAGAGACAAGACGCAAAAAATCAAATCAATCGAGTATTAATGTTATTTGATGATATATTGATAATATAAACGGAAAAGACTAAAATCTAGTATGTGCTTAAAATATAATTTATGATTTGTCAATTTGTCATGATTTTCATAAAATTTTGCGCCCATATCTTAACATAAAAAGTTTAAATATTGTATTTCCCAGCGTCGAAAATGTTATTTTTATCAAAAATAAACATTGAAAATTTAAGCAGTGTGAGAGGTTTATTTTATATATTTATATATATTTTTTTATTTTATATATTTATATATATATTTTTTTATTTTATATAATTTTATTTTATATGTATTTTTTATTTTATATAATTTTATTTTATATAATTTTACTGTTTTCTTTATCGCGTTTGAAAATTTTGCAAGCCAAATTTGAAACCAGTAATATAGTAATTTGATAGCAGAAACAAAAAAGTAACAATTTCTATTTGTATTTTTTAGGTAAACAATGCCGTCCTGGGTATGACGATAAACTACATCCGCGTCCATGGTAAGACGATAAACTACGTCCAACAGCAAGGCCTCCGATCAGGAGGCGTTGAGGAGCCTGGAATCACCTCTTAATTGCTGGTGTTCCCAGGTCCACCCTGACCCAGGGTTGTAGCACCTGCTAGGCTCCCAGCTATGGGCAAATAGTTAACCCCGAAACTGAGGTAAAAAGCATTATAAAAGTGTAAAATAGGTTTTAATACCAGAAATACTTTGTAAAAAAAATATTACTAGAAATATATTTTTGTAAAAAAAAAAAAAAGTATTACCTGCAATACGTTTTTGAAAAAATAGTATTACCATCTATACATTTTTTACAGGAAAAAATAAAAAACAAAAATATTACCAAGAAAAAAAAATGTTGTCGGCATTAAATGACCCATTGAGGTTGATATGCCGTAAGACAAAACAAACCAAACCATTAGACAAACAATTATCCTTTAGCCCAACTGTCTTGAAATTAATGCAACGTCATGGCCGTTGTTTTCTTTGGTCTTACTCAGAAGTCAAGTATCACTTCAGGAACTTCGAAGAAAACCGCTTATTTATACTCGTCTGTTATCTGTCTCGTCCGAGGTTTATTTTTTCTCGGAAACAAAAAACGCCAAATTTAGTGCGTCAGATAAGGCGTTCAGTTGAGAATTCATGAAGGTGAACGAATGCAACAGACATTCGCGGAATTCTAGAATATATAAAAAAAATGAAACGTTGAAATAATGAAAACAAATACACTAACATGAAAGTATAAACGTAACAAAAGTTGGCGTTAGAAATTTAAACAGAAAAAAAGCCAGAAAGTACAGCAGCTGAAATGATCACAATAAACGCAATGAACAGAACACAATAAACACAAAAAACACATTGGACACAATGAACACAATAAACACAATGAACATAATAAACACAATTAACACACGGTAACTTGACCGAATATTAACAACTAAACTTAGAAAATCAAGCATACAGAAACCTAGTGATTACACACCCGAAAGGACAAAAATTGAACCTTTTCAGATAATTACATCTCAGGCTACAAACTAATTGATACAGCCTCGTACAATTTCCGTTTTCTAGAAGATAGCTCATTATTTACATTATTCGAACTATTGTACTCATCTTTGTCACCATATTTATTACAACGTTTCGGCCGTTTCAGGTGGTTGGAATGTCGAACGTAACCCTTTATTTCGCTCACTTGGGGTAGACTTCTAGTTCCACGTGTCATGTTTAATGGACGTTAGTTATCAGTTATCCCCTGAAAGTTTTCCTCTGAACGTTCTCAAGGACACATGGCACAGTGGATAAAGGCGTTAGTTAGATTAAGTGACAGGATCCAAAGAGTGTAAGTTCAATACCCAGTTAAGGCAGTGGAGAACTTTCAGAGGGAAATTAACAGGAGATAACTGACAACTGACATCCATTAAACATGGCACGTAGAACTAGAACAGTCTACCCCAGTGAGCGAAATAAAGGGTTGTTCGACATTCCAACCACCTGAAGAAGGCTTGAGCGTATAACGGCCGAAACGTTGTAATAAATATGGAGACAAAGATGAAGACAATAGTCCGAATAATGTAAATAATGTACATAATACCTCATCTCAGAAATATACACAGATACTAGAAGATAGCTATAATAACAGTATACTTACAATAGTATCAAGTGAAATCAACATGGCGAACCAAAATAGATTATGAGAAATGGTAGACGACAAATTTATACTTGGAACAAAAGCAACAGAAGCAGCCAGCAGATTTGGTTGTTTTCGTTTTGCAGCATATCAACACCTCTATGGGTTATTTAATACCGAAATCTAAAAGTTTTTGTTCATTTTATTTTTATTGTTGAGATAATAATGGTTTTAGCAACGCAAGTTATACTAATTAACCATAGGTGGGTGGAGAAGATGTGGATGCATAATTTTCCCACGGGGATTTGCGTGGGAGTGAATATAACAAACACAATTAGAATTAGAACTCGGCTCTTCGATTAGGAATTATGAGCCATTATGCTACTCGCACGTCCAAGCTTACAGCACCTGGTATTCCCAAGCGGTTACCCATTTAAGTACTGACTTCGGTGATCGTAACGCGTTTCAATGTGATATTACCGTAAGCCTCAGCTTGTAGAAGACTTGGGTAAATTTTTTTAAGAGTTAAAATTCAACAAAAACGTCTAGAATTTTAGCACTCTGGGTTTTCTAATTTTTTTGAGTTGTTACAAGTGAACAAGAAACACTCACACCATTCGACTGACGAAAGAATTCGAAATAATAATCTTTCATCTTACATATGAATATTCGGAATCTGAGATGGGATAAATTCGATAGAATCTTTGGAACATATGAAGATGCTACAAGAAAAGCACATTTAAGGCCATTGAAGAAAGAATGGAAACATTCCAAGATGCCAAATAAATGCTGTTCTAGATTTCACAAGTATGTCTCATTATGAAGATGAGAAAAAGAACTTTTATTGCGTTAGTTCTATGTACAGCTGATTATGTTCAAGTTAAAAAAAATCTAGTGTTCACTTGCAGCGAGGCGTTCATTTAAACCCTTAGAAACGCTAAAAAATAAAGCCCTTGACTCAGGATTTTTAATAAGGAATTAACTGAATTATTAGTGTCTGGAAGTCATTGAATTTTAGGCCTGAAATATATGTACCGCTTTACGTTCATCGTTTACAGTTTATTTGTAGACAATTTGAGATGCGTGGTAGGATCATCATCATCAGTTCCATGAGCAGATGTGGTCGAATGGTCGCTTCCCAGCTGAGCACCTGACTAGTACCCTTCAAACATCTGGGTTGAAGGCCGAAGAGGTATTCATTCATGTTTATTCCGTCCCTCACCACAAACCATATCGTCCAACTTGAAGACTCGCCTTGATTATGGACGCGTGGCTGTTGACCCATCAGGAGAATCCTCCGCCTTAGCCTTTGATTTCAGGTTAGGCTACGATGCCCACTGTTGCCCAGCGATGCCGGGTCATCATCGGGCTAGATGTATAGATATCGATGGGATAGTTGGTAGATGGCCATTGACCCTACAAGAATATTTTTCCGACTTTGGCACGTCTCTGTTTGAATCCTGCTATGTGTATAGCCATCATCTATTCTTCTTGTAGCGTGTCCATTCAGGACGTTGGCGATCGTGGTTCTCCAAATTCCCACTGAAAATCCTATAATGATTTTTCATGTCCTACGAGATGCGACAGATTCGTCTCAAGGAGCCGGCTCAACCGATCCCGGGTGTATACCGTAACAAGTACATGTAAGTGAAAACAGTACAGAATACAAAAATGTCCTTTTCCTAGGCTGCATGTAAACTAAAGCTGTTACAACCCCCCCCGCGCCTTTTAGTTGGATGAGGAAGAACAGATAGATTCCTATTTTATTTATAATATTTTAGATGCGAAGTATTATCTTCATCATTATTTCATTATCACAACATTTATCCCAAGCTGGGCCACTGAGTCACATTTCATGTGATTCAGTGAGATATCGGAGTAACTACCAAGCTTGTCTGCTTAACAACGATCAGATCTGATGGCATTATAGTAAGTCATGTTCCGGTCAATCTGGACTGACCAGATACTTAACATTCACTAACCAAAGAAACCAGGAGGCACAAACGCCCCAACAATCAATGGCCTAAATACATGTGTGTAAAACTTTGTATTCAACTGCCGTCTGTAAGACCCACGGTATGTCTCAGTGCCCTTAATGCGTGTTAGGGAAATGTCATACGGATCTAATGTGTGGACAGGTATCATCATCATCATCATCTCTAACTCTCTCTCTATATATATCTATCCGTCTGTCTGTCTGTCTGTCTCTCTCTCTCTCTCTCTCTCTGTAGTTATACAATCACTATAAGAGATAGAGTTTATAAATGTGAAGTGGATAGACGTTTAGTTTTCCGTACGGTTGATATATATCGATTTCTATATACATGCACACGTACACACACATGCACATATGTGTCTATATATATATATATATATATATATATATATATATATATATATATATATATATATATATATATATACGGAAAACCTCTTTTGATGTGAAAGCACGCACCTATCTGTTCGGCATACGGAGGCTAGACTGAAAGAGCAAAGGTTAAAAAACAGAAGCTAGCAGATCTAGATTCGGAGAAGTCAAAACGAGAAAACGTGCTTTCTTCAACACACACACACACACACACATTATATATATATATATATATATATATATATATATATATATATATATATTATATTATTTTTTATTTTTAGAAGATGACCCACCGTCTTTTTTAACAATATTTATTTAGTCTAGCCACTCTGCTCCCTAGACTATCATTGTGTTTTTTTCCCACAGAGGGCGACGCAAGTTATAATGCAGCCGAAGGGCACATTTCTTTTAATAAGTTTCCTAGAGTGTGCAAGTTAGCAGACGAAATAAAAACAGAGTGTCTACTCAAATAGGAAGATTCACTAAAAAGTAACGTTTGACGTCATAAACACATGCCGGACTAAAAAAATAATATATATAGATAAACTGTGAAGGGAACCGATTTCCTAGATTCCCTGAATCTTTTAATAACCTACTCACAAAACCCACTGTCTAGCGATTTTCCTAGCGTTTCTTAGATGTGTATGGGGCACCCAGTGAGGATCGAACTCACTACTCAGTCGTAAGTATTCTTGAGAGACAAGATTGCTAACCATTACACCAAACACAACCCACTATATATACAGCCCGCTGAAGGTGTAGTGAAACTTTGTCTGAAGAATGCATTGACGGGGTAAATTGACAGTCACCGTACAGTGTTGAATCAATATATATATATATATAAATATATATGTGTGTGTATATATATATATATATATATATATATATATATATATATATATATATATATATATATATATATATATATATATATATATATATATATATATGTATATATATATATATATATATATATATATATATATGTATGTATATATATATATATATATATATATATATATATATATATATATATATATATATATATATATATAGAGAGAGAGAGAGAGAGAGAGAGAATTTGTTTTCTTGTCTTTAGCCTTTCTAATAATATTAATTTGGAAAAATGCACTTTTGTTTAACTCTCGAAGAAAATTTCCTATCATTGCGAAAGATCATATATTAGCAAAGGGTAGCCATCAATTGATGATGCAATCTTTAATCTGTATCCGAATTCTCGCCAAAGACGTGATTTGACGTCTCCCGAGAATTGTAGAGTTACTCTTGTTCCATTTCAAATCTCAGTTCTCATCGCTATTAATCATAACTCACGATAGTTTAATGGAGTTTGTCTATTAGTCTTTCTTTCTTTTATAAAAGAGAAAACAGCTGAAAGCTTTGATTTTTTTTCTACCTTTGTTTTATCTACGCAAAGGGAGACAGCGAGACGACAATGATGGCTGCCGTCTGATGAAAGCCCGCCTGGTACTGTACAATGAAGAGGAATGAGGAACTGTTGTGAAAGAGGTGTTTATGTATCAACTGCCTGTTAATGTCGAAAAACATGTGTGATTCTCTAATTAAACTCTTGTAACATGAGACTTGATCCTTTTTTCATTTTTTTTTTTGCGTACAAGTGAGCGTTTCAAACAATCGCCACACACACACACACACATTACGCAGCAGAGCCCCACACACACACGTGTGTGTGTGTGTGTGTGTGTGTGTGTGTATATATATAGTGTGTGTGTGTGTATATGTGTGTGTGTGTGTGTGTGTGTGTGTGTGTGTGTATATATATATATATATATATATATATATATATATATATATAGTCGATAATAGTCACATTCGTCGGTGATGTGTAATTTAAGACTTGACGTAGGTTAAAGAAGAAAATCGTCGTGATTTACGAAATAAAGATAAGGGTGATAAGCGTAAATCACAGGGTCTTCTGATTGGCTGTTGTTTATAGCCAATAAAAATGCTTGTCACTACGAATTCATTCGATAACCGGTCGTAACAAGAAAATGTCTCCAAAATGTAAAAATTTTATTTTCTGCTGAAAATGCTAATGAAAAAGTTTTCAAAATGCCATTTGAGAATAAGAAAAGATACGAAAATAAGGCAGCTATTATTTTTCATGGACACTCAAATCTAAAACGTTATTTTCTTATGTATCAACACCCTTGTCTATATATAAACATATATTCGTTTGTGCGCATATATACATTGGCGGGCAAAAGTTATGGGACAACTACATAAACAGATTATGCATCTTTATTTTAATGTAGGTCATTATTATTCATAAATAAAAAAAAACATAAAACAATAATAATAATAATAATAATAATAATAATGGTATGAACACCACCCAGACCCGGTTACGGAGATAGGACCTGTTACAATTCTATGGGACTACACAATACACACTGACAGAACAATCCAAGCCAACCGCCCAGATATTGTTATTAAATCCCACAAACAAAAAAAGTGCCTCCTTATTGATATGACAGTCCCTGCTGACTGCAATGTATCTTTGAAGATATTCAAAAAGCTGTCAAAATACAAGGACCTTGAAATAGAAATCTCAAAAATATGGGAACATCAACAATCTCTGTTGTAGTTGGAGCCCTAGGACTAAGTTGGAAAAAGATTGCAGTAAACTCATTGAAGGGATTCCTGGAAGTCCATGCCCCAAAGAGATACAAAAAATTGTTCTCACAAGTACAGCCCACACTTTACAAAGGGCTTTATCTATGTATTTTTTTTTTTTTTTTTTGTCAGTGGAAAGTGTCATGATGCCATTTCTAACCTTAGGTCCCTGTGCGGGAACAGGAAAGAAATGTGTAAACGCCAGAAATCAAACAAAATAATGATAATAATAATAATAATAATGATAATAATAATAATAAAAATTATTATTAAATACCACAAACAAAAAAGTGCCTCCTTCTTGATATGGCAGTTCCTGCAGACTGCAATGTGTCTTTGAAGATATTCAAAAAGCTGTCAAAATACATTGACCTTGAAATCGAAATCACAGAAATGTGGCACATGGGAACATCAACAATCCCTGTTGTAGTTGTAGCCCTAGGATTAGTTGGAAAAGATTCCAGTAGACTAATTGAAGGGATTCCTGGAAGCCTATGCCTCAAAGAAATACAAAAAAATTGTTCTCACAAGTACAGCCCACTCTTTACGGAGGGCTTTATCCATGTAAATATATATATATTTTTTTTTTGTCAGTGGAAAGTGTCATGATGCCATTTCTAACCTTAGGTCTCTGGGCGGGACCCGGAAAGAAACGTGTAAATGCCAGAAATCAAAAGAAATAAAAATAATAATAGTAATACGCATCATAACACAAAATTATATAATTTTAATTTACAATTTAACATGTTGTTAGTGTTATTTCCTTGTATGTTTTTATTCCTGTGAACACGAGGCGATTCCAGCTGGTTTGATGTGAGTGATCCCAACAAGTTATGATTGTTTAGCAGTATGCTTTTATCAGTAATGTCTGTGGCTTTTGAAGTTACACAGCTTTAAGCATCTTGAAGTTGAAAAAAAACATGCAGAACTATTGATCATGATTATAATCAGATTTCCATCTTATTAACATACTTTTAAGGTGTCTTGGAAAGTTATTAAAGTTGAACATTAATTTGCTTTTTACACTAAAAACATCGCTAACGTTTTCGCTGAAACAAAATTGAAGGTTGTGGAGGCTGGGAATTTCTAGAAACAGTGTTCTGAGTATCCAAAAGATGTTTGCTTCTACAAGATGTGTTTTTAACTTAAAAGAAAACTGGAAGAACACTAAAGTTACAAGAAAGATGAAAGAAAGATTGTGCGTGTAAGCAATTCAAAATGAACAGCCAGAGAAGTGAAGGAGTGAATGCAGCGTTTAAAGTGAGGTTTCAGTTGATACAGTTCGTAGAGTATTACGAAGAGACAATTTGAATGGGTGTATAGCAAAACAAAAAACAAAAAACAAAAAAACAAAAAAAACATGATTAACAAAAATCATTGTAACAGAAGACTGAAGTGGTCAAAAGAAAATCTAACATAGGAAAGTGGCAAAATTTTTTAGTTATGAACGCAAAATAGAATTTAATTTTTAATGCAAGATAATATGTAAGAAGACCAGTGGAAGGAAGAAACAATGCAAGATACACCACAAAAACCTGGTGGACACGCAATGGTGTGGGGGTTGCATCACAAGCGATGGTAGAATAATGCTGATAAAAATTTGATGGAAACCTAAACAGCGAAAACTATATTAGATTGATACGGTTTCATATTCTGCCAGATTACGAAGAAGAGAAATTCTTCAGTATGACGGTGTCCTCGCCACACATCACGTGCAACAAAAAGGTTTCTTGTTCATGAAGATGTTCAGCTTTTTGAAGACTGGCCAGCACATAGCCTTGATATCAAGCGACATTGTAGTGAGAACTGAAGAAAAAAAAACGCTCCAACGAAAACAATTGCAATGTCCAAGAGATTCTGGATTACTGTCAAGAATGGGAAAACAATTCCTAACGAGTAAATCTGTACCTTGTTTCATTTAATGCCACATCGAATTGAGACAATTATTCGAGCCAAAGGCAGTAACACTAATTACTAACTCCATATTCCAACGTTTTATAATTTTTGTAAAAAGTTTTTCACCTTTTGACTCAAAAAAATATCCTTTTTAATTTAAGAGTGTTTAAAGTGTGAAATTTTCGCTGGTGGCAGAGGATTTTTACATGTCGCCTTTTTTTTCCAGATCAGTATGATTAAGATGCTCCGGGTAGATTGTTCTAGTTCCAAAGACAACATGGCCCAGTGGATAAAAGTGTTGGTTTAATTCAGTGTCTTGACCGAAACAGCCGAGATGAATAAAATCTTGTAAAGCTCAGTTAAAGGGAGATAACTGATACTGAGACACGTGGAACTAGAACAATCTACCCCAGAGAACGAAATAAAGGGTTCAATTCGAAATTCCAATCACCTGAAGAAGGCTGGAATGTACAACAGCCGAAACGTCGTGAATATGGCAACGAAGATGAGGACAACAGTTCGAAGAATGTAAATAGTGTAAATAATTACAATACCTCATCTCAGAAATATAGATTGAAATTAAATTACTTTTTTTATTATTTTACTATATATATTCTTTATGTATTCCAATATAGTCCGATTAATTCGTAAATTTGTATGTGTGTGTGATTTCTTCTATATGCTCTTACCTGGATATATATATGTATATGTCTGATAAAATTTTCTTTTGCATGTTTTTATGTGTGTTTTCATTGTTATTCTTTTTCTCTTCTTTATTTTTAGATTTTAATTTTTATATTTTTCCTTTCTCTATTGCCTGTGTGAATATACTTCCCTGTATTTACTTATATATTTACCCACCTTTACTTATACTTACGTGTTTGTGTATTATTATGTGTTTGTCCTGTCATATGAAAATTTCCTCCGCTCCATGACTCCTTATTTGAGTTCTGTCTTCCATGTATCAAATATTTGTAACGATCGGTAATACCTTTTTTTTTATCAGCGTCGAACTTCACTGATAAATTAGCACTTTGCGAACAAAAATGAATTAAGACTTTTTTCTCCTGGTTTCATTTCTGGATAATCTTAAAATTCGTTAGCTTTAGAATCTGAAATTAGAAATTTTTAATTTTAAATTTAACTGTTAACTTAAATTTAATTTTTAGATTGATTTCTAATTTAATCTAATCATAATTTTAACGCCCTTATAGTTTGTACTTATAGCAATGTATGTTGCGATGTTATTTTAAATTACCACATACTTGTATTCTGACAGGTCATCATGAGTTACGTAACAAAGTTTTCCCAGATGAAGGGGTTTGGTTGGCTTTTGAACTCATAAAATCGTTTATTTTTCATTCGACCTCATCACTTGATAAGAAAACCAGCAGAGTTGAAAGAAAAATTGCAACTTTTGTAGTGATCTTATAACATGTATAAATATATATATATATATATATATATATATATATATATATATATAATGCTATTTTACATTTCTACCACTTTTGGTTAGCTCCTTTACATTGGGACGCTTGTTTTGAAAAAAAGCACCATAGCTACAAGTGAAAAATTATAACAGAGTGAATTCGCGCGTGTTTTCAGAAATCACCATCACATTAATCACGGTTACAATAAGTTTGTTTTAACAGTACACCACTGAGGATGAAATTGGAGGAGATCGAAAGTACTTCGATAGGAAAAAACTACGCCGCCTAACTTGATGAATTTCAATTTAACGTCAAAAAGCTGATTAGAGAACTAGAAGGGATTATCATAAAAATAAAGACAATATGTCTATATTATTTATGAATGTTTCAATGAACATATATATAGTATTTATATTAGTCGGACTATTGTCCTCATCTTTGTCGCCATATTTGTCACAACGTTTCGGCCGTTGAGTTCCAGCCTTCTTCAGGTGGTTGGAATTTCGAACTGAACCCTGAACCTGAAGAAGACTGGAGCGTACAACGGCCGAAACGTTGTGACAAATATGGCGACAAAGATGAGGACAATAGTCCGACTAATATAAATATTGTACATAATACCTCATCTCAGAAATATAGACTGACTCTGAATATATATATATATATATATATATATATATATATATATATATATATATATATATATAAAAAAAAAAAAAAAGGTTTAAACACTAATATTCCATGGTTATAATTTATTATATTGGAATCGTAAATACGATCCAATTCATCAGACCTACAAATTCAAAAAGAAATCAGAAAAAAATAACTCCGGGAATAAAAAATAAAATTTAGTGAGAGTGTATGTATGAGAGTGGGGGACGACTGTGAGAGGTAAATGAAAGCTCTAGAGAGGGGTAACATACGAGAGAAGAACAGGAAGGCTTAAAAGTGAGGGTGGGGATTAAAATTTAACAGAGAGAAGTTTTCAAGAGAAGAGTTAAAAGACGGTTTAAATGAGTGAGATACAGATAAATATGAATTATTTTCCGATGCATAATTCATTACTGAATCGCTGACCTAAATTAAATTAAAAACCGACACCGGAAATGGGTGTATACATTTGTGGTGACACTACGCATAATAAAAGACGATATAATCTAAACTTAAAAATCAGAAGATGATAGAGAGAGAGAGAGAGAGAGAGAGAGAGAGAGAGAGAGAAAAGAAAAAAGGTGGAAGATGGGGAGGACCTAAAACCGAAGGGCATTTAAAAAAGAGCAGCTATGCAATCAAGAAAATTTGACAAAAGTAATATCAACTACAGGTTACAAACTTAATATAAACATCTAAAAAATAACCATTA
The DNA here is from genome assembly GCA_903632075.3 of Acanthosepion pharaonis. NCBI lineage: Eukaryota > Metazoa > Mollusca > Cephalopoda > Sepiida > Sepiidae > Acanthosepion > Acanthosepion pharaonis. Next base: position 3,214,471 of record CAHIKZ030004620.1, on the reverse strand, counting down.
TTTAATCTAGCAAGGACCTACTATTTCTATGCCCCAAAAACACATACGTATATACACACATGCACAACAAATTTATATTTACACGTACATACATACATATACGTGTACACACACACACACACACACACACACACACACACACACATATATATATATATATATATATATATATATATATATATATATATATCCACTCCTGCGTATATGCATATCTACACACATATACATACGGACATACACAAACGTGCACATAAATATATATAAATAAAACCTTCCACACCTCCATACATTTACATAAACATCTAAACAAATATACAACGTATCTATCTATCAATCTATCTAACTATGCATATACACATACATACATATATAAATACATATACACATACACATATATACACCTATATACATATACATATGTATACATACATACCTAAACATACACACACACATATATATAAATTAAAAGGTAAAAAATTTCTAAAAATCTAAAAAAATTTAAAAAAACTACATCCATCCATATATACATTTAACATATAAAAATTGATGGGTGGAATTAAATTAATTTGTACTTAAAAAACACTGAAGAAGAAAATGTTAACCATATTAAAAACCGACGGAGCGATTAACGCGTAGCTATCTCTTAAGTTTACGATTGCGTCTAGCATGAAACAGCCTGTTGCTTCTATGTTCACTTTTATATCTATCTATCTATCTATCAATCAATCAATCTATCTATCTATCTATCTATCTATCTATATATATATATATATATATATATATATATATATATATATATATATGTTATATATATACGTTATACATATATATATATATATATATATATATATATATATATATATATGTATGTATATGTATGTATGTATATATATATAATCAGTTATATTAGTAGTAGTAGTAAAAATAATACAACTAAAAACGTGAAACTTACGAGAATCTAACGTATTTTTAAGGGTAGCTAAATCTCTGCAAAAATTGCTCATGTGCTTCAATATTCAATAAATCAACAAAATTCATTTGATCTATCTACCCTCTCTCTTTTTCTTTATATATATATATATATATATATATATATATTATTTTTTTATAAAAATTTATAACATAAGTATATATATACATATATATATATATGTGTGTGTGCGTGTGCGTATTCAATATTCTGTGTACTTTTGCCTATAGACCTGACCTTTTGTAACTGGATAGAAAATGTCAACAAACGGTGTTTTCACACTTGTCAATGGTTGGAGACTTCCGTTTGCCTATTAGCCAAATCAGCTCTAAACAAATTTGTCGAAGCGCAAACGCGAGACGAGCCCACCATTCCGTTGCGATAATATTAAACTGCAACGAAAAAAAAAAAAATACCCCATCAATAATAACGAAGGATCGCGTTGGGAGCTGTTCCCTCTACTGGGACCCGGTCACGGCTGTGTCAAGAACATTTAACCTCCCGAACCCTCGGCTAGTATCAAAATATCCAAATATAAATGCCCGATTTACTATGGAATGTTCATCATTGCTCCTTCGAAGACTATTTAGTAACGATAATTGAGTTGAAATAACTAAGTTTAAATCGGAGTATTACTGCTATTATCTCATTATATAGCAACGAGTTTTTGAGGATCTCAAAAATCATTTTCGTTCAGTCTGTTTTATCTATCTATCTATCTATCTATCTATCTATCTATCTATCTAATCTCTTTACAGCTATGCCTCTCTCTTTTTATCCCTTCAAATCTATGTATCACTTTCTATCCCACTCTTTTCATATCTATCTATCTATCTATCTATCTATCTATCTATCTATCTATCTAAATCATGCATACGAGCCATCGCTAAAGCTGTACCCCTCCAGTAAGTACCTGACTCCACGTGCTATCCTCTACTTTTACAAGAGCCAGATCAGGCCAAAAAATGGAATACTGTTGTCATATTTGGGCGGAAGCTGCCCAGAACGCATATCCCAGCCACAACAGAGTCTAAATGCAGCTTAGCGTCCTTGTGGGTGAAGAATTATTTTCCACCCTCCAACCTCTTTTTCACAGGCGAGATGTTGCAAGCTTCTCGCTGCTCTATCGCTACTTCCACGGAAAGTGCTCGAACGAACTACATTCCTTGATTCCACCAGGTCTAACCTTCACGGCTAGGACCCTTTATCCCACTTACATTGTAGCGAACCATCCATATTCCCTCCGTATCCCATCGGCGAGAAGTAAGTTCCACTCAAACAGCTTCTTCCAGTAAACCACTTCCCTGGGGAACCGACTTCCAAGAGGATGTTTTTTCGATCACCGACTGTTCAAGTCTAGGGTTGTCTCAAAATCCTATATGTACAAATTACCTCTTAACGAGTGGCCCCCGGGCCTTTTAAAGGTTGGCATTACTGTAAAAAAATCTATAATTTTATTTTATCGGACATTATTTCTTACTACTATAATAATGTGCTTTCGACAGGAATCGAAACTGCGATCTCTTTTTCATCAGGGAAACCGTTTCTATTGATTCCATCGTTAGTAAAAGTTCTCAGTCTAGAGTCGTTATTAATGATTTCTGTATAAAAAAAGAAAAACGGCGATAGCAATACAGTATACAGTATGTGTACCGATTAAAATAAATATTATATGTATGTATGTATGTATCTAATACTTTATTTTACAATTGTCTTTATCCGACAATTGAACATTTCCATTGCACTTCGTCCTGTTCTAAAACCTGCCTGTTCCTCTGATGGCAGTTCGTTCTTCAGTCTTTTACTAGGATAATTGATCAGGCTTAATGTCCTATAATTTCGACACTGCCTCAGGCTTCCTTTCTTTGGCAGGGGAAATATCAATGTTTGAGTCCACTCGTTAGGCCATTTTATTTTGTTCCCAAATCGTCTAGCATTGTGCTGTTTTATCAGCTCAGAGGGAATATTATCCACTCCGGTTTACTTGCCAGGTTTCAAGCTCTTTACTGCCAGCTCAACCTCTTCTTTCAGTATTGACGGACTGGTCTCGTCTTCTTCTGTGGAGTGCTGGTCACTTTGCAATATGGAGACATCTGGATGAAGTTGGTAATTGTATAAACCATCACAGTATTGCATCCATCTATGGAGAACCTCCTCATTGTACGTCCTCAATTTACCATTCTCATCATCTATGACCTTTGCTCTCAATTGGCCGGTCTTAGTGAGAGATTTGAGAGTATTTTAGGCCTGTTTGTTATAGCTAGTAAGCATATCTTTGTCAGTGGTTTTGCACTTATTTTGTATCCACTCCTTTTTAGCTGCTTTATATAAAGATGCCACCAATGCAGTTCTTCTGGGAAAACAAATAGGAGGATTCATCCGGACAACTGTTCAACCAATTTCTAGAGAGAATCACGCAAGAAACCCTGAACGACCATGATCCTTCAATCTCTATCGGTGGCAGACCCGTCTGTAACATACGTTTTATAGATGACATTGACCTCATAATAGGTAGTAACAGTGACCTCCAGGACTTGACCAACAAACCAACACACTTTTTGAAAGGGCAGGGACATATGGAATGGAGGTTAGCTCCGAGAAATCCAAAGTAATGGTGAATAGCACAAGCCGTAACCCTGGTGTCAACATTAACATGAATGGGGATTCACTGGAGGAAGTGTCCAGTTTTAAATGCTTAGGAGCAATCTTGTCTAAAGATGGTAATTGAAACTCAGAAATCTGCACACAGATTGCCGCAGCCATGGCAACGATGGCCAAAGTAAACAAGAATATGGAGAAGCAAAATTAGCTATCAAACCAAATACAGACTGTGCAAATCGCTGGTGGTTTCCATTCTCCGATATGGATGTGAAATATGGACCCTGTTGGAAGATACAGCGATAAGGATCCAAGCATTTGAGAACAAATGCATGAGAAAACTCCTTGGAATTTTTTATTGGGAACAAAAAAACAATGAGTTTATCAGGAAAAAGGTTAAAAGTTTTGTGGGACACCAGGAACCTCTTCTCGCCATTGTCAAACTGAGAAAAATGGCATGGTTTGGACACATTATAAGGCACGACAGTCTGTGCAAGACTATCATGCAAGGTGGACGTAGGAGAGGATGCCAACGCAAAAACTGGTTGGACAATGTCAAACAATGGACAAGGATGACTAATGGTTGCCGTTAATAAACCGTTGTGGAAAAGATTTTGTGTGGCTTCTGCATTCGGATCCGCCATCACCCACGATTACAAAAAAATTCTTTCTTTCTTTCATTCTTTCTTTCTTTCTTTCTTTCTTTCGTTCTTTTCTTTTTTTCTTACTTTCCTTATTCATGATGTCACTCTTTGTCTCAGTATGAGGTTTTTGAATTTTTGCTTTATTCATTATTTCGCTCTCTGTCTGAGTTTGTTCTTTCTTTCTTTCTTTCTTTCTTTCTTTCTTTCTTTCTTTCTTTCTGTCTCTCTCGTTCTCTGTCTGAGTTTGTTATTTCTCTCTCTCTCTCTCTCTCTCTCTCTATCTATCTATCTATCTATATATATATATATATATATATATATATTATCTCGTTCTGTGTCTCATTTTGTTCTTTCTTTCTTTCTCAATGTGTTTATACATAATCGATCCCAATATAGCCTTTTCATTCCTACCTATTTTTTAACTGACCTTCCAGTTTGTGATCAACTTGATGCTGCATTTGCCATTAGTTCTAATCGTACCCATTTGAACCAAACACAAATTCCAGTATTTTAAAACACAGTTTTCAAGTCAGCCGGTAGGGACATTATCACACGGCATTTTTTTTTTCGCAGTACCATTTCATCAAGCCTGTCCTTGTTCCCAAACACATGCTCAATATCTGTGTCGCGATCTCTTTACTCTCTAACGATTTTAACCGGTTCATATCCATCTTGGAAAGTGCTTTCTTAAGAGCTGAAATGTCACACTCGTATTTGTCGCTAGACTTCAGGAATTTCTTATTAGGTTTACCGTTTTATCTCTTTCTGTTGTTACTAAAAAAAAGTCGGGTTATCCAGTTTGGGCGTGCATTGGAAATGATTCTAGAAAGAGAATATTGTACTTGAGAGATGTTAAGATTTTAGATTCAACTTGATTAGGTGACTTTGTTTATGCCGAAGTAATAGTGCAGGTTTCAGTATTTAAGTGCATTTGTGTTTTGGTTGATACATAAGAATAGACATGACACAGACGCACACACACGCACGCACACACACACACACACACACAAGTAAGGAAGGAAGAAAGAAAGAAAGAAAGAAAGAAAGAAAGAAAGAAAGAAAGAGCCAACCTACCAAACAAACAAAATACGTTCACTTTACAATAATTCTGCCATGAAAGACATGGATCCAGTACAAACACACATGCACCCCGACACACATACCATATGTAACAGCAAAATTGTACAAATCGTGTAACAGCATGGAATAATTGTCCATTCCCCAAAATGTTTCATATAAAAAACAAAAAAACAAAACAAAAAACCCTAAACTAATTGAGTTTCTTTTTTTTTCCAGGTTTTCAGATAAGACGTTTAGCCATCTTGGCACCGTTTGTCGTAAGAATCACTGAAAACTCCTTTGAGTTATTCAGCTAAAAGAGAACAGGTTAAAATCGTTTTGTGTCAGCCCCATTGTGTCCTCTCAACTGAGCAATGGTGAGAGGAAAAAGATCATTCAGGCCTTCAGTAATGGTACCAATATCCATACTTTGGCTTCCATCTTTAAAGTCGATTCAAGAACCATCAAGGAAACGGTGAATAAGTATAAAAAAGAGGAAACAGTAGAGAAGAAAACTGGATCAGGAGGTCACAACAGGAAGAAGGATCATCATTTCAACTTAGAGCTAAATACATTCTTATTGTTCAAAGTAGAGTCCAATGGTGTTATAAAAACCTTGGAGAATTCCAGTAAGATATATTTAATTATTTCTAAGATATGACGGTTCAAACAGTTGGACAATTTTGCTGTTGTACACACACACACACACACACACACACACACACACACACACACACACACACACTCATATATATATATATATATATATATATTAGAAAGAAGGAACCAAACAAAGAGCATTCACGTAACAATAATTCTTTTAGAAAAGGCATGAAGCCAATTCTCCCTGTGTTTCTATGACACATAATAAATTCACACACACACACACACATAAGAGAAAGAACCAACCAACTAAACAAACAAGCAATCACTTGAAAATTATTGTGCAGTTGTTCCGTCTCAATAGAAAATATGAGAAAATGTCTCGTTACTAGCATGCCAAGATAATTGCTATAGATGCGTGCAGGCGGGGGGATTACTCCCCCGCAACAATATTACCTGACACCATAGAGTGCATTTTTGGGGACTGACATACAAATACAAAGAACCGCTATTTTATGAAACAGGCTCCCAGGATGATTTTTTCCTGCACGCTACAATCTTAACCTCTTCAAGTCTAGAGTCGGCCGTTATCTATCCTACATATCCCCACAATCTACATTTACTTCCACCTCTGAACATACAACAACCTTATTCAGGAATCCCCTAACTTGAGTGGCTCTTAGGTGATCATTTAATGAAAAAATAATTCCCTTAGGAAAGAAATGAATCCATTTGTTCTTGTGTTTTATTGGCAGATATTATGAGAAAAAATCTCATTACTGGCATGCCACGATAATTGATACAGAAGCGTGAAAGGGATTGAAGCAAATTATTCTCCCGTAACGACGATACCTTAAGTAGCTGTTACAGTCATTGTTAATCTTGACAGAGTTCAGTTTTGATGCACTTTGGGAATCTATTGCAGCATGAAGAGTAAAGAAATTCTCTGCGTATTAGTTCTATTATTCTAGAATGAGCGTTCAAAAAATTATTCACATCAGAAACAATGAAGAAAAAAATTAAATTTGAAGGAATATTAAGTTTCTTTTGGGTCTTCATACCATTTAGCAGTTGCAGGCCGCTGAGAGGCTTAAAACCATTTGATAGTTTGTAAAAATGTATTATAAGTACACCATTCTTAGGCTGCCAGTGTGGCATAGTTGGTATCAGCACAGGACTGGAATGCCAAATCCTAATTCCAGCCGAAGCTGTTACATTCAGTTTTTTTTTTTTTTTTTTACAAATACCCTTTGAAAGATTTGAATCCATTTCGTCACACTCTGGCTTTGATTGGTTACCAGTCTTGGAAAAGAATAACACTGAATACAACTCCACCCTGGACAAAACTACTTGTCAAGGAAACCAAAGCAAAAACGCATAGCTGTGACTGCAGTGTGGTGAGACAATGGCCCTATGCTCCATAATGTAGTTAACAACAAAATATCATTCGGAGATTTAAATTCATTATGGAGGTGGGGGCTTTTGTGGGTTGAGTAGCCATTTTTATAGGGGAATTCATTTTGGTTGATTCTGTTGGTTAAGACAGAATTCTGGGCATTTTCTTGTAAATTTCCACTCTGCAAAGAAGGAAACAATAATGAAATAAATATTTTAAAAATATCTGAATATAAGCAAATCAAGTTAAAATACGTGTGCTTTTGTTATGGAGTCTGGGTTGAGAATTGTTGATTTGGCTGCCATCAATCCAATTTCATTGGATATTTGATCTTAATTTTCATTCTGTGCAATATGAATACAGGAAATTCTTGTACTAACCTACTGCTATTATTTTCTCTTAGTGGCTTCAGGTTTGTTTTAGTGTAAACACAAAACCAGGCAAGTAATTTTCTAGAAATGTTTTTAAGTAAAGCAAAGTTGGGTAAGGAGAGTGATCAATAGAGTTCATAGAATTATCCCAACTATTTTGATGATTGTTAAGATTCTGGAAAGGAAAACCATTTGGTAAGTGGAACCCATTGGTCAAATCATAACCATTCTGTGTTAGGTTGCTGTTTTGTTGGAGGAATTCATTTTGGGTTTTCATACCATTTGGCACCTGCAGACCATTCAATGGTTTAAAATAGGTACCTCCATGAGATCGCTAAAAAAGAGCTTAGCATGATAAAAAAGGCGCCAAACTTGACGAAAACAAAATTTTATCGTCTAAATGTTTATATTGTTATTAAGAGGAAAGATATTTTGCGGTATTTTTTTACATTTTTTAATCGTTCCGAGCACGTCCGAAATTTTCTTTAAAAATCTTGTTTTTTTTTTGAGTCAGCAAAATTGACAGATAATCAATCATGTCATCCATTTTTTCCATTTTATAAAAAAAATGAAAATCTCACTTTGAAATTCTTTTAAAAATCAATTATCATTTTTTCAAAACTTATTTTAAGAAAATCTGAAAAATATAATGTTTATTTAAAATATTTTGAAACAAGGTTAACTTAGCTTCTGTGCCGAAAAGATGTAATTTGAAAATAAAACAAAGCAGGTCATAAACTTTCGCGTCACTTGACAGGTGTTGAATGACGTATTGATGGATTACGTGATAATAATTTGTTCTACGGAAGGCGAAAAGTGAGTTTAAGTGAACAAATTATTTACCTCGTTATTTTTAAGGAAAACTTTCAGCGCTCTAATTTTTCTTGTACTTAGCTTTCAACTTTACGTTTACGATGCTTTATGGAAAATCTATTATAAAGAAATTAAAATAAGACTGTTAAGAGTGAAAAATGTATTTAATTAATTTATAGGTAGCTTTCTTATGAAATTTTATCAGAAGTGTACATAAAATACTATAATTTTATGTACATTTATTACATTTTACTGTGTTATTTGTATTTCCATTCATTTTGTTATTAATTTTGATATTTCATTTATGGAAAAATGTCATAACTTAGATTAATATAAAAATAATATCATATAAATTTCACAAGATGATACTGATGCTTGTAGGTACCCTTCTCAGTTGAAATTGAAAAATCAAATTAACTTCTCCACACGTGTTTCGCAAAAGTAAAGGCCTTAACAGCGGAGAACAATGCTTAACTCAAATAACGCAACTTAATTGTATTCTGGTTGGTCTTCCGTACTTTATAATTACAGCCCGATTATAAACACAAAATTACATTTCTTAATTACTGCGGATCTTCTGATTAGTCAAAACGATACAATTTACAACGCGCTAAAAAAAAGATCTATTTCATAAGGACACTTAGGAAACCCGATGCGGCTTTAAACTAATTTTATAATATTTTAACAACTTAAATATAAAAATCTATTATAATTAAAGAAATAACAAATAATTGTATTAAAAATTCATTTTACATGGGAAATTTTTTTTGCTTTCTGAAAATATTTTCCATATTCATAAAAACAACTAAAAGCAAATAAAAGCATTTGAAATTAAATAATATCTTTGTTTTATTGAGTTTTGTATGTTACAATTCAGAGCTGATTTTCAGGTAGTGGGGTGTCCAATTTAAAAAAAAAACGAAAAAAACATGATTTGCATTCCTAAAAACCTTGTGCTTTTAACTGTTGTAATCACTAAACTAGATTCGATCGAATTTCTAGTGTTTTCATAAAATTAGCTATGGGTTGGGTAATAAATATAAAAAAATACTTCTGCCATGACTTTAATAAAAAAAAAGATATTTATAATAATTTCGATCATCTGTAAATAGTTCCTGAAAGTTTCACTAACATCCGACAATTATTTTTATTTTTGCAAGATTTTCCAAATTAATGTGTGTCATACAAAAAAAAAAAAAAACGTGCTAAAAATTGTATATGTTATTTTAAACAAGATTTTTGTAATCAAAATTTAGAATGTTCTAAAAAGATGGAAAATTTTTAAAAATAATTAAAATAAACTTTGGTCTTTCCTTTTAATAATAACATAAACATTTAGATGATAAAATTTTGTTTTCGTCAAGTTTGGCGTCTTTTTCATCATGCTATGCTATATCTTTTAGTGATTTCATGGAGGTACCTAGTTTAAAACCATTAGATGTTTTGTAGCCATTTGTTTCCCGCAAACCATTCCGAGTTTTAAATCCATTTTAAAGGTGGTAACCATTTTGAAGATGGTAGACATTTGGGATTAAGCCATTTTGTAGGAGAATCCATTTTGGTTGAAACTGTTGATCAAGGCAGAATTCTGGGCATTTCATTATAGACCTCCACACAGTGAGGAAGAAAATAACAATAAAATAAATATTTAAAAATACGGAACATTTTATCCATACAAGAGCAAGACAAGAAATTTGTATTGGTATTTGCCTTTCTTTTTTCTTCAACTTTTTCGGGTAAGCTAAAATGGAGAAGTTTTATTCTACTTATTCTATGTGACGTGTGCCTTCAGAATGTGGAAGGTCATATGTATACACGATTTCCTATCCATTATAAGGCTTAGTATTTTTTTTAATATCACACACCTTGTTCTTCCATCTATTCACACAAGCTTGCCAGATTGATGCTCAACAGGCACGTACTGTTCTTTTCGCCTTCAATATGTCCTGTGATTTTCAGATTTTACAAGCATCCTGCCTCATTATGTGTTCTAAGCACCCTCCTTCATTGTGTTCTAAGCACCCTTCCTCATTATGTGTTCCAAGCACCCTTCCTCGTTATGTGTTCCAAGCATCCTTCCTCGTTATGTGTTTCAAGCATCGTCACTTTTATGTGTTCTAAGCACCCTTCCTCATTATGTGTTCCAAGCATCCTTCCTCGTTATGTGTTCCAACCATCCTTCCTCATTATGTGTTCCAACCATCCTTCCTCATTATGTGTTCCAAGCACCCTTTCTCGTTATGTGTTCCCAGCATCCTTCCTCGTTATGTGTTCCAAGCATTCTTCCTCATTATGTGTTCCAAGCATCCTTCCTCATTATGTGTTCCAAGCATCCTTCCTCGTTATGTGTTCCAAGTATCCTTCCTCATTATGTGTTCCAACCATCCTTCCTCATTATGTATTCCAAGCACCCTTTCTCGTTATGTGTTCCCAGCACCCTTCCTCGTTATGTGTTCCCAGCACCCTTCCTCGTTATGTGTTCCAAGCATTCTTCCTCATTATGTGTTCCAAGCATTCTTCCTCATTATGTGTTCCAAGCATCCTCCCTCATTATGTGTTCCAAGCATCCTTCCTCGTTATGTGTTCCAAGCATCCTTCCTCGTTATGTGTTCCAAGCATCCTTCCTCGTTATGTGTTCCAAGCATCCTTCCTCGTTATGTGTTCCAAGCATTCTTCCTCATTATGTGTTCCAAGCATCCTTCCTCATTATGTGTTCCAAGCATCCTTCCTGTGTGTTCTAAGCATCTTTCCTCATTATGTTTTACAAGCATATTTCGTTATTATATTTTCTAAACGTCCTTTCTCATTTTGTTCCAGGTGTACCTCCTCATTATGTGTTCCAAATATCTTTCCTTCTTCACTATGTGTTTTAAGAATATTTCATTATGTGCTGCAAGCATTCTTTCTCATTACTCTATCGCTATTTCCATGAAAAATGTTCATTTCCACCACTTCAGACCTTTATACCTAAATTTGGCTATTCCATGTACGCGGATGTGAACTGTAGTCATTCGTATTCCACCGGTAGGAAGAAAGTTCCATTTGGACAGCTTCTTCCCAAGAGCTGCTATTTTAGGGACAGACTCCCGCGAGGATGCTTCCCGGAAAACTACAATCCTATGTTCTTCATTTCTAGAATCAACCATTGCCGATCATAGGTTTCACCATAATCTACACTTACTCCCACTTCCTCCATCTATGTTGTATACTATAACCTCATTTTATAACCACTCTACCTTCAGTGACTCTTAGGCTTAGTATTGGTTGAACATGTAATTAAAAATTCATAATCTCAGCGTCCACTTGTCGAAACACATTTCTATCGCCTCAAGTTTGTTCTGTCCTGCAATTAATGCCATATAGGATGACTGATATTAACAGTTCAGCACTATTTTCTTTGTTTCTAGCAATTTTTTCCTCTTTATTAGTACTTGGCTTAAACTCCGGAAGGCATCTTTTGCTATGCTATTGAGCCTTTCGGTGTCACAGTCCTCAGTTAAAACACTACCCTGATATTAGTTTTTGTACTTTTGCTTGATTTTCGTGCCTATAATTCGTAATTCTTGGGCAGGTCCTCTCATTGACAATCATAGATTCTGTCAATTGATGCTTAGTCCTTTCTTCTCACTTTCTTTTTCTATCTTCTGTAGAACTTCCTGTAGTTTAATTCCATATCTGTATAACTTACTGTAACAAATTTTAAATCGCTTCTCAGCCTTTTGCATTTCCACCACAAAATTGATTCAGTTCAGTCCTAGGGGCACGTCTCCTGGGACATTACCACTCTCCTTGAGGGAGCTAAAGTTAATCCCTGGACCCTGAGGCGTCACTAAAAGGAGGACTGTTAAGGGTGCTGGACTTGAATCAAATTTGTGAATTATCTAAATAAATTACACACTCGATACCACGCGTATCTTCTGTTGGGAAACAAGCAACATTAAATGTTTCGAGGCCACTGATTTATTAGCCTCCTTGATCAAGTCGCTGTCCATGACAGATGGGATAGTGGATGTAAGTATAGAACGCTGCAGAATTTTCTCTTTTCTTCTGATTCGTCCTGTTTGCTTTAATAGACGGAGGTTGTTCCAATATTCTGTGATAAAAAGCTAAAACTTACCGAAAAATAGCCAAAGATAAAAAAAAAAATGGTAAATACTTCATCTAAGACATTGAATAACAAAGAAAAGCTTTGTAAACAATTGTATGTAAATCGGTGTAGGCGTTAATCGCGAATGAGACTGATACCGTCGAAGAAGGACGATGGGGTGAATGCTGACAGCCGGCCAAACGACATATCGCCATTGTTTACCTCCATGCTGTCGAAATGAAACGCTAAGCAAATACTAAGAAGCAGATGTGTCACATGGGCCAATGTCGTTATTTATTCAGACAAACATTCATTCATTTGAACTCAATCACTAACTCATCTTCATTACCTTACACTAACCGAAGAGAAGTCGTACACAGATAAACCCCCAGCCCTCAAAACAACGTGTGAACAAGTTGCTGTTTTTGTATGTTTGTCTCAATAAAGATAAAGTGTTAGGCAGCTAGTCAAATTGGACGGAAAATAGAGAGAGAATGACAATTTGAATCCATACACAGATGCGAACAGAGCAGATTGATTGACAGTAGTTTCTGTATCCAAAAGATTTCTATCTTTCAACTTTTTATTGCTTTATTTCCGTTGAGGTATCAATGAAGTCGAGGCTGATTTCTTGATCATCTTACGACTACCTCTCCTTCTAAGTGCCGTGTCTTTTCATGATGTCGACGATTATGACTCACTTTAATTTTTTGTCCATTATCGGTCTTAATCAAGTGTTTTTTGTCATCTCTTCAAATTCTTGTTCTACCATTCATTTACATAAGCTCGTTAGGTAGGCAATGCGTTGCTTTCCTTTGACCCTTCAATATGTCGCCGGAGAGTCAAAATCTCAAGTCCCCCTTCCTCGTTATGTACCTTAGAAATTTCAACTGTCTCTTGTGCTACGTATAAGTGTATTTTTTGTTTCCATCTTCTCTATAACTTCGTCGTTGCTCACATGTTTGGTCCATGGTATCCTCAGCATCTTTCTGTAGAACCACATTTCTGATGCTTCAAGTCTCTTCTTCATCTATGATGAGATTCCCTACTATATCGGATGACTGATATTACATAAGAGTTCGTTTGTTTGTTTCTAACGACATTTTTCTATTTCTTAATGCACTGTTTAACTTTTGGAATGTATCTCTTGCCATTCCAATTCACATTTGGAGTTTGGTGTCGCATTTTTCGGCTTTTGTTAAAGTAATTTTGGTATCTTCAATTTGTAATTGAACTGTTAATTATCCTGACATTATTGATGCTACTGAATGGAAAAAAAAAAACTATAATTATGATGAAAAAAAGGCTTATCAAAAATATTAGTAATGGTTGACAACGTTACATCTAATAAAAAATTCTGACTTCTAGCTTTTCAAAAATTTAAATGCAATGCCAATCGTTATCTTCTGTCTTCTTTCTTTCTGTTCTTTCATTGTTCTCGATCCTTAATAATGTTTTTCTTTTTCTCTTACTTTTTCAAACTCAATAGCCCCTTCCGTCTTAGTGGCCCTTTTGCCTTGCTTGGAGTGAAATGATTAAAAAATATGAATGCAAATATAGGAAGCCCAATATAGCCATCGTTACACACAGTCTGATAAATATAAATTAGGCAAATGTATCACAAACAAATGTGCGCGATATGGAGACAAGCTCCAAGTATCTTGATACGACTTCCAAGTCGCCTTGGCTTTCTCATCCTGTACGCTATAAAAAAAACCTTCTTGATCAATGAGGCCATAAGGTTACCATATTTCTCTTTCTCATGAAAAGAGATGCGCACTGCGACAGTGACTAAGGAACATATAGAAATGTTTAGGAACAGGCAACTGACCAGCAGAAATGCTGTATTGAATGGGATATTTGCTGTATCTCATCGACATGTTAACGCATCCAATCAATTCGGATAAGGAGCTACGAGACACATTTCTGGTGTAGTACCAGGCTATTAATGTTATCTTTTCTGCTACTATTGCTATATAGATGCCTTGAGTGTCAGGGAAGATATTGGTTATTAACTCACTACGACGACAGACCGGATTTTTCAAAGTATGCATACTGTACGCAATAAAACGGATTTTTTCTAGCGTTCACAAAGTCTGTTTTACACTAAGTTGGTCGGCATATTCTTTAAACTTTAATGGGATTAAAGCCGAGTGCACCAATCACTATCGTTATGAGTTTAACATTTTCTGCACTTTGGAAAATTCAACTTTCAGATCAGAGTATTTGCTGATCTTTTTTATTTACTTTGCTGTCATACTGCAGTCAGCAGGTAATGCCACATCATTTATTTGGCATTCATTTTCAGTTGTGTTGAGGACGATTATAACTGGTCTTCATTGTTCAATAACTCGTTCGGTTTGAAATCTATAGTCTCAGACTATCTCTGGCTTGTTTTCACCTTCCATTTCTCTCAATGATACGCGATCGTACCATTTCTCGAGTACAAGATTTCAAGTTAAGCAACCACAATCATGTTGTCTTTTGTACTTTTTTCTTTACAGCATTTTACGTCCACTAATTACACAATTCTCTTGTTATTCACCACAACAATTACTTATGGGGTCACCTGTCGTGTACTACACAATCCTGGCTATGAATTTCATATGTAAGACGTGTCCCTGTTTAGCCATTAGATTTTCATTATGTTTTCTTAGGTCACCGTGCTTCAACCATTTCTAGAAGACTTCATGAGCCTTCAGTTCTTCTGTTGCTATTTCAAATTGCCCATGTAACTACATGTCCAATAGTTGGTCACGTTTCTCTCGCTAGCGCATTTTTCGCCTTGAAATCGTTTTTTGCCTCCCACATCCCCTCTATCGACACCCATTTGTGGTGTTGCATATTGCATCGGTTCTTCTTCACTGATCACAAAATAAGATGCCAGCAATACATCTTTTTTTGTAAAACAAATTACTAATGTTCCCAAGAAAATTAGATTTCGGCATTAAATGACCCATAAGGAGTCGATATGCCGCTAAAAACATGACAGGAAACATGACTTACGTTCAATTTCAACACAGTCATCGAAACTTATCAAACCTCGACTTCTGTCAGATCTCAAAGAGCTGTAACAGCTGCGTCTCCTTCAATCTGGAATAATAAAAGTTGGCAGCTCAACTTATTACACGTATAGGAATGATAGGCAAAAATTACAATGATCTCGGACAGTTAAAAATGGCTCTCGTAAAAAGTATCAAATCTTCTGGAATGCACCTTGTATATAAGCGATAATGCAGCCGTGGACATTGTACAATAGGATTCGCATCTTTCATTAAGTGAGGGAAACCAACGATAGTATAGAAAGGGGTGCTGAAAAGTTATCAACCTGTCCAATTCCCTAAAAACAGATTCATAGCATTTGGTCATTGAAATACTGATTCTGTGAAGTATATTGGGCCGCAAAATTTTCAGCACTTGCTGAGGAAATTTTAATCTAGTCACAAAAATTATACCACCCACTGGGGTTATTATTATTATTATTATTATTACAGTTGTAAGACATGAATGGTTGTCAGTAAGAGGAGCAGCCCAGCGAGTTATAAATTGGAAATGTCAAAATCAATCAACTACAGAAGTTTAAATGTCTGAGAATTGTTTGAACAGGTGACGGAAAATGTGACACTGAAATCCTTAAGCACATTAGAAAAAAGAAAGATGTCTTCCAAGTGCTAAGCAAAGTATTAAGAATCATGAAACATTTCATTTGAAACAAAGGAAAGAGTGATGTATTGTTTTGCGATGAAGACTTTAATGATGTTAAATTTTTAATTAATCCTGATCTTTCAAACATTTGCATAATTGATTATAATGGACCCGACGTACCTTTTTATCCGTTAAGCTTTCTTTAGTAAATGAAGCAAGGAAATGAAAAAAAGTGTGAGACATTTTATTCATCAGAAGTAAAAATACTATCGGCACTTTCGCTGTTTACTGGTGATTCCATCATAAATTACATAACTAGACGGCCGCTTCGTCCTATATTGGGTACTCATCATCAGTGCGCATCCACTACTGAGAACCGAACCCTGACCACCACGATACGACGCAAGCGTCACACCAACTGTACCAACGGGCATCGGTGAGGTACTAATCAGACTCGATATAGCGCA
The DNA here is from genome assembly GCA_903632075.3 of Acanthosepion pharaonis. Lineage (NCBI taxonomy): Eukaryota > Metazoa > Mollusca > Cephalopoda > Sepiida > Sepiidae > Acanthosepion > Acanthosepion pharaonis. The sequence continues at coordinate 3,197,818 of CAHIKZ030004620.1, read as the reverse complement.
GAACTTCACAAATTCCGTGGTGTAATTCATCCGAGTTTCCCTAACCCAACGGATTTTGTCCCCACGGGTCACGTCTTCTATCCCCCAAGCCGCTCCATCCAGAGCATTAAAAGCCGGTTCAAGGCAAGGATATAAAAATTTAAAAAAAATAATTAGAAGGGTTTGAAATAATCATAATTAAGTAATTCATTGAGTGCAGAAAAATCCTCAATGGAATGCAGAAAGCACTGGACGGCTGTTTCGTCCTATATTTGGGACTTATCAGTGCGCATCCACTACCGAGAACCGAACCCGCACCGCTACGATACGACTCAAGAGTTTCACGAACTGTACCAACGGGGCTCGGTGGCGATGAGGTAACTAATTAAACTCGATAGGATATACAAATGAAAGTAATTATTAAGAGGATTTGAAATAACCATAATTAAATAATTCGTCGAGTCCAGAAGATTCCTCAACAGAATGCAGAAAGCGGGCGTCCCACCAGCTGTACCAACAGGCCTCGGTGACGATGAGGCAACTAATTAGACTCGATAGAGCGCCGCTTTTCACAAATTCCGTAGTGTAACTCATCCGAGTTTCCTAACCCAACGGTCTGTGACTCCACGAGCTAGCCCCAAACTGCTCCATCCAGAGCATTAGAAGCCGGTTCAAGCAAGGATATAAAAGTGAAAGAAATTATTAGGAGGATTTGAAATAATCATAATTAAATAATTCGTTTCGAACAGATACTTTGTGAATGCTTCCTCGTACACTACACTTTTGCCTCTTTGTGTCAATCTTTATATATCCCCCATATCCTCATAATCTTCAGTTCCTATTTTCTTCTCTTATCACACAACTCATTTAGTAACCATCTACCTTAAGTGGATCTTATGCTTTGTATTGGGAGAAAAATAGTATTTAGAGAAAATTATATTTGAAATTGCGATCAGATAAGCAATCCTCATTTAGTGACCAGTTTAGCGAACAAGTCCTTAAGCGAGGAGTGATTAAATATTTTTCATTTTTATTATTATTACTAATGAATCACGCCAATACTATTCCTTACATGCCAGGAGTGACATAAAATAAGAAGACTTTAGTGAGGAGAAGGTCAATAAAAGAATAGGTTTCAGGAAGACAAGCAAAGGCGATTGGTGTTTCATTTAAATTTTTTGAAAATTGTAGTTGCTAGGGAAGCAAGAAATCGGAAGGGCGTTTCACAAGCGATAAGTACTAGCAAAGAAACTATTAGAATAAAACATACGGTTGCATCTAGTTCGACAATAAAATAGTGAAACTTAGTTATCAATCTACTAGCGCACTTAATTCCTGCAGTCGAGGCACTAAAGAGAAAAGCTCATCAGAACAGTTGCCATGAAAATATTTGTAGAAAAGACAGAAGAAAGCCACGTCACATCGATGGGAACGTGACTGAAGTCGAGATGCCAAGTAAGGATCGATTACTTTGCAGATCTTTCATTGAATTTTATAGTTATTATGTTGAAATGACATTTTCACTGTGTAGGATGATTAATATTTAACACTGACTAAAGTGCATTGACAATGTAATTATAGTGAAAAATAACTACAATTATTTATTGTTGAAAATAAATACGTTGCATAGAGTTCAAAACTAAAACGCACGTAGCTAGTTGACAATCAAGTAGCTCGTTTAAATTGTTTATATTCAGACAGTCTAGGCACCAAAGAAGAAAAGTCACCAGAATAATTGTCATGCAAAAAAAGAGCAGAAAGCCACTTCATGTCGATGAGAAAGTGACTCATGTCGATATGCCAGGTCAGATCGATTACATTGCAGAGCACCAGACCAGATATAGCCGTAATATTCAATGCACGAACAAATGGTACATTTATATTTGTGCAAGATGAAATCTGACGAGCAAAATTGTCTGATACGACACCGTTAACAAACTTTCCTAGCAACAGACCTAGAAATTGATTCAATATAACCACTCCACTTTACTAGCCATTTCTTGCCTCCACTCGTTGGGGGTGCTTTTCCAGGGCTGATGCCAATTTTACTTTGTTGACTTGCTACTATGAGAGGATTAAATAGTTGTGTGATCAGCAAGGGTTTCTAGCTGGGAACGGATAACATCGGAAGGTCGTTGATGAAGATAAGAAAGAAAGCAAGTCCAAGGATAGAGCAGTTGGGTGCATTTATGTGAATAAAACAAGAAGTGGCATCGTTCAACACAACCTTCATTAAAAGACTTGTCAGGGATGATTGCATTAAGCCAAATAATACAATGATAGAAGATGCGATTGACATCATAAATGATTCAATATAACCACTCAACTTCATCTCAAAAAAGGCTCAATGAGTTGCTCTCCCGAAGGTTAGCATCTGCCATGGTTTAATCGCAGGAGTACCACTAGTACACAGGTGGTTACAGAGTGAAACTAAGTAAAAGGACTGGGTATAGGTGGGGGTGACTGAGGAAAGGATAAAATCTGAAGATGGCGGCTGACGTTGCATTTAAATTTTTGAAGATTGTAGTTATCAGGGAAGGAAGAAATCGGAATGGAGTTCGACTGTCAGGAAGGACGAGAAAAGAAACTGTTGGAGTAGAAGTGACGCATACATTTAACTATTTCAACAGTAAGAGGGTGGGAACAAGTTGCCAATCTAGTAGCACGCTTAAATACATGCAATCAGGTCACCAGGGAAAAAAAGCTCGTCAGCACAGTTGCCATGAAAATATTTATAAAAAAGACAGAGGGAAGCCCCAACACGTTTGTGAGAAAGTGAGTGATGTCGAGATAGCAAGTTAGGATCGATGACATTGCAGATCCTTCTTTGGATTTTGTCAACATACTCCAGATGAACAGCAGCGTCATAGAAGTTTACAATTAAAAAGAAATATACAAATTGCTCGGTGGAAACTAAGCAGAGGAACTTGTCAGTTAGAGAAAGTAACAAATCAGCTACACATTTGTTAACATAAGTTGAGCTCCAGGAACCCTCTCATTGTTCTACATCTCGTTAGATGTAGAACAATTCTTCCTCTATTTGCCTCTGTGTGACTTCAGGATGTAGAAAATCATGGCTCACAACAATTACCTGTGATTTGTAGAGCTTAATAAATTTTGTGTTTTTTGTTATCTCTCCTAACCCTTGTTCTGTCAACCATTTACTCAAGCTCGGTAGGTTATGTGCTACATTCCCCTGACCCTCTTGCCTTCAGTATGTTCTTTGAGTGTTAACTTTTCCAAGCCTTCTTTCCTCATTACGTGCCCTAGAAATTTCAACTTTCACCTTCTGATGTTAAGTGCCATATTTGTTTCCATTTTCTCCTTTTTCTGTGCCGTTGCTCACCTGTTCAGTTCATCCTTCTGTAGAACGACATTTCTGTTTCTTCAAGTTTCCGCTTCCTTTGTGAGGAAGTTCTCCAACATTCACTGCTACATAGAAGTACATTGCAGCTTCTTCTCTTTGTTTCTCAAGAGACTTTCCTGTGTCTTAATACTTTGTTTAGCTTTTGGAAGACATTTTTAGATTTAGGTATCACTTTTTCGCAGTCTATTAAAATATTTTTCAGACTTTAAAATTACTTTACTGTCTTTGTTTTGACATTTCCAAGTCCTCTTCTTTGAATCTTTCACTTACTGACGATCAAATATTCTGTCTTCTTACAAGTGTCCTTTCTTCTCGCTTTCCTTTATTAACTTGTCTAGTATTTCATGCAGTTTTATTTATGTGTCTCCAATCAACACAGTGTCATCTGTGTATCTTATGCTGTTAATATTATGTCCATCAATAAAAAAAATGCTGGTAGGACTTCTATTTCTACGGAGATCACCTAATGTAAATGCCTTGCTAAGAATTTTACTATAGAAATGAATTGAAAACCAGGATAAAAATATTTTCACGGATCTGGAATTAATGCTGGGGTTATTAAAGATAAGGGTTAGTAAACGCACTGAAAATCAGGTTATATGTTGTTTTTCTCTGACCTTCTTGCCTTCAATCTGTCCCGTGAGTATCAGATTTCCAAACCTTCTTTCCTCATTACGTAACCTAGAAATTACTCCTTCTGATGTTAAGTGTCCTTTTTGTTCTCATTTTCTCTAAAAATTCTTTGTTGTTCACATTTTTGGTCCATGGTGTCCTCAGCATCCTTCTGTAGAATACTTAATCTATTTTTTTTTTCGCTATCTGTCCCGCCTCCCTCCAGGCCGCCAGTCTTAAGCTTAATGGTTTATCCAACACTGCTCCACGTCAGGGTTAGCGTAAACCGTAACTGTAATCCTCACCCTGCGCATTTACAGATAACAAAGAACAAAGAAGCATTTTGAATAGAATTTTTCATAATGGGCTTTTTGTCTTCATGAATAATGGTGGTCATGTTCTTGACAAATGAATTCATACCATTTGCAAAGAAAAAAAGAAAACTGCAGCATTTATTTTTGGACAACCGAATACATCTACGTGTTATACAAGTAACGTAACATTTTTTCTTTTTACTAATGTTCACCTAATAAAAGACCCAAGAGCCACTTAATGTAGAGAGTTACTTCGTGGACTTAGATTAACGTAGGAAAGAGCAAATGTTAAGAGTGTAGAGCTGAAGCAGATTTTAGAAGGAACCGAAAACCCAATCCTAAACAGGAAACAAGCGATAAACTTCTACTCCCGTTCAAAAGATCGGGGAGAAGTGTGAACTGGACGATAGGTGAACCTTTGTCTTTTTTTTTAATCAATTCTCCCTAAGCAAGGCGACAATTCCGCTAAGATGCAAAGGATGCTACTGAGTAAAAAAGAATGAAAAAAGATTTTGGAACGAAAAGCAAACCCACTCCTAAACAGGAAACAATGGATAAACCTCTACTCCTGTTCAAAAGACGATCAAACTGGAATCAGCGAACCAAGTTCAAGTTCCAGCTTATTCTGTTGCGTTCAGTTTTGCACAAATATCCTTGTAAAATGGACGAATCAATTTTCTCTCTTTTCAGCTATGTTATAAGATAGTAGGGTTGACTGTTCTGTTTAGCCTTGAGTAGTAGCCATTCTACTATAAGTATTCTGAAATGACTCCATGTATTTTCTAAGATATTAAAGCAATTTTCAGATAATAAGGAAATAAAAACTTGTGGAGAGCCATGTTCTAAAGAGACATAACATTAAAATAAAATCTTTCTCCCTCTTTCTCATCCTAAACAAAAGACATGTTTTATCAGAAATAAGCCGCCCCCTAAAAAAAATAGATTCATTTTGCTTATTTTTCTGCTGTTGCATTCACTTTCGAACAAACATCGTTGGAAAAGGTACAAATCCATGCTTTAAATAGCGGTGTAGAGACTTGAATGGCAGTCAGTCTATTAGAAGGAATAATCTGAAATCAAAACCGTGGAGAAGACAACGGGGAAACACTCTTCATTCTTTCCCAAGAAATCAAGTCAATTCACAGATAATAAAGACGCGGAATCTTCTAGGAGAAAGGATCGTCTACGCTCAGAAGGATCATGGAAAGTGCAAAAAATGTTCTTCATCGTTCTTTTCATTCTAAAATTTAAGCATTTCTTCTTCAGAGTTTTATTGGACATGAATCTTTTATCTGAAAAGAAAATATCCCCGTAGGCTTATTTTCCTAGTTTGAAAAAAAGTTCCTTTCATTTTGGTACAAATTCTCCTGGAAAAAAATACGGCGCCATTTGTTCTCCTCTCAGATATGTGTTAAATAGCAGTGCATCTCTAGCCTTGGATTAAGCTTTATAGTAGGATTATTCTGAAATCAAAATCGTGGAGAAGGCAAAGCGAAATATTCATTCATGTTTCCCAAATGATTTTGGCAATCATGTGTTCGTTTTTTGTTTTTTTTTTAATCATTTCACCCCCCAAAAGGCAATAAAGCCACCAGGACGCAAGTGGGGGTTACTTAATGTTAGAGAATATAAGAAAAACACTATTAAGATGAGAGAACATTAAAAGAACAGGAATTAAGAAGACAACGATTGACATCGCATTTAAGTTTTTGAAGATCAAAGCTGAGTGGATAGCAAGAAGCCGCAAGTGAATTCTACAAATACGATAGAAAAAAAACCTGTTCGAATAGTACAGTTACATGTAGCCACCATTTCAGCTGCAAAATGGTGAAAACCTTGCCGCTAATCTAGTACTACAATTCATAAAGTCTAGGTACCAGATATCTCGACTAAGTGCGATTAGCAAGCATGTCTCATTAGAACAATTACAACTGAGTAGTGAGTTCGATCCTTACAGTAGGTTGTCTTATACTTTCGGCCTTGTGCCACATCCAAGCTACGCTTAGAAAATCACCAGAAAGTTTAGGTACCATAGAGGAAAGTAATATTTATTTTGAAAAATACAAAAATGTGTCAGAAAGGCCAATAGGGAGATAGGAAAAGACTAGTCCTTAATTATTCTTATCTTAAAATTAACCAGCCACGATTACTGACCCAAACATAGCACAGTATTCCTTACACCCCACCAAAAAACACGTTCTTACGTACCATTCTTACAACAGCTACCATAATACCTCAAAGACTCTATCAATTCCTAACTAGTTCCAATACGTACAATTTGTCTGTAGGGGTGGGGAATAAAAATAACAAGATTTAAAAATGAGCCCCTAGTAGAGGAAAGTTTATCAAAAGAATTACCATGAGGGTATTTATAGAAAAAGACACAAGGAGGCTATGTTACGACGGTTGGAATCACAGATAATAAAGAAAAAGGAAGTTGTGGAAACCCATGATCGCTTATACCCAGAAGGAACATGGAATAAAAACAATCTATCGCTACTTCCATAGAAATTGCTCGGACGAACTGCATTTCTTGCTTCCACCAGGTTTGATTTTCACGGCTAGGACCCACCATGCCACTTACATGGCAAACTATGCACATTCCATCGGCGAGAAGTAAGTTCAGATCAAACATCTTCTTCCCTCGAACCAGTGCCCTATGGAACAGACTCCCAACAGTACAGTTCAAGACTAGAGTCAACCATTACTCTTGGAAACTTAAAGTTTTTTCTTCAAGGCTTATTCTATTTACATGAGTATCTCCCCCGCCAAAAAAAAAAAAAATCTCTCCGTCGGCTTATTTTCTGATACCAAAAAATGCTTGCCGACAATCAGGGCAGAAATTTGGAAGGGGGAAATGTGTGTGGTCGATTTTTGGGAGATGTGGGTGACGACAAGAGGGTGGTGATGGTTGCTGCGGTGCGAACGCAGTGGAAATCTAACGACGAGTGTGAGCCATTCTGTGTATCTGACTGTATTGACCTTTTCTCCGGCTTTATACTTGTAAGATTTCTTTAGGGTTCAACCCGAAAAGGTCAGTCGGGAATATGGTAACAATCGGTTCTTAACGTCAATACAAACACAACAAAAAGACAACGGGACGTTGGAAAAGAGGACCCGCGGCGCAAAGACAACCACACACACGCAGAATCGCACATGCATACATATCACCGGGCGGTTGCGAGCTCAAATACACACGCACACACACAAATGCTCAGATGTATAAACCAAACAACACAAAACTCAAATATACACATACACACACACACATACAGATACAGAGAGAGAGGAGAGAGAAGAGGGGGGAGAGAGAGAGACGTGAACGCAGAAACAAACAGAAAAATCTCTACACATAATTCACGCTGACATACACGAAAAAATATATAGGTTCAGATACACAGATCTCTCACTCACATATCTACCCACAAAAGCGTTCACTTCTATGCCACGATCGTTGACGGAAAAGTGATTGGGTGAATAAGCAGTTAAGAAGTAAGAAAGCGTGTTGTTTCAAGATGATGACATTGTGCTATGTCGAAAGTACTCGAAATAAAATAATATGTATCAACAGAGCGATTTTCTCTCTTTCATTAATAATGATGCCAAAAAGCTTGTCCGTGAATATAAGAGGATACAGTTGGAAATAAGTAAATTATTCAATGAAACATGTCTAAATGAAAACATGCTGTCAAAATATACGTTACAGAGAGGTCTACATTTGCTCATATACATACCCACCAACATAAGCAAATAGAAATCTTTAAAGAAATGTACCTACAGATGTACAATCATACATTCATATAGACGCAAACATACAAGTACATACATGTTATATGTGTACATACAGACTAAAAAAGTTAAAAAGCGTACACGACTATATATATATATATATATATATATATATATATAGAATATATATATAGAGAGAGAGAGCTGTCCACTTGTATTCGAGGGATGCCAGTCTATTCAGGTGGCTAGCCAAGCAAACTCTTGCTCAGTTGCATTTTGTGTTTATTCAACATCCACAGAGACCACGTGGGGTTTATATTGTGACTATGCTGAACAGACCTTAGTGACAGATTCTGGGAAAGAGCGTATTATCTAGCATGATCAACATCTTGAACAAAGCCATCACATTCAAACCCTCGGCCACGATGTCTTGTGACTTCGTGCTAGCATAGCTAGCAATTTCACTCACAAGGGTTGGGTCAACCCGTGGTATGGTTTTCAGGCACTTTCCAAAGGTGCCGGACGTTGGGATAGTCCTCCTCTAGATCGATAACATCAAGAAGCCTATTGATTTCCTCACAGATGAGAAGATAACGTTTCTGTTGCCTCCAGCTTTCTCCTCATTTCTGAGGAAATTGTTTAACATTTACAATCATATTAAAATGATATCGTTCAGCACTCATAATCCAGTATAAATAGACAATGAAAAGAAATAAACACACATTTTTCACGACTGCATTGTTTGCCGTCATAGAATTTTAATAAACTGGGGAGGTCGTTTAATTTTCAAATGTTTAATACGCTGACCCCCACCCAGTTTATTTGAGAAGCAAGTGTACAGAGTTAAGAGTTGTTAATTTTTAAACATAGCAAGCACTTGCCGACTCCATTCATGGCTCTGCCAATTTACTTCACTGTGATGGTAGAGAATGCTAGACAATCTCCTCAAAGATGAAGAAGAGACTCGAAGCAACATAAATATGGTCCTACAGAAGGATACTAAGGATACCATGGGGCTTAACAGTCGGTGATACTAAAATCAGATACAGAAATTTAAATATCTGGGAAGAGTTCTAACAGAGGACAGAAAGTGCGACACTGAGATCCGAAGATGCCTTGGGATGGCCAAAGATGTATTCCAAAAGCTAAGCAGAGTATTAAGTGACAGGAAAATTTCGTTGGAAACAAAGAAAAGAGTATTGAACTGTTACGGGATATCTGTCCTCCTGTATAGTAGCGAATGCTGGACATTCTCTTCGAAGATGAAGAAAAGACACGAAGCAACAGAATTGTTCTACAGAAGGACGCTGAGAATACCATAGGTTGAACATGTGAGGAACGGTGAGGTTTTGGAGAGAATGGAAATAAAGAGGAAACTTATACTTCACATCAGAAAGAGGCAATTGAAATTTCTGGGACACGTAATGAGGAAGAAGGGCTTGGAAAATTTGATACTCACAGGACAGATAGAGGCAAAGAGGGATAGGGTAAAGCAACACTTGATATACTTAATGGGATTGAGTAAGTGGATGGTGGAACAGAGTCTGGGAGAAATAACAAAAAGACAAAACTTATTAAGAGCGACAAGAGACATGAACAGGTGGAGGGCCATGATCTTCTACGTCCTGAAGGGACACGGCACATAAAAGAAGAAAAGATTGACACGCACGCCAGTTAGATTTTTTCTTTCCAGCATGGCTCACGATATCCATATTACACCCTTCAACTCAACTACGACACCCTGTTTCCATCCGAGAAAAACATGTCTCTGTGAAAACAGACACGTCAGCTCGAAATTTGATCTTCGTCGGCTGTCGGGTTCCGCTTCAGAGAAAGAAAGTGAAAACGGGTTGCGGCCAACTAGAAAAGTGGTTTGAAATGTTAAAAACCTTGAATTATTTCTTGCCAGACACAACGAAAAGTTCGAGTAAGATGGAAGCAGACACAGTGAAAGGAATGACATTCCTTCACATGGTCGGACACACGTTCAGACAGATGTGTACAGAGGGTGTATGCTGGTGGTGACTGCTACAAATTAACCGGGTAAAAGGGAGCAGACGTAACTATAAGGCAGGGAGAAGGCATTAGCGTACTTTGTCATTTCCTCACTATCTATCTAAATCTATTATTATAACTTTTATCTTTGTTTTTATCTATCTATCTATCTATCTATCTATCTATCTATCTATCTATCTAGTTAGCTAGCTAGCTAAATCTGTTATTATCTTTACTTTATTTCTATCAATGTAAATCTATTATTACAGTGTAATCCGGATATAAGCGAAACCCGGATATAAGAGAGATTTTCTCTGGTCCAAAATTAGAGCCTGTGTTAATGTATATGAAATAGACCCAATCCGGATATAAGAGAAACCGGATATAAGAGACTTCTTCTTCGGGCCCGACAACTCTCTTATATCCGGGTTACACTGTATATACATTATTCGGATCATTGTCCTCATCTTTGTCGCCATATTTATTACAACGTTTCGGCCGTTGTACGCTCCGGCCTTCTTCAGGTGGTTGGAAAGTCGAACTGAACCCTTTATTTCACTTGCTTGGGTAGACTGTTCTAGTTCCACGTGCCATGTTTAATGGATGTCAGTTATCAGTTATCCGTTAATTTCTAGACAATTTTTCTTTCCAGAGTCTATATGTCTCCCATTCATCTCTGCTTAGAATATTGATGTCACATATGGTCCAGTGTTCCTACTATATATTTAAAGATTCTTGATAAAATCCAAAGAAGAATCAGAAATATTATTAGTTCTGACCTGGCATCTCGGCTTCAGTCATTTTCCCACCACCGTAAAGTTTCTTCCTTATATCTTTTCTGTAAATCCTTTCAGGGTAATTGTTCGGATGACCTCTTCGCTATGGTACCTAGACTTTTTGAATTTAAGTGCAGTACTGGATTATCAAAAAGGTCTCATCAATTTGGTTACATGTAACCGTAAGTTCATTATTAGTGGCTGCCAAAAGTCATGCTGCTGACACAGTGTTGATAGCAGAGACAGAAAAATCAATTACAAGACCTCCTACCGAAGGTAATGAAGAAAAGCAAGCAGAAAAGATCCAACAGGAATTTACAATCATTACTACTCTTTCTTCTTTCACATTTGTCACTTGTGGAACTCTCTTCCGGCTCAATTGTTTCCAGCCAACTTTGATATTCTGAAATTTAAATGTAATGTCATAATTCTCTACTGTCTTCCTTATTACTCTTTGCTTGTTCTTGCTCTTTTATAATGTTTCTGTTTTCTAATTTTTCCACACCCAATAACCCCTTGTGTTTTAGTGGCTTTACTGCCTTGCTTGGGGTGAAATGATTAAAAAAATGTCGAATTCTGTGAATTCTCCAAGTGCTGTTTGTTTTGAATAGTATCGCGAGAGGACGCTGTCTACTATCTATCTATCTATCTATCTATCTATCTATCTATCTATCTATCTATCTATCTGAATCTGTTCATATCTATCTATCTATCTATCTGAATCTGTTCATATCTATCTATCTATCTATCTGAATCTATCTATCTATCTATCTATCTATCTTATTCTGTTCATATCTATCAATTTATCTCTTTCTGTTCACATCTATCTATCTATCTATCTATCTAAGTCTGTTTCTATCTATTTTCAAAGAAGTAATGATTTATTGATTTATTAACCCGACAAATTTGTATGACTTTAAACGTTAGTTTTAGTGGATACTCATATTTGAGTAGGCTTTCCATTTATTTATTAAAGAGTATATTTATTTTCGTCTACCGGCCTGAACTTTCGAGAAATCTTTTTAAACAAACATGTGCGCGCTCTGTGGCAGGATTCAAAACTGACGAAGTTTTGAATCGTTCAAATCTTTAATAAGATTTCTCACTCGTCAGAGGGAAACAGGTGCCTTTAGATCCGACGTGCATTCACCGACTCGGCCACGAAGAAGCTTTGCCGATCAAGCAAGGTCTGAACAGTGCCTTTACGTAAAATCGTTCTCGTCATAGATTCCTTGAAATTATCATATCTGCTCAGTTTTCTATCCAAACATTTTATAAAGTAATAGATTTTTTAAATTTATTAATCCGACAGGTTTTATCCATTTAAGCGGTTTTTAATGGATTCTCGGTATTTGAGTAAACGATCCGCTTATTTATTAAACAGTATATTTATTTTCATCTACCGGCCTGATTATTCGAGAAATCTTATTTTTTTTAAAATGCTCCATAGCTATGCGCTCCCCATTAAAACTAACATTTAAAGTTATAAAAAGATTAAGAAATCCATTATTTCTTTAGAAATTTCTAGATTCACTTTTGGATAAGAAATTGGACAGATAAGAACTTTGGACGGTCTATGACAAGAGATCCAGTTTTGAATTCCACCGAAGAGTTCATATTTTTCTTTTATAAAATTTCTCAAATATTCAGGCCGGTAGACTTAAATAAATAAACATACTGTTTAATAAATAAACGAAGCGTCTACTCAAATATAGGCATCCACTAAAAAATAACGCTATCTATCTATCTATCTATCTATCTATCTATCTATCTATCTCTGTAAATAAGCTCATTTCCTATATCTGTTCATGGCTATTACCTCTTTTCTCTCTACCTAATTCAATTACAATATTTTCCAACCTTTATATATATATATATATATATATATATATATATATATATATATATATATATATATTTTTTCTTTCAAATTGAAAGAAATGAATTGAAAATTATTTACGATCAACTTCACACAAAATATTTTCGTCTATCTTTTTTTACAGCACAGAATAAACAGAAACTGCGTTTACACACGTGCGGAAGTATGTGACACGCATTTACAGTGTTTTAATCTGTGTGTACAAATTGTAGTTGTGGATCACGGGAAAATGGCAGAGAAAGCATTTGTTACTGCTGGCACATGTCAACAAACTTAGAATGCACGTTTTCTTTTACGTGTCAATATTGCTAAGCATTTTTTGTAATATTATATACTCGAATAAATATAAGAAAATTGTGAGTAATTAAGTGTGAGAATTTCAGTTATGTTTGTGTAACGAAAGATCGAACAAACACACTGCTCAAAGGTTCACTGAAAGATTAGTTAGCAAACAAGAAGTGATCATATTTATAATAAAATAATCGGTTCCGAAAGAAACAAAAATTAGGTTTAAGTTTATTGTTTAATAAATATTTTCTAAATTTTTAGATATCTCGTTTAAGGAGGAAAAATATTGTTGATTATATTCTGAAATGCGCCTCCAAAATTTAATCCTAAGTGATATTTATCGTCTGCCAATTCAAAGAATACCGCACGTCTCGTAGGACGTTGCTTAAAGCATATGAATACAAAAATTCAACTATTTGAAGCCTGACCCGGTTTTGTACAAAAACTGAGTTTTCAGTCACTTAAATTTATAGCATTTCATACAAATCCGAAATGGTGTTCCCCACACACAAACACACACACACACACACACACACACACGCACGCACGCACATATATAGGGGTATTTATAGCATTATATGAAACAATACAACGAATTTTAAAACCAAATTCCCATTTTCTTATCTGGTATGTTACTTTAGAAAATTGAGGTCGGAACAGATTTTATCTTCAAAGGCTGGCAGTTACCATTAATTGAATCCCTATCAGATTGTAGAAATCTTTCCAAAGACAAAAATAAATAAAAAAATATATGCCATTTAGATTTCTTTATATATAAGTAATCGGTTTAAAAAAACGAAACAAAAAAATGATATGTCATCATCATGAGCACAATCAGCAAGAACAGCAACAGTCATTTATAGTTCACTGTAGCCGAAAGTTTTTTCTCAAATCCTTCCTCGACAACTGTGGTTATACTATTTTCTGTCATCTCTTGCCAGGAAAACTTTCTATCTCTCCACACTCTCTTCTCTCCCGCCCGATCTTAGTAGCTACTTAATTTAATCGATTTATAAAATAAAAGCTTAATTGAAGATTTATTTGTTGAGTGATGGCGTACATCTATCTTTGCAATTAAGATGAAAAGCGGAACGTTGTGCGCACTTGTAAACAAACAGCCGTTTGTATTTAAATGTCCTGAATTTCGATGTTTCAATAGGCACGTTGTAAAAGTGAAGCATTAAACTGGGTCGTAAGTCTGATTTAATAGATAAAGAGAAATGTTTAATCTTCAAAGTTGGCAAAAAGTAAAACAACACTAGAAATTGTAAAAATGATCAGCGGAAACTACCGAAGTGTGAAAACTGTAATGCAGACCAGATAAGGGACAATCTAAGACTTTATCTTATGCATCTCTATATCATATCAAGAAAGATGTTATTAAAAAAAAGTTTTCACACACGCACATACACGCACATACACACACACATATTGATGCATGTTTCATTAAATAATATAGACAAGTTTTGTCTATTTATTTTAAGTAAGTTCCTTTCATATTGTCTGATAAGCTTAATAACATTATCATTGAAAGACGAGGGGAAATCACCATATTGATACATGTTCAAATTCAATCTAAGCTTTCGGTTTATACATCAAAGATGACAATTACCTAACCTGAACAAAATAAACTGAGAAATCTCTACAAATATTCTTAAATGCCTATAATTGATAACAGAAGCCATTGGTTTATACCAACAGCTTCCCATACTTAATACTTCTTGTTTTCACTCTCGCGTGGTCATGTGTGACATCACGAGCTGTGACGCGATTTCCGGTTCCGCGTCTCGTATACACTAGTTAGTCGTTGCTTTGAAATTTAAACATATATCAATATGGTGATTTTCTTTCGTCTTTCACTGGTAATGTTATTAAACTTATCAGACAATATGAAAGGAACTTACTTAAAATAAATACACAAAACTTGTCTATAAAAAAACTTGTCTATATTATTTAATGAAACATGGATCAATGAAAATTGCTACCTAAATATACACAACATATATATATATATATATATATATATATATATATATATATATATATATATATATATATATTATGGGACCTTACCCATAATAACATAATGGACTATTCCATACGTAATAAATACTGCGCCTCAAGAGAAAGCAGGGAGTTCAGTCTGAAGTCTGGAGTGAAATCCGTCAGGAGTCTGTCAGTCAGTCAGAGCGATCGAGTCAGTCAGTCGAGTCAGAGGCAGACCGAAACAGAGTCGCCTTCACACAATTACTACTAAACCTGATTGTTCGTACTAACACTTTCTACTTCTCTGTATATATTCCTGTTTGTAATATATCTGTGTTATTCCATATCCGTGTTCGAGTTCTTCTTTATTGGTTCTACCTTGGACTATCACCGTGGTACAAGGAACCGGACCATAACAATATATATATATATATATATATATATATATATATATATATATATATATAAGATAACGACATAGATTCCTAGTGTTAATAAAATAGTGCTCGATGCAATATAACAGAGCTATTAAGTATATATTAATAAATATCCATTTTTCCTTACGGGTAGAATGACCCAGAGTTTCATATTAATATATATATATATATATATATATATATTTTCATTTTATTTTATCTTATTACTTTGTTCGGTTTGAAAATCCTTTCAAGTAAATCTTAACTTGTAAGGCAAAATGATCATAATATGAGGTAATTTAAAATATTTTTGTATGTAAATTATATGTTCTGTTAGAATAAATACATTGAGCTCTCTTTGTGGATCAGTTTTACTATTTTATATTATTAGGATTATATACCAACGGATTATTACCTGTATCATTGATCCTATTGATAATAGTTGAATTCTCTTGCAATTTAATCCTTTTGGAATTTTGGACTACCTCCTCCATCTCCCATCATGAATAAACTCGTTGAATTTGTGAAAAGATTAAGATGGAAAGACCATTTTTTTCCTTAATCCTTCTGAAACTCAAAATAAAATAGATGGAGTTTTACAATTTGAAAACTTAAAAAAACTCCACCTTCCTGCAAACTCGTGCAACCTTTTGAAAAAGACCTATTCAGTATAGTCTAGAATATGAGATTTAGAAAAAATATTAACCTTTTTCAAGAGAAACTAAACAAAGATATTAATTTGATTAATAACTCTAATGAAATTTGGGTCAGAGCGGACAAATCTAAGAACATTTATAAATTTAACCCATCTCAATACCACAAGATCTTAAAGGACAAAATAACTGATACTTACAAAAAAAGATAGACATAATAATAGGATCTTCGAGATAAATAAGGTGACGGCCGAGTTAGTTAAATTCAAATTGCTTATAGAATGTGGAAAATTCTTACTAAAGTTGCTTACATTTTGTTTAAAAAACATAAATCCAACTTTTCGAATAATACTCAATCTAAATTAATAAATTCCACTAAATCCGAGCGATTACTGATAAACTTTTAATCTCTACTGGTGCCAATCTTTGGAAGGATTCTTCTGATACCATTAAATGGTTCATTAATATGAGTGGTAAAAGAAAGCTACTTTTATTAAATTTGATATTATTGATTTTATTTATCTATCTCCAGAAATCTCTTTTAATAGATTGCATAAACTTTGAAAAACCTATATGGAGATAACTAATGATGAAATTAATATTAAATTTCCTGTCAGGGAATCACTCTTAGCAATTAATAATTCCACCTGGATTAAATGCAGGAATAACGACTTTGACATTCCAATTGGAGCTTATGATTCGGCCCAGGTTGCTGATCTTGTCTGTTTATATATTCTTGAGATTCTTAGTAGAATTGTCGATCCTAAACTAGTGAATTTATACAGAGACGACAGACTTGTATGTGTTCCCAATAGCAATGGCTGACTTACTGTAAAGCTACAGAAAAAATATTAGAGCTTTTAAGTTAATGGTGTTCAAGATAGAGATCACTTCTAACTTCAAAATTGTAGATTATCTAGATATCACTCTTAACCTGAACACTAATATCTTTAAACCTTACCATAAGGAACATGAAACTCCTAACTACATTAATGTTGATTCGAACCACTCCGATACTATTTTGGATAGAAATCACTGTAGGCTCTAGAATTTGTAAGCTTTCATCTAATAAATATATCTTTAACAAAAACAAATAATTGTACGATAATACACTCCAAAAATGGCTTTAAAAATAAACTCACTTGAAACCCAAAAACAACACTAGGGTGGATAAGATGACTTGAAAGCGTAACAATAGAAAAAGAAATATGATATAGATTAACCCCCCACCTCACCCCACCCACACACACACGCACACACTTCTGTAGGTTATCCAAAATTAACATCGGACAAGTTTTTTAACATTATAAATAAGCATTTCCAAAATAGCCATCCCCCCAAGTAAAATATTCAATAGGAAAACTATCAAAATAAGTTATTCATCTACAAATAATATGCATAAAATTATAGATTCCCACAATAAAGACATTCTAAATAAATTCTATGGTATCAATAATATATCTGGTATGGATTCCCCATGTAATTGTAGAAATAGTGAACTTTGTCCAGTCGAAGGAAAATGCAAAGCCTCGAATGTGATTTACCAAGCAACAATTTACCCCAAAGAAAATAAGATCAACCACCATATTTACATAGGGATTTCTGCGGGTGAATGGAAACAACGACTATATACCCATAGACACTCTTTTTCCAACCCAAAATTAATTCCAAACTGCTCTATCCAAGAAATTTTTAATTGAAGGAGAAAGATCTGAATCCTCAGATTGACTGGAAAATCATAGGTTTCGCTCACACTCTTAGTAATTCTGAAGGTAGATGCAATCTGTGTTTACAAGAGAAAATTAGAATAATTAAATTCGATAATCAAAATATACTATTAAACCAACGGAACAAGTTAATTTCTAAATGTCGTCACCGAAGTAGATTCAAACTGATCTAGAATTTAACTGAACTTGTGTACTGTTATCACCTAATGCATATTCTGGTACTTCTACTCCTCCTCTTCCCTATCATATAACTTTCCTAAATTTTCCTAACTCACCCATTACTATAAATCTACTTTTCTTTCACCCAGTTACTATTAGTGTCGTGACGACTATTACTATTATCTTTCATATTACCTTATTATTATTGTTATTATTAATATTATTATTATTCCTCTTCAATTTGTGTTCTTACTATAAGGTTTCCTTATAATTTATTGATCATTTTTTGTTTTTAGATTTATTTATATTTAACTTTTGATTTAACATTATTACTTTATACTTATATTTTAATAATTAATTATATTTTTATTTACTTTAATGATTATTATTTTATTTAATTGATTAAAATTATTTCTTTTAATTTATTTCTATTCTTATTATATTTATGTTTGTTTATAATAGGCTTTTGAAAATGTTTTTTCAAATGTTATTTTTCTTTTAAAGAGTTTATTCATTAAGAAGGTATATATATAAATATATATTTATAATTAATGATTATATCTTTTCTCATATATATATTGTTTCTATATATATCATAATAGTATTATATAACAACAAAGTATAATAATTATATATTATTTAATAATTTAATAATTTATATAATATAATTATATTATTTAATAATTAATAATATTAACATAATAATAATTTTATTGGTTGTAGTTATTTAATAATATTTAATAATCATATTTAATTTTATTTAATATAATAGCATTATTTAATAATGTATTGATATGTATAACAATATAATAATATTTAGTATAATGATATGTGGTATATTGATGTTAATATATTAATATATGTATTGATGTGTAATATATTGATATATAATATGTTTTTTAACATAATGATATATAATTTAATAATATAATAATAATGTTATTTAATGAAGTATTTATATTTTATATAGTATTATTTAATATAATAATATTTGATGATATTTAATAATGATATTATTTAATATAATATAATAATAATGTTATTTAATAATGATATAACAATTCATATAATAGAATAATTATATATATTATTGATATTTAATTATTATATTTCATTTTTCTTTATATTGTTTATTTTACTTAATTATCGGTTTGTACTAATTACTTATTAAATTATATTTTATATATTTCTTTTATTTAATAACTCGATTGGAATATTTTTTCATCATTTTTCCGCACTGCTTTATACGCATAATCATTGTAATTTTATGTGTAGAGATTTCTTTTCATTTACTCTTCGTCAAGTATTGTTTTTAATATAAAATAAAACATCTCTGATTTTTTAATTTTATTTCCTTATATATGGTAATAGTTTTATTAATATATTTAATATATATTATTTTTAATATAAAATGAAGAATATTAAATAATACATTTCCTTAAAAGTAAAATATTAAAACAATATATGTTTTTAATATATAAATAATTTTGAAATATTTTGATATATATTTTTAATATAAATATATAATTATATCTCTTAATACTGAATTAATAGCGAATTTGTTAATATAAAATAAAAAAAAAATTGTCTTTTCACTTTTTCTTTTACTTTTTCCAATTTTCCGATTTTCTTCCTTTATTTTACTCTGCCTAGTTTTAAAATTTGATTTAGGTCTAGTTTCATTCTATAACCGTGATCGGTTTGAAAATCTTTGCAAGTAAATCTTAACAAGAAAAGTGAAATGATCCTAATTTAAAATTACCTCATGGTTAGGATCATTTCACTTTTCTTGTTAAGATTTACTGCAAAATTCAAACCGATAAATATATATATATATATATATATATATATATATATGTGTGTGTGTGTGTGTGTGTGTGTGTTGTGTATAATTTAAACGCTATATTCAATGGATACCAATTTTGAATCAATGCTTTTATTTTAATATTTATATATATATATATATATATATATATATATATATATATATATATATATATATATATATATATATATATATATATATATATATATATATATACCTGTATCGATTTTTTTAACATGTTTCTGTTTTAATATCGTAAAATAATATTTAGTTCTGGTCTGTATTGAGCGCTCTTTTAAATTAAATGTTACGGACATGGAATTATACTCCTTTGTTTCTCATTTTGTGTGTGTATGTATATATATATATATATATATATATATATATATATATATATATATATATATATATATATAATACAAAATGGAAACTAATTTTCAAGAAAAATCCTATATTCTATAATCAGGGAACTTTTCCAATATATATATATATATATATATATTTCTGACACGTTATTTGAGTAAAGTTAAATTAATCTGATTTGAAATAAATATTACTTATTTATAGCATAAAAAGTAATATACAATCATTTCTTAATGATTGGTCCTGTTTATCTGAGGCGATAATTGATGGGCAATTGAATGACGAAGCGATGACAGCTAGTATGGCTGACTAGAATTGAAATAAATTTACGAAATCTAAGTGAATGCATTTTTTGATTTTTAACTACCTCGCAATTTTTACAAATGAACATATTTTCCGCAATTATCTAATAATTTATTGATTTTTATTTACCTTTCGAAGATGTTTTATGCAAAAATAAAAAAAAATTAAATACTATAAAATTTTCTTAAATTTAATTCTCTGTAAAAGGACTATCCGATCATGTGACCTTTTCATAATAATATCACGTTTAGCCTTTCATAGATGAAAAAAAGAACAAATTAAATAAAAAATTAAAAAATATTATTTAAAAAATAGAATAGTGTAACTACGTTTATTAATCTTTTCAATTTTGGATTCGTAAATTTCGTTTCCACTTTACTATATCACATCCAGGAAATAGCCCAATACACAATTTTACACGATTTTAAACTATTATAAATTATCATAATTAAAATTTTTAAAAAAATGAAAAAATTCTTGTAAAAATTCATTATTCATTTGAAAAATTTTATTTTTTCAGATAATAATGCCCTTAATATAACTTATTTAACAAAGCAATTAAAAGCTTTTCCAATTAAATAATGTTATACTTTTTATTGCATTTATTATTTTTCAATTCAGAGCAGATTTTCAGTTAGAATAATGAAAGTTTGGAAAAAAAAATAGATGATTTACATTCTCCAAGGAGTTCCACTTTTAACGAATGAAAAAATCAAAAAATAGAAAGATGTTTTTCGAAATTTCATGAAATTAAGTGTGCGTGTGTGTGTGTGTGTGTGGGGGGGGGTTACATATGTAAAATATATATATATTTTTTACCAAAATTTTCTAAGCCAAAAAATTTCAAAAATAATTCCATTTATTTGTAGATAAGTCATGAAAATATCATTAAAATCTGACAAATATTTGATTTTTACAAGAATTTCCAAATCAATCTGT
The DNA here is from genome assembly GCA_903632075.3 of Acanthosepion pharaonis. NCBI lineage: Eukaryota > Metazoa > Mollusca > Cephalopoda > Sepiida > Sepiidae > Acanthosepion > Acanthosepion pharaonis. Next base: position 3,176,508 of record CAHIKZ030004620.1, on the reverse strand, counting down.
TTTCAATGGAAAAAAAGCACAAAAAAATCAATGTAATTATTACACCACCCCGATGATATAAACAAAACAAGATTGTAAGCAAAATTTCGAACGTGCTCGTAAGAATTAAAAAATTTTAAAGAATAATCAAAAAATACTTTTGGTCTTTCATCGTAATAATAACATAAACATTTTGACGATAAAATTTTATTTTTATATTTGTGACCTTTTTCATTATGCTATGCTGTTTCCCGCGAAAAAGTGGAGGTACCTAATTTTACCACAGATCTCTTAGGATATGTATCCCAGAATGCCTCGGTGAAAAAGAGAAATACATTGAGAAAACATCTAGACTTTTTCACTACCCACATCATTTCATCCTCAACGCTAGAAAACGAGCTTACAAAGTCGACAAATCCCTGAAACTAGACAACACCACCGATAGCACTTCTAACAACAACAACAACACAAAATTCATAACCCTACCGTTTAATACTGTTTCTACTAAACTTTAAAATAAACGAGTTATTCTTTATCCTAGTATCACGTCCAAGAAAAGCGAAGATATAATTAGGAAGCAAAATAAATCCAGCACCAATTTATATGTCGATACTTATTAAAGAAATGACTTGCAATGTAAAAGTATTTATGTCGGAGACATCACGGAATCTAAAATCTTTTATCTGCGAATATAAAAGAGATTTACGTTTAGACAACCGCTCAAACTCTTTCGTAATACACAGGACCAAAACTTACCTTAACTTTGATTTTACAAATGCCATCCTAATTTAAAAAAGGAACATAATTCTTTACGTCGGAAGTACTTCGAGGTTCTACTGATAAATAATATCACCTACTGTAAACACACGTCAAAAACATTATATTACATCACCAGCCTTTACTGAATCTATTTTTAAGGAATCTAAAGCATGTTTATCTAAACAGAACAGTAAGTGTTTAACGGCTGTTTCAGTGAAATGGAAAAAAGTTGTCAATTTCAAATGTTTTTTTTTTTTGTACTTCTTAAAATTAGGTTTGTTTTGTTTTGTTTTACGGCATATCAACCTCAATGGGTCATTTAATGCCGACAAGTTTTTTTTTTTTTTTGTTTTCCTGGTAATATTTTTGTTTTGTCAAAAATCTATTTCTGTTAATATTTTTTTCCTCAAAAATGTATAGGTGGTAATATTATTTTTTTTCAAAAACGTATAGCTGGTAATATTATTTTTTCAAAAATGTATAGCTGGTAATATTTTTTCAAAAACGTATTGCTGGTAATATTTTTTTTTCTTCAAAAATTTATTTCTCGTAATAATTTTTTACGAAGTATTTCTGGTATTAAAACCTATTTTTTCACTTTTATAATGCTTTTTACCTCAGTTACTGGGTTAATTATTTGCCCATAGCTGGGACCCTAACAGGTACCAGCACCCCGGGTCAGGGTGGACCTGGGAACACCAGCAATTAAGAGGAGGCTCAATGCTCCTCAAAGCCACCTGATCAGACGCCTTGCTGTTGGACGTAGTTTATCGTCATACCCAGGACGCTTCTTAAAATTACGACCAGCATTCATATTGTTATCGCAATATTTTGTTAAAATTGTTAGGCTCAAATATTTTAACGATGCGATACGAGAACTTCATCGGATATTTTATTGTCATAGAACTCGCCATGAGCTTATGCAATCAGTAATTCAGAAATATCAAATAGGAAAGCCGTGAAGTTTTCGCCAGTCTTTCTGGTATATATGATATCATTTTTATTACATATTATTTTCTATTATTTATCATTTAAACTGTTATAATAATGATAATAATCATAACTGATAATCCATTTACTTTGATATTTAGTGTCCAAAGAAAAAAAATCCTTAGTTTATCGCCTCTGGCATCTAACTATCGGAACAACTCAATGTATAGTGATTTCGAGATTCTCACGAGTGTTGAGTTCTGCCGAGAGATAGTTACTCCAATTCGTACAGATACAGTGCTTTTCAAATTCTAGTAGGCACACAGCATCCTCTTGTTAAAATGAAGGCCTTTATTTTTCCTCTCAGGATCTTCTCCAATCGATATTTTTGTAAGTAATGAATTTTTCGTCACCCGTGACAGTTCTATTCAAAAATGAGTCGTTTTTTTCTTGCCTTTAATTAGAAAATCGCAGATGGAAATACAATTCATTAATTTTTTTCTGTTAAATTGAGAAGCACACAAACATCATAACGATTCACGTATAGAAATGTTTTCAAATGTCTTACAACTCTCGTATGAGATATTTGGAGTACCTCTGCGATGTCCCACGCTGTACGATATGGATTATTTTTTATAATCATTTCAATTTGGTAATCATCAACGACTGTAGATTAGTTGAAACGTCTTACAAATCAAAATTCCCACTTCTGAACCTAGTGAATCACTTATAAATACTCTCAGTTATTATATCATATCTATCAACGGCACATATCTTTTTGTTGCTTGCAGAACCTTTTTTTTTCTTTCCAGAAATAAATAAGCGAAAATACACGAAAAATGCATCTCATTTTCGTCCATTGTTTTTTTCATTTTTAACTTAAAAAAAACTTAAAAATTACTATCCGCACACGACTCCTAAAGAAGACGTATAGAAATATCAACTTTTATAATATGTCTATATCAACTTTTATAATATGTCTATACGTAATCAATTTTAGCCATGTATGGCGCGAAGTCGCGTATTTAAACGTTGTTTTTTTAAAAACGTGAAGTGTTGAAAAAGTTTGTTTGGGAAGACTAAAGGAAACAGTTCACGAGCAATTCGGAACAATTTACATTAGCAACAACAGCTTAGAACGACTTTCGAGCTCAAACCATTCACTAGTCACGAGGCAAGACTAAGAAATAAAAATGGCGCCTTTGGTAATTTGGTTTCGCATTATATAGAGTCTACTTCGCATATCTCGTAAAGTCTCGCGTGACCTTATTGTCTTTTAAATATTTTGACTAGGGGACGGCCATTTTCCTTTCTGTATATTTTACGTGTAAGGCATGTGTAAACTGTTTGTGTCGGTAAGTCATTTTGTTTTTAATCTTTTTCAGTGGGGGCGGTCTTTCGTTTCCATTATAAAACGCTTACGGATTCTTCGAATCCTATATAATTTAATAAAAATTGTTTCGAATTTAAAATTTTAAGTTCCTAGATGGTTTTTTTAAATGATTTCATCCCTAGAATGGCCATAAAGCCACTAAGCCACAAGGGTTACTTAATCTGAGAAAATTTGAGAACAAAACATTATTAAGGAGAAAGGACAATAAAAGAACAGCGAATAAGAAAATAGAAGATAACGCAACTGACATTGCATTTAAATTTTTTAGATCAAAGTTGACGGGAAAGGAAGAAAGGGGAATAGAGATCCACAAGCGAGAAGTGTGAGAAAAGAAATTGTTAGGCTAGAATTTACGATTGCATCTAGCCATTCCAACGGTAAAATGATAAGACGTTGCCGCCAATTTAGTAGTGTGCTTAAATTCATAAGATCATCAGAACAATTACCACGACATTATTTACAGAAAAGGTACAGAGAAGTTACGTTAGGACGGTGGGAAAGTGACTCAAGTCGAGATGCCAGGTCAGGACCAATAATATTGCTGATTCTTCTTTGGAATTTATCAAGTATCTATAAATACATAGAAAAAGCACTAGACTAGATGGGATTTTTCCGGTTTTGGTTATTTTATTATGCAAATATTGTCAAAAATTACTGGAAAACCTATTTAAATTCAAATTGAAATTATAATTATTTTATTTAGTATTTAAATAAGCGCATTGCTTACGAGAAACTTACATAATAAAAAATATTTAGAATTTGGAGTTAAAATTTGAACAGTGTGTCCAGTATATCTACTTGGCAAGTCTGACAATCCTAGTTCAGATTGACCTGGACGATCAGAAAGATTTCTTTGTACGATGAGATGGAAAAGTGAAAAAAGTAAAATCACGAAAGAAAAACGTTATGTGCCAGTAGATAGGCAGTGTTGAAATTGACCCGAAAACGTTATCTTCGAGCTTATGGACGCTCCTATTGCCTCCAGGCTCCCAACCATGTGTCACTGATAATATAAAAGCGAAAACTGTGATCGGCAACATTTGTCAGGCGAAGCATAAGGTGTCACATACTGGATTTGTTACTGTAACCACCAGATGGCAAATGTGCTTTAAGGGCGTTTTAAGTTGTTTGGTGGAAAGGGCTTTCTTTGCATGACCTACAGTGGAAACGCATTAGTCTTCGAGTTCACGACACCACCCGTGAGTCTTGTTTCTTCCTACATTTAATATATTAAACGCTCTTTATCATCAGTGTAGGCCATTAATAACATACATTATATATATATATATATATATATATATATATATATATATATTGATGCATGTTTCGTTAAATAATATGGACAAGTTTTGTCTATTTATTTTATGTAAATTCTTTTTAAAATGTGTACATAAACAGACTATCATTATTGTTTTGTCCGTGTATTGTTTAATATATTGTAATTTAATTATCGTCTTTGATAGTGGCTTATGTAAGACAAAAACTTAGAATTAAAAAATATGTATCAATATTGTGATTTTCTTTCTTCTTTTAATGATAATGTTATTAAGCTCATCAGACGATATGAAAAGAATTTACATAAAATAAATAAACAAAACTATATATATATATATCTGTGTGTGTGGTGGGGGTGTTTGTGTAAAATTTCAGATATAGCTAAAAATATATCAGTAAAAGGAGAATTTCTAAACGGAGAATATGAATAAAGACAAGGAAAACTTAGCTGGCGCGTTTCGAATGGAATGATGATGATTCGATTGTCTGTACTTTGGCTAGTCGCAAGTCGTTTGAACATTTTCCATTTTCGATTGTAATAGAGTCTTGATAGGCTTGTGACGTTTCGACTGCGAAAAGAGGACTGCAGAGTGAAAATGGACCAGGTGGCCACGGAAAGGATTCATTTCTCTCAAGACTGGAAAGATAAGATTGGGAAGCTGATCTGGCTCTTGTAAGAGTATGGTAAGATGGTTTAGGTGTTTTTGGTGGGTGTGTCGTGAACCTGAGCCCCAAAAGACAAAGAGCATCATTGAGAGTAAAATTGCTGTAGGTCTGGAGAAGAATTCAAGGTCTGTTTGGTGATGATGGAATGTTTCTAGCTCTGTTTTGACAGTATCGAATGTTAATAACCAGTTTTTCCCACATTAGAGGAAAGATCAACTGCCATTCCCTGATCATCTTTTTTTGTGGGTACCTTCATATCTGTGTCTATATAATGTTCGAGCGTGCATGTCTGGTTCGAGAACCCTTCATTCGAAACGTGAACCTTATATTTACGTCTGTGATGTCTGAGAGATTCTGCCTAACTCCTCTCTTGGGTTTGTGCAATACAATTCTCCCCCACTCAGGTGCAGTTGTGAGGTTACTTGATTCTGTATCCGGCAGCCGGGAGGTCACATCAAATCACTCCTACACCTAGGTCCCGTAATTATCTGATGAGTTGCCGAATGAAAATTCTATTTTGGCACGATCTGAAAGGAGACACACACGACACTAAGCTTGGAGGGGAGATGAGTAGAAAGTTTTCTTTTTGTCAGTCTTCCAAGTGAAGTAGATCTCTCTCTGCCGAGAAAAATCAAGATTCAAAATCCTGACTCTTACATAAGTTCGAACACCGGCCTCCGGTTCTGACAGGCAATATACGACTAGTTTTGTTACAACATTTTCTTTTCATTTGTTTTTTTTTCCTTTCGTTTTGTATTTGATTGAAATGTACCTAACGCTAATCTGGTTCCCATTAGCGCTTCATTTCGTTTCGTTTTGGTTTTTTTCCGGATTTCAAAATAGATACTTTCTGACATGCAAAGACAACTTCCAATTGATTCGGTTCTGTTGGCTTTTCCGGTTTATTGACAACAAACGAGTCCATCTAACCTCAACAACTCCCCATGCAAACAGAATTCAAGTATCTCGAACGGAATCTCCTAAATTAAATAAAACATTTACATCGTTAGCCTGAGGCGTAATTTAGCCTCTATTTCTTTGATTCTGAATACAAGATAAGTGACACCCTCATTCATAGTGCTTTTCTTTCTTGTACAAAAGCACGTGTCTATTTAACTTATAGCTGGACGTCGGTAAGCATTACCAATAATGTAGATCTAAAACTCTTTCAGTTCGTTGGCACTATTTAAGTTAACTGGTCCGCTCTTTAAAAAAATTAATAAAAAAGGACGGGGAAATTTTGTAGGGAACAATTTTATTTAAATTAACATATATTTTAATTTCCTTTACTTACAATATTTGTCAAAATCGGAAAATATTGATTTTTTTTATCATCTTAGGATCAAGGTCCTGTGCTTAATCTAAATACAGTGACAAATTGATCCCTGGCATTTTACTTATTTGCATCTTGTATTTATCTACAAATATCAACTTTGAAACTTTGCTTACGTCATTGAATAAAACTTTGCTTACGTCATTAAATAAAACATTTACATCGTTACCGCTGATAATGACTTTTTCCCCAATTCGTATGCAATTATTGATGACGTAAGAAAAGTTTCAAACTTGATATTTGTAAATAAAAACAAAGTACAGATAACTCTTTGAGACTTTATTTATATTCTAAACAGAACTCTTCTTCTAAAATGCGAAAAAAATATTTTTTTTTATTTTGATAAAAAAAAATCGTTGATTAAGGAAAAGGTGTAAAACAAAAATTATCCCCCCCTCCCCGAATACATCACACATTTTTTTTTTCCGCCAGCGGACCAGTAAATTTAAATAGTCCCAGTTCTGGAAGTATCTGTTTATATATAGTATGGATGATTGAAAAAAAGATGACATTTTACATTCTTCCTCCTGAATTCAATATATAAAGTGAATTAACATAAGTATTATAATTTTATTTTCAGAATTAATTGAATGTCTGAAATAAAACTGTTTGAAAAATATTAGATTAATATAATTTATCTTAAAATATTTTTTCATGCAATGTTATTGATTCAGATCTGGCATCTTGGCTTCACTTTCCCACTACCGTAATAGATTCCTTTTGACCTTTCTATAAATACTGTCATGGTAATTGTTCTAATGAACTTTCCTCTATGGTACCTAGACTTTATGAATTTAAGCACAGTTAAGCAAGGTCTCGTCATTGTACCGTAGAAATGGCTAGATGTAACCGTAAGTTCTATGCTGACAGTTTCTTCACCGCACTTCTCGCTTGTAGAACACTGTTCCGGCATTTTGTTTCCCAATCAAATTTTGATTTATAAAAATTCAAATGTAATGCCAATCATTATCTTCTGTCTCCTGAATTCTTGTTCTTTTATTGTCCTCTCTCCTCAACAGCATTATTTACTCATATTCTATAACACTTAATAACCCTTTGCGTCATAGTGACTTTATTGCCTTGATTGGAGTGAAATAATTAAAAATGATATAATGCCATATTTTGTGCATGTAAATACGGCGTATGACAGGATACTTGAAAGTTCTCAGTGCCATCCACGTCCAATAATCTGACCAAATGATCAAAGATCATATTTTAAAAATCATTTCTTGGTCAGGCTGAGAACCTTTCAGTAGAACCTCGAAAATATAAAGCAATTCCTTAAACAGCTTTAACAATTAAATGTGTGAAATAATCCGTTATCCAGTCTAGATCATTGCATGTTTCCCAGAGAAAGAAATATGTTGAGACCTTCTTAGGTTTCTGGTGATGTTAGACAATTTGTTTAATACTTAAACGTTATATATTGGCAGACACACGTGTTTGAGTAGACGCCATGTTTTCTTTTTACGAATGTGAATTAATTTAAAAAATACTGTGCACCTTTTTTGCCGAGGGAATCCACCGTCTAAACCGGCGGGATTTACAACTCAGCTTGATTGCTATTATCCTCTTAAGAAATGCGTGTATTCTCGTTCAAGTTTTTGTTTATGGTGTTAAATTTTGTCGGCTCTGGGGACTGCGCCAGGGGTCAGTGTTCGAATTTTGCTAAAAAGTTATAATCCTAATGTGTGATTTTTTAGAGCAATCTTGGCGTAATACAATCTTCATCATTTTTCGTTCTGCCTTTTGCTCTGTTCAGTAAATGTTTGTAAATATAATCGCAGAAATGACTTTATCAGCAAATGCATCTCAACGTTACATTAAGCACACGTGTTCAAAGGTGCTCAGTTACTTAAAATTTATTCACTTTTCTTTTACACAAATCAGCAGGAATATTTCTACAAACAACAGCAATATTTTTTTTTGTTTGAGAAATGGTTCATGTTTTTTCTTCTTTTTTAATTATTATCCCAAGATTAAACAGAACTTTTGAGAAATTTCCAGAGAGAAGGGTTTGAAGAAGTATTTGATTAGTCGACTGACAATGTTTCCAGCATTCTTTTGGACAAGATCTTTTATTCTTATAAGTTAATATTATTCAGGAATCAAAATATTTTTGACCGTCTTTCTATTTCCTCGTGCTATTTGATGTAGCCGTAAGTTCTATGCTAACAGTTTCTTCTCTCGTACTTCTCGCTTGTGAAACTCTCTCCCTGTTTCTGGCTTTCCAGTTAACTTTGATTTTCAAAAATTTAAATGAAATGTCAATCGTTATCTTGTCTTCTTAATTCCTCTTCTTTTATTGTTCTCTCTCCTTAAGAATGTTCTTCTTTTTCTCTCATTCCCTCACACCCAGTAAATCATTGAATCTTAGTGGCTTTATTGCCTTACTCAAAAAATGCAATGCTTCAAGTGATCTGTTTATTCTATCATAAAAATGATTTCAGTTTTGATTTGAGGATTTCTTCGAAATTTGATTTTTTTAAAGATTATTTTGAACACATTTGTATACCTTCAACAAATAAAATGTATTGCTGGTAATTTTGTTATCCATAGGGTTTGCTGGTAATTTCTTTTATATAAAAATGCGTTGCTGATATTTTTACTATAAAAAATATATTTTTATACATTCATAGTGTTGTGATTTTGTTTCGTTGTTGACTATATACCCATAGCTGGGACCCTAACCGGTGCTACCACCCTGGGGTCAGGATGGAACTGAAACAACAATTAAGAGGAGGTTCGATTCTCCTCAAAGCCTCCAATTTCTTTATCAGAGACTTTGCTGCTGTATGTAGTTTATCGTCATATCCAGGACTATTGAGTTTCTGAAGAAAAAGTCAATGTAAACTTAGTTTCAATTTCAAACCCTAATATAAAAAAAACTCTATTATGACTAAAACCATTTTTCATTTTTTAAATATTAAAATAAAAAGTCACAAAAGTTGCCTATCCACCTTGCATATTCGAATTTCGAACGCTGTAAATGAACAATAGAATAAACAAATATTTTGAATTACGGAGCTACTGTATGCACATCCACATACTGTATGCACATCCACATACTGTATACACATCCACATACTGTATACACATCCACATACTGTATACACATCCACATACTGTATACACATCCACATATATTTTATGCACCTGAAGATTTTTCTCATATAAGATTTGATAGGATTTGAGAAAATAAAAATTATTTAAAATTTTGGAATTTTTCTTAATCAATTTTCTACAGACACCAAGAAATTAATTCGTGGACTTGAAAGGAATAAAACTGGAATGGGTAGACATAATACTTCTAAATTATTTAACCAAACATGCTTGAATGAAACTATGTTGCCTATATATATATATATATATATATATATATATATATATATATATATATATATATATATATATATATTGAGACTTTATCGTCTTTGTGTTCTGTTAAAAATTGTTGCAATTTGTGACAGACGCCATTTCATTTTTATTTTTTCAGCTGAAAAAAAGAAAAAAGAAAGAGACAAAAAGAGTAAGTTTTTGTGAAAAACTTAGGTAATGATCGTCTGGTTGATTAGTTTCATGTTTTCAACATTATCTTTTGTTGTATTGTTTCTGCCTTGAATGATGAGCAAAAGATGATGCAGGATTTACTGCCATGTGGAGGAATAATTTTGGGCTTTATCCTCTTTCTACTCTTTTTTATTTACTTTTATTGTTATTATAGCGATATTATTATTGTTATATTATGTTAAAATAAGGAGAAAATTTATTTAAAATGAAGCGGGATAAAAAAAAGTATTACTGTAAAATTATAATGTCAAACTATAATATGAGTAAAAAAAATACTGCTGTACCGGTTTATCGTTTTTTAATGTATTTTGATATTACCATTTTATGATAATATTTTACCCCGATTTTGTTATAAACGTCCTTGTTTTAGCATGTCCGTTTTTATCGTTCTAATAAAATTTGTACTCCATCATCATCATCATCATCATTATTATTATTATTATTATTGTTTTTAATAATTGTAATAATAATAATGATTATTATTATTGTTGTTGTTGTTGTTGTTGTTATTGTTGTTGTTGTCTGTAGTATCATCTTCTCAGAGAGTAATTTTAAGTACCTAATTACCAAATCCGCTTTGTGGTCGATCAGTAAAAAAATACAAGAGGATTGTGCAGATGATATGTGCAGCTCCGGACAAAATCATTTCTTGTAGCTCTTAGATGATGACGTGTCCAGGAATTTTACTTCTTTATCATATCTAATGCCCCTGGCACAACAGGGATAATTTTAGTTTAGAGTTCCGACAATTTTGTTACTTTTATTTATTTATATATTTTCACCCATGTATGTGTAAAATAGCAGAACACACTGCATCCTATAGCCTTGGGTGGCAACCAGACTAGGAGAAGGAAGCTGAATTCAAATCACCTACTGTATTGTAGATGCTGCCACTTTAGGCAAAGACTAGAAGAAGATAACTTCAAAAATAAATCCATCTCTGAGAGGCAGGACCAGGTCACCTGACCATCCCTGATACAAAAGGAACTGGCAAAAGCCATTGCACTATTCTGCCTTGAATGTCACTATGAACCACAATTGTTAGATAGAAGGGAGTGGCGATCACAGCAGCACAAAATGCTCTGAATAAAATGAATGAATGAATTATTATTATTATTATTATTGCGCTATTCGCCCGGGTTGTGTTGATCGCTATCCGACCAGTCAAGAAGAAGTGTTGCAAGAAACAGAATGAATGATGGTTGAAATTAGACAAATTTGAAGAAAACGTTGAGTTGGCAAAGAATTCTTATTCTTAGCTTTTAAGCTCCTTTTTGGTATCGAATTTGTAATATAAGGGTGCGGGTTGCCATATAACAAGGTCAGCGATTATCTTTCTTGCCCAAGCAATGTAATTCAACCGAGCCAGTTACTCAGCTATAACCTATTGCAGTAAAATCTTGTCAACGTCAAAACAATTTGTAATGAAGCTTTATTTTTGTAACCTAGATTACGATACTTGGCTGAAAAGTTCATAGGCTGACTATAAAAAGACAGGCTAAAGCTTTGAAATTTTATACGGACTGTTTCGCCATCCATTTACACACGCTCGTTAGATAGGTGTCTCGTTGTTTCCTTCTGTTCCTTCAGGATGTTGGCAGTCATGGCTCTCCACAATTTCCTCCCCTTTTCTCTACTATCAATTCCTTTTCAAGTTCTACCATTCACACAAGCTCGTTAGGTAGGTTACTGTAGAACCCCATTTCTCTTACTTCAAGTCTCCTCTTCCTCTGGGAGGAAATTCTCTAATATTCACTGCTACATAGAAGGATTGATATTACATGGCAGTTCGCGCACATTTCTTTCTTGCTAACTAATTTTTTCCTTTTTTTTTTAATCCTTTGTTTAGCTTTTGGAAGACATCTTTGGATCGAGGTATCACTTTTTCCGCCGTCTGTTAAAATATTTTCCAGATTTTTAAATTTCTTTACTGGCTTTATTTTGATATCTCTAATTCGTTATCCGCATCTAGAACTCTTTCACTTACTGACGACCAAATATTCTGTCTTCTTACAATTGTCTTTTCGTCTCGCTTTCCTTTATTAACTTGTCTAGTATTTCATGAAGTTTTATTTATGTGTCTCCAATCAACACAGTGTCATCTGTGTATTTTATGCTGTTAATATTATGTCCGTCAATAATAAATTCTGGTAGGAATTCTAGTTCTCTGATGATCGACTAAAGTAAATTCCATGCTAAGGATTTTACTATAAAAATAATATCCTGTGTATGACGATTAACTACATCCGGTAGCAATAAAACCTCTGATTGGGAGGTTTTGAGAAGCGTAGAGCCACCTCTTAATTGCTGTTGTTCCCAGGTCAACACAGGGTGGTAGCACCCGATAGGGTCCCATCCATGGGCAAATAATTAACCCCCACACTGGGTTCAAAACATTATGAAAGTATAAAAATTCATTTTTATAGTAAAAATATCAACAATACATTTTCATTGTAAAAATATTACCAGCTATACATTTTGGGGAAGAAATTTACCAGCATTGTATTAAAAAATATTACCAGCAATACATTTTTGTAAAAAAAATTACTAATGCGTCGAAGAAAATTAAATTTCGATATTTAAATGACAGAAAATGAGTTGATATGTCACTGAGGAAACAAATAATAGAAATCAGGATTGAAAATATAACGAGATCCTAATGTGTCTTTTCCACAACTAATAGTTAGTCCTTTCTTGCCACTTTCCTTGGTTAACTTGTCTATGAGCTCCTGGAATTACTCATTTTAAAAGAGGGATGAAAGGTTAACAAGCATATCTGCAAAAATAAAACAATTGTGATTGACATGATTAGGGGAGGCCTTCATTTATTTTCTTCATGGTTGTATTGAGTGACCTTTGCTGACACGACATTATAATCCCAAATTAACCACTTCGTGTTGTTCTTAACCGAACGGCACACACACATATATGTATATATCTTATGGGGATTTGTTTTGGTCGATGGCTTCCAATTTCGTAAGCATTTCGTCATTGTTAGCACAGGACGTGTCAGTTGTTCAGAACGGTTCGAGTGAGACAACTTTGCATCAGGTTCTGAGTAGGGAACAGGGCGAGGGAACAAACAGACCACCGCGACGAATGACAGCAAACCTGTGTTTGTTTTATACCCCGTGGCAGCACAGACATGTGGTCGATGATTATCGGTTTAAATAGAAACGCACTTTCGCGAATAGATAATCACATCAATACGTAAAACATACACAGGCTTATACACACACACGCATACAAATATATATATATATATATATATGTGTGTGTGTGTGTGTGTGTGTATGTATGTATATACAATTATAATTGAATAAACACAATTCCTAGCGGCATACGGACTTATAAAACGCTATACACACATACTTGCATAATTGCACACACACACAGGCGCATGCACACACGTATTCAGGGTGCGTGCACACACGCACACTTCCCCACAACACACTTTATCTCACCCCGACACACACACACACACATATATATATATATATATATATATATATATATATATATATATATATATATATATATATATACATATATAATTATACGAATATACGCAATTCGAGTTGTTACACAGACATATGAAACGCTCACAAACAATGTGATAAATATTTTCACCTATATTTACACAATTGTACACACATGTGATCCCACACATACACACGCAAGCACATTCACATACTTCAAACACACAGACGCATATATATATATATATATATATATATATATATATATATATATATATATATATATATATATATATATATATAATAATATATACAATTAATGGCAACACACGGGCATATAAAACGCTCACATACAATGCGATAAAGAATTTTACGCATATTTGCACAATTGGTCACACATGCAAGCACACATACACTGTTTAAAACTGTCCACAAATAAAAATGAAAATGTTGGCTGCAGTTTCGCTTGCTTTAACCGTTACACATGGCGTCAACGTGGTCTGGTTGAAATCTTTCAGCGTTCTAAGGACTACCATAATGTATCCAATGAAATCTTGCCTACCACACGGACAATACATGGTTCTTGATAATGACGATCAGAATTACTTGGCAACGAAACAATAGAACAAAATATAAACCTCGGGTACTTTCTCCACATTTTCAATCCTAATATATGACATGTGTTTCGAAAACTAGAATAATATAATAGAAAATTAAACAGACAGACCTTGTCGGTTGAATTTAATAAAACTTATATATATATATATATATATATATATATATATATATATATATATATATATATATATATATATATATATAAGGAATATTTTCATTTAAAGCAGGTTCGGTTAAATAATTTAGACGTATTACGTCTATTTATTTTAGTTTTAATCCTTTCAAGTCCAAGAATTGATTTCTTAGTGGCTGTAGAAAATTGATGAAAAAAATACCAAAATTTTATTTCAATTAATTTTTATTTTCCCATGTACTTTCATTCTCATTGCGACCCAAAATAAGTTTTATATAAAATACTAAATTAAAATATTAAAATTCTTTTTCTTTTTAAAAAAAATTACAAATGTTATCTCCCTTGCATAATTGAACCTTTTGAATTTGAATCGCTGTCGTGTAAACGAACAGCGAAATAAGTATTTTGAATTTACAGAGTTACTGTATATACATTTACAAATATTTTAAACCCCTGAAGATAGTCTCAGATGAGGATGAAAGTCCTTGGGAAAATAGAATTATTTGGAATAAAATTTTGGAATTTTTCTTAATCTACAGGCACTAAGAAATTAATTCATGGACTTGAAAGGATTAAACTAAAATAGACATAATACGTTGAAATTATTTAACCAAACCTGCTTGACTATATATATATATATATATATATATATATATATATATATATATATATATATATATATATATATATATATGTTTGTCTACTCGTATCTGATTATGCCTATATACTAAGGCGGTTAACCAATCCCTGTTGAGGACGCATGCTCAGGCAAATTTGTATTTGTTTAACACCCACAGAGTCCACCTGTGGTTTACCAAAAATGTTGAAGGGATCATGCCAAGTAGGTTGTGTTTTGTTTCGATATATTTATATATGCTGGACAATGATGCATTATTGATAGTGTTGTCTATTGTATTTATGCTAACGGTTAATGGGCGGGGGTGTTAACGGTTATGTTTCAAATTATTCCCAAGTTTATTGAGTAGAAATAATTACGGCCTGAAAATTGCGTTAAAGCATGAAACAGATTGTTGCTGCCGGCTGTTGACCTCCATGTCTACTTTCATATATAGATCTATCTATCTATCTATCTATCTATCTATCTATCTATCTATCTATCTATCTATCTATCTATAAATAAAATGCTTCCTATTTAATATGTATGAATATTATTTACATATCTATAAGTCTACCATTCTTCTATACTTAGAATATTGCTGCCACATATGGTCCGGTGTCCTTGCTATTTACCTTGTGCTCTTTGATAAAATCCAAAGAAGAATCAGCAATATTATTGGTCCTGATCTGGCAGCACGGCTTCAGTTACTTTCCTATCATTGTAAGGTTGCCTCTGTGTGTCTTTTCTATAAATACTTTCATGTTAATTGTTCCGATGAGCTTTTTGCTATTGTACCTAGAGTTTTTTTTTTGGGGGGGTGTTTGTTTTTTTAAATTTAAGCGCAGCACTAGACTGGCGTCGAGATCTCATCAATTGACAGTTGCGCTGGCTAGATGTAGCCGTAAGTTCTATGCTAACAGTTTCTTCTCTCACACTTCTTGTTTGTGGAACTTCCTGTTCCTTGCTTTCCAGCCAACTTTCATCTGTAAAAATTTAAAGGCCATGTCAATCGCTATCTACTATCCTCCTGATTAATTCTCTTCTCTTTTTGTTCATCATTATTGTTTTAGTTCCTAATTCTTCTACATCCTGTAAACCTTGTGTCTTAGAGGCTTTACTGCCTTTCATGCGGTGATACCGATAAAAAAAAAAAACATAATTATGGCGAGCTGAAATCAGAACGAAGCTTTGTTACTTTAATTCTGCACTTGTGGAAAAGCGCGAATTCACCTCTTCTCCCCTTTGTTATAAATTAAGTAGCAGGATAGTCTGGGATGTCTACACTTGGGGTAGTAGTAGATTGAGTTTAAAACTATGGCGAAGGCAACGGGGAAACTCAACCACTACCTTTCGCAAGAAGTCTGGCCAATCTAATGCGAGTAAAAAGACGGAACATGGGGAGAGCTTTAATCACCCATGTCCTGCAGAGATATGGCATTAAAAAATTACAAAAAATAACTTAGTCTCGTCGACCCAAGCTGCAAATTTTGGGTGGAGAATGTAGGCAAATGTGTTGTGCTAAATTCCAAGTTGAATTCTGTGACTAGTTTTAAAATCAGTCTATAGCAATATACCGGCCATTCGGTGAAATACGTTACAATCTAAAGAAGGCTCAGTTGTTTGTTTCATACACGCATTTCGCCTGAAGATATGTCTATAATATGAACCTACTAGCAAGTGTGTATAAGGTTTCAAAAGAAACAGCTAATTTGTGCAAACGAAGCATAAATAGCGTTAAAAACGTTTAACTCCGTTTTCACTGAAAAAAAAAAATTGGAGAGCGTTGACTCTTAAATGGAATTAATACAAGCGTGTTCTCGAAGAAGCAAAGTGAGTATTTGCTGATAGGATGAGGCACAGTATTGCCTCTCACAAGTTTGTTTCGATAGATTACTGGCGGCTTCGCAACATTGCGTTGAACAATTGCAAATCCTCAGTCCCTCCTTTCTTCAATTAATTTTAAGTATTCGATAAGGTAATGTGCTTTTCCCGGAAGTTCTCTTCCAACTCCATCTGGAAGACCTCTGCTAGATTTCCTGACTAGAACGGAGGCTATACTGAGTGTCATACGCATAACCCCGTCAGTAATTTCACTAAATTAGACCCCCTCCCCTACACGGCAAGCGGATGTGACGGGGTCCATGCCGAGAAATATAGCAGGAGCATCAGACCAGATATGGCAGCAATATTCACTGCCTGGACGAATGGTAGATTTCTAAATATGCAAGAAAGATTTTGATGAGAAGAATTGTCTGGCAAAATATCGTGAACCAACTTTCTTTACCATCTGGAAATATGAGGCGCAACTTTGTCTCTTATCGACGCATTCTGGAAATTATATGGAATTTCAAAGCTGAGAAATAAGTTCGAACTCCTTATAGTTTTATCCGCTTCTTTCTTCCTCTATTATCAACAAAAACAAAACTCTAGGAGTATGAAAGTATAAACCTTTTTATAGGGAAAATACCAGCGATATATTTTATATAAAAGGAATTACTAACCATACATATTTATAGTAGAATTAACCAATAGATTTCATTGCAAAATGATCAACAATATATTATGGAACCTTGCATTTATTGGAAATATTCATAGAAATATGAGTTAATTTTTTTTTATTCAGTTTATTAAACAGGTTGTTAATTTTTTTTTAAAAAAACGGAAAATAACTTTAGTTGAAAATAATTCACTAAGAATGTACTAGACGATCCTAAGGAAAGAAGAAGGAAAGAAAAGGAAAAGGAAGGAAGGGGAAGAAAAAGAAAGAAAGAGAAATGTATGACGCATGACCCAGTTGATGGTAGAGATAGGTCTGCGTGTGGTCGACTTTATTTTTTTTTTGAAACAAAGGGAAGAATAGAATTGGAAATAATAAAAAAAGAAAGGAAAAGACATGATATCGATTAGATGTCGGTCAGAGGCCTGACCGACTCTTTATCTCATCAATTTGGAGTCAAGAGAAATTTTTATTTTTTTTCTTTTGAACAATAGAAACGAAATTTGTGATCTGAGAGAAAGTGTCTTTGGGTTGGGGAAGTGACCAGTGAAACGATATACGGAATTGACCTGTTAAGAATTGGACACCCACGTTAAGAAAGTAGAGATATTTCGACCTAGATAATTAAGATTTTCGACTATCAGGTAAAACAAAGAAGTAAAAAAGAGAGACAATTGCTTTTGGCTCAAGAGGGCGCCAAGAAGGCGGAAAAGATCCTTTCTAAAGTCAAGACTAATTAGCGGCGGGCTGTTTGACAAAGTCCAGGTGAAAGAAAGCTAAAGATTGTCATTTTGCGTACGTGCAAAAGGTGCAAAATTGATTTTGTTTTTTTAAACAAGAACGATGTAACCACGCCCGCAAACAGAGGGGAGAGGATGTTCGGTCAATAACAATTGGTCGAATACAATCACGTGACCGCGGAAGAAGAAGGAAAGAAAAACCTCGATCAATAACTGTTGGACGAGGCGGTCACGTGGGCTGCGGAAAAGAAGAAAAGAAAGGTTCGATCGGGAACGATTGGTTGAGAGCGATCACCTGACATGAGAGAGAGACTGTAAGAGAAATAGATGACCAAGAGCTCTGTGAGAAAGTAGGGGTGAAAACAATAACGATAATGGAAAGTCAAAATTAATACGACTTTTGAATTATCGAGAAAACCCTGACGCCGACAGACCCACCCCAGTTTGTTGCGGGCGTCAATATAAGCAGGACCCCAGTCGACAGAAATCAGTTTGAGTTGGAGATGCAGCCGGAGTTGGGCTGAGTTGCAGCAGGACCGCGGGCAGGGGAAGATCCTGAACGCGGACATAAAACCCGATTCACTCGCCCCTTTGCGGGCAAAAAAACCCTCAGACAGAAGGACTTCCAGCCCAAGTCGAAGACAGAAGAACTTCCAGCCCAAGTAGACGAAGAAGAAGATTGCCTGAAAGCCTGAGAAGAATTGAGCTGCAGACAAGCCGAAAGTCGATGAGAAGTAAAGTTCATCCCCGGACGGCAGCGAGAAAAGAAACCTCAGACAAGAAGAACTTCCAGCCCAAGTAGAAGAAGAAGAAGAAGAAATACAACTCAAGTCGGAGAGAAGAATCAACTGCGAATGATCGATAGAAATTAGCCCCAGTGTCGAACTGAACCACACCCGACATACATACATGATTCTAGAAAGTAGGTAATTCGACATTTTCCTATTGTGTGTGATAGAAGTTGGTGCCAGTCCACAGAGCGGGTCGGGGAATTGAGAACAATTTTGTTTTTATGTAACGGACTTTAAGATATAAAAGGTTGTTACCCTTTTTATCAGCAATTTTGTTTGGTGTCGTGAGTTTTTATTTTATTTGTGTTTTGCCACCCCCGTCGGACTCAACTTGTATCGGCCCCGATCCTTCTTGGTCCCGTCTGTCTAAGATCTAAACACAAAGGTGGGTAGACAGACCGGAGATCGGTATAGTTGCTTTAGTGACCAGGTATTGAAGCGAGTCGGGAAAGGCGAGGCTGGTGATCATCTGACCAAAGGGTTGGAGCGGCACGCTTGGACCCAGGAGGAACGACCAGGAGGAGCGACGTCACCGTTGGCGCTGTAAACCAAAGGATCCGACACTGGGCCAGGTGTGTAACCGTCACAATATTTTATCTCTAGTTGAAGGCGTATAATTGCGTTCAAAATATATTTAGTTGAAGCTAAAAATTGTTTTTCGAAATGTTTAGATTTCGGGATTAAATAATCCATAGAGATTGATATGCCGCTAAGCAAAATCAACCAGACCAAACTATATATCTGTAAAGTATACTTTTACCCTGAAATTATATAATTATGGACAAAACATCTTTAGTTGAAGGCATACAATTATGTTCAAAATATGAAGTCAAAACTACCGCTAAACAAAATCAACCAACCAAACTTCTATTATTATCACAGAGTGAGGGAGAAACACACCACCAAAGTGACACTGGGCTCGATATATACCAAAAGCGCAATATACCTATTATGACACCCAGTCTGATAAGAGTATACCAGGCACACGCCGTACAGCCAAATATGTGCAATGTGCTTACAAGTTTGAATAAAAGCAGCACACAAATCTTCAGGTGTGTCCTAGTTAGAAATAGCTGCAGGTTTGATATCCCAGTCTCTTCAGATGGCCTCTAATTGAGGGTGTTTTCAAATGTCTAGATCTGACAACCAAGTTGCCTTGTCTGTCACATCCTTCAAACTCACATCAAACCATCATGTTATCCACCCACTCCCGCTCATGAACAGAGATACACAGTGCGTCAGTCCCAAGAAGACATACAAATCTGGTTAGGGGCAGACAACTGACAGGCAAACCTGTGATACTGAACAGGATATTTACTGTAGCCCATTTGAATTCACCAAGACTAAACACACACACACACACACACACACACACATACACATACATACATATATATATATATATATATATATATATATATATATATTAACAACCCCGATGAAGTAGATCAGAAGTCATGAGATCCATGTCCTGTAAAAAAAAACACCAGGGCTTTAATAATAATAACAATAATAATAATAATAACAACTACAGAGTCGGGTAATACATCGACTGGATAATATGTGAAGTGATACATTGAATTTGTTTTTTACGGTTTATCAACCTTTTGCATGTTATTTAAAGTCAGAAAATATTTAATTCTGAGATAATAATGATTTACTGTTTCAAATCCTATTATTTAACCCAAAGGTTGGGAGATAAGATCCCTATTTCGATGATATTTGCGCCTAAGTGAAGATAACGAACCCGAATGAAATTGAAATAGACGTTATCCATTACACCACCCGTGCATTCAAGCTGGTATTCCACAGCGGTCACCCATTTAGGTACTGATCAGGCTCGGCGTTTCTTAACTTCGGTGTCCGGACGAGAACCGCTGTTTCATCGTGACATGCTCGAAAACTGTAAATGATATGAACATCTTCCCGACCCTGTCGCGGAAATAGGTAACATTGTTGTATTTTTGTACCCTGTCATCGACAACTGATAAAACTTTAAGTAAATAATAGCTGACCGTTCGTATCTACTAGAACGGCTAGTCAATCCCTTTTGCAGACCCCCGCTCTGTTACATTTGTGTTTGTTCAACATCCACAGAACCCACCTGTGCTTTATACTGCAAGTATGCTGAGCAGATCTTAGTTACAGTTTCTGGGAGAGGAATCTATCGTAATCAACAGCCTGAACAAAGCCAATGCGCTCAAACCCTCGGTCATGATGACTTACGAATTCGTGCTAGTTCAACTGTCACCGGCCTGAAAATCATACCACAGGTTAACTCAAGCCTTGTGAGTGAAATTGTGTAAACAGAAGCATGACAAAAATATAAAATCTAATCGATAAGGACAATGACATTTGCATAATGATGGATATATGCCAAATCCAACTGATGGGGACGTATTATCTAAAATCTTCGAAGAAGTCTCAAAATATAAAAACTTAGAAATATAGACGATATGGAAAACAAGAGCCACTAACAACACATCAGTATTGGGTGTACTCAGTTTCATTAACAAGGTTACAGACACTTCATTAAGAAAAATACAGGCACAACCTTGGCTACAAATTCCTCACAATTATACTTACCAGCATTGCTCATATCTTGCGGAATACATTGTGCATGTAAATTTTATTTTCGTCCGAAGAAGATCGATTTAGTAATTATGTTAAAATTCCGTTGCCATATATATATATATATATATATATATATATATATATATATATATATATATATATATATATATATATATATATATATATATAAGACCAACACCACTTGTGCTGTAGCTCTGGTTTTGGCGTATATACTATCACAAACATTCAAAATGAAACTGCCACCATATTAGGTTGTTAGGAAAATAATATCCAATTGTAGAATCAACATTTATACCTGAATTATTGTATTTAAACAATGTTTCAATCAGGGAAATATCCCTGAAGAGCGATAAAATTACAAGGTTATTTATGTCTTTGCGATAAAACCCTAACGTTTTGGACAGCAAAAATCTTTGAATGATATTTATGCATCTTCTTTGTAACGGAATGTCTTTTGGCATAAAACATTGTCAAACTGCGTGAAAATGTGGTCGTCAGTGGGCGAGAGATCAGGGAAATATGGCGGTGTTACCAATTTTACGTATGTCGGTGAAATTCAGCAAGGTCAACTTGTCAACATGTGGCCAACTATTGTCATAAAGCAGAATTTGATCTCGTCGTTAACCAATGTCTGTCGTATTTTGCTTAACTGAATATGCCTTTCATCCAGTTGCTAGCAGTAAACATCGGCAGTGATGCACTGGTTAGATTTCAGATACCATAGTTGAAATTGAAAACAGTTACCATAATTGAAATGAAAAATTGTTTGGCTGCTTCGTCATGATCAAGCCATTGAGTCAATCGTTTACGATTGTCATAAAAGATTCATTTCTCATTACAATTCAATATTCAATAAAAAAAAAAAAAAAAATAGATCGTTCGAATTTTGCAGATGCAGCATCGAACAGATTTCGGAACGTTGAACTTTTTCTCGTTGACCGAGTTGATATGGAACTAATTTATCACGTTTCCTTTATGTATGTACCCTAAACACAATCCGACAACGGCAGACTGCGGCCGAATATATGTTCTTTAATCGGAATTCATTAAATCTAATTCATTTTAAATGTTTTGCATAACCTCAATGTCACAGATTTTAAGTTATCTAAATTCTGTCTTTTCTAATGGATAATACAGGGTGTCCATAAAGTTTGTGTGCACTTTAAAAAATTTATAACTTTATTTTTCACACGAACTTTATGGACACCCTGTATTATGTGACCCAAAAGAAGCGCTGATGTTGCCTCACTATACTTCTCTGTACGTTCCCTAAATACCGCCCGACCATGACCAACAGCGGTAGTATATGTATTAGCCTGTCTACATTCATTATGTCAAATATATTTTAAATATTTTTTCTAACACATAATTAACTGCCATTAAGTGATCTAAATTCTTTCTTGTCTCATGGATTACATTATTTCTTCTCGTTTTCCTTTGCTATCTTCTAGGGGACATATTGTAATTTCATTTCTATATCTACTTCCAACACTATTTCATCTGCATATATTTTTGTGTCCACTAATAATGAATCCTGTTATGACTCTTAATCCTCTCAGAATTGCCTCGCCATGTCGGTTGAATAAATCCGGTCGTAGACACATCCTTGTCTTACGCCTCTTGCAATTTTGTGTATCTGTTGAACTCGTTTTCTAAATATGTTGAATAACACGTAAGTAACAGCGTTTCAGTGATCTAAATTCTGCCTTTTCTATTGGTGTATATTACATGAACCAAAGGAAACGCTGCAGTTGGTTCAATATACTTCTAAATCCGTTCCGTAAACACCTCCCAACAAAGAACGTCAATGGACGAATATGTATTAGCCGATCAGCATTCATTATATCTAATTTGTGTTAAATCTTTTGTATAAACATCTAAAAAGAAAGAACGTTCAAGTGAACTAAATTCTATTTTTTCTAATGGCTTCTGTTATGAGCCAAAAGAAACGGTACAGTTGCCTCAATATACTTCAATGCACATTACATAATCACCGCCCAACAACGGCTGACAGCGATCGAACATGTATTAATCAATTTACACTCATTATATCTAATTTATATTAAATATTTTGTATTGCATCTAAGTACAGGATGACCAAAAAAAAAAACAAAAAAAAACAGAACCTACAATTGTTTTTAATAAAACTATTAATATTAATTTTTCTTCTTTTCTCTTTCGGGGTATATAAGTTAACTTTGTGCATGAAATATTGAAACAATAATCTTCCCCAATATGTCTTGGTCAACCAAGGAAAAGATATTTTGCGTGGAGGTCTATATCTCCAACAAGTCATACACAGTGCAAGTAAACTTTCAGAGAAAGTTTCAGTGTCGTCACGCACCATCACAAAGCAGAATTTTTGACTGGGTTCAGAAGTTCAGAGATTATGGGACTGAACTCTAAAGGTCTGAGGGATATTTATTCTGGTCGGAGGGTAAGTGCTAGAACAGAAAGGAACATTAATGCAGGGGCCCAAATAAATCACTTCGACGATGAAATCAACAGCTGGGAATATCTCGAGAGTCTTTGAGGCGTGTTCTTAAATAAGATCTTCATTAGTAGATTTACAACATCCAAATAAAACAAAAAAATTACGGAGACGGACATGAAAAAAAGCGTAACCACGTG
>CAHIKZ030004620.1:3145000-3147500 GCA_903632075.3 Acanthosepion pharaonis | reverse complement strand
AGAGACTTGAATGGGCTTACAATTAAAAAATTTCACCGTAGAAGACTGGAAGAATGTTCTCTTCTCCGATGAAACGAAAGTTGAGCTAAATTCAAAGGATAAGCGATCTAAAATCCGAAGAAGAAGCTTTGAAAGCTCTTTCAATTTAGCAGTAAGTAATGTCAAGCATCCGTTCAGTATAATGCTCTGGGGATGCTTTTCTTTTCATGGAACTGGTTTCTTAAAACCTATTGAAAAGACCCCCAGGAGCGAGCAGTACAAGAGAATTTTAGAGTCTTGTCTGCTCCGTTCTGCTGAAAGGGTGCAAATCGACCCCACCAAGCTCATTTTTATGCAAGATAATGCTCCCTGTCACAAATCAAAATTGATGAAGGAATACTTTGATGAGAGGCAGGTGAGTGTTATGACATAGCCTCCCCAATCTCCTGACCTCAACCCCATAGAAAACTTATGGATTATTTATAAAGTACAGGCTTTCGAGAAAGCAGTTGAGCAACAAAGAGGATTTGATTGTGAATTTTATATCCGAATGGAATTCAATGCTTGGAGATGAGATTTGCCAGAATCTAATCAAGTCAATGCCAAAGAGGGTTGAAAAGGTTATTCAAAATAAAGAAGGACCCATAGATTATTAAATAATTCGAACGGTATTACCTATTATAAATAAATTATACCTCTATTATTCTTTATTGAAAGCTGTTCGGTTATGTTTCTATTGATTACTTGTTGCAGGAAATAAGTGAGTCACTTTTTTTTGCACAGAGTTTTTCCCTAAATCTCATTTACATCCAAAATTATAATTATCAATAGAATACCTTAGGGTGAGTAAACTTTTTTACTAGGTGATCGGGAAGGGGTCTCCACCTTTTAATTTATTAATGAGTAGCAATAATTCTAGTCTAAATATACGCAATTCAGCTCTAGTTTCGTTATAAAATTACCAAAAACGTTTCCAATTACTACTATAACCATCGTTTGATCTCATCCTTCCTTCCTCTTTCATTGTCTTAGTCCCTCCTATTCTTACCTTTCCTTCCCCACCCCTCACTCTTAGGAGGCTTGGAAATGATGTGCCTAAATCCTTGACCGTTGCTGTCGATTAAAAAAAGTTTTTCTCGGGTCGAGCCATCACTTTAACACCTGAACACTCCTTCACCAAACTGTTATCAACAAGCACTATTGTTTGCACTCTGTCACCCCTTTTGCCGTTCCCATCTTTGGAAGTGACATTCCACGTGCGAACTGTTTACAAACAAAAATTTCATAAAAGTGTCGGTTTTGACCAGTCGAGGTGCAATTAAATGCACTGAAACAAAGTTGCATCTTTGTAATAAGTAGATTATTTTTGTCTATATGAAAAAATTATAATAAATAATTATTGCTCTACTATCGGTATTGAGCCCTCTTTTGAATTAATGATGTGAACGTGAGAATGTATATATTATTTTCGTTCTCATTACATTTATATATATATATATATATATATATATATATATATATATATATATATATATATATATATTCATAGCTGTTAAATAATATAGACAAGTGTTGTCTATTTATTTTATGTAATTTTTTCATAACGTCTGATAAGCTCAATAATATTATTTAATGAAACATGTATGAATGAAAATGCTGCCTAAATGCACACAATATATATATATATATATATATATATATATATATATATATATATATATATATATATATATATACAGGGCAGTATTAAAGCTTATATAAGTTGACATAGAGGGTGGTGAGGGATGGTATGAGAGACATGGTCGAGTTTAGAGAGGAAGGAGAGTTTTAAAATTTATTTTATATTTCTTTTATTATAATACTTAATATTGAGGAAGGAGGGGGTAACGGTCAGAGATTGACCTATTTAATCGGTCAACTCAACGGAAATGATATGGGAAAAGGAGAAAAAGGGGAAAATGAAAAAAGGGGGAAGTAAAGAGATAAGAAATAAGAGATGGACGTAGGGTTTTGGGAGGAAGAAGAGGGTGGTATAGCTTTAGCAATTTAGATAAAAATAGATTTTAACGTTTGATAGTAATTTAAATGTTTAAAAACTCCATAAAGAAAATAAATTTAATGCTTCTTAGCAATTTAAATATTCAACTTCTCCACAAATAAATTAGGAATTTCATATAAGTCGAATAATATATTAATAAACAACAATAATAAAAAAAATGAAAATTTATGATAGCAATATTTTAATATTGTGAATGACTGTTAAGATAAAATCGTTATCAGTTTGAGTCTAATTCATGAATTTAATTTGTAGCTATTTTTAGAGGGGTAACAGTTTAGGTTTCAAATCAAGATGGAATAAGATTTGAAGGTTATAGTAAAAAAAATTACTGTTTTTTTCATACATACACCACATACATATTTACGTAAAAAACACATCTACAGACATTCATGTACAGGTGCAATTACACATATAACCACATACACATGTATCGATATACATCGGTATATATGCATATACATA
>CAHIKZ030004620.1:3117500-3142500 GCA_903632075.3 Acanthosepion pharaonis | reverse complement strand
ATTTAAAATATGTCTTTTTTCGCTACACAGTTCTAACCATGTTTCAAAAATGGAAGCTAAAAGCCCCGAATTTAATTTTGTAATTAAATTAAAGACATTAGTTTCATTTCATCCTAAAGCGAATTTTTAAATATATATATATATATATATATATATATATAATATATGTGTGTGTGTGTGTGTGTGTCGTATTATATTTAAGGATATATATATATTCAAGCATTCTTGGTTTAATAATCTAGGCTTGTTAGGTATATTTTATTGTAATGATCTGAAGTTCACGGATCAGTTTCTTAGTACTGTTACGAAACTTATTAAGAAAGACGCCGAAGTTTTAGTTATAGCTTTTTTTTTTCAAACTACTTTCAATCTCATGCAAGATCATCTTCAGAAGTGGTGAGATTGAAAGGAGTGAATGAGATTGAAAGTACTTGGGAAAATAAAAGATATAACCAAAACGATGGCGTCTTTCTTAATCAGTTTAATAACAACACTAAGAAATTTATCCGTGAATTTAAGAGGATTAAAATTAAAATAGACATAATGTCTAGATTATTCAACCTAACATGCTTGATTGAAGATATGCTGCTTAAACACACACACACACACACACACACACACACACACACACACACACACACACACACACACACACACACATATATATATATATATATATATATATATATATATATATATATTGTGTATTTCGGCAGCAATCCCTGTTTTATACAAGTATCATTATAAACGACTGACAAGGTACAACACTTAAACTTTTTATTTAATTTTTCTTCTTATCTGCCCATAAATTCTGTAAAAAATTTCCGAATTTCTGTACGTCTTAGCTTTTTCGCCGGTAGTTTTAGACATACTCAGGGATGATTTATATTTTTATTTTTATTTTTAACTTAATGTATGTTTTGATTTTTATGTATGTATAAAACATTTTATAACTGTAGATACATACATTATAAAATCCACATTAAAATAAAAAAAAACTTAACCGCAGTACCTTGTCAGTCATTTTAAAGAAGCATATATATATATATATATATATATATATATATATATATATATATATATAAGTATGGAGACGATTGAAAACAAAATCATATAAAATGGTCTCTGTATTATATTCCTTCCTGACAGAATATTTTCTTCAAAAACGAAGTGGTAAACGCATTTCAAAGAATCTTGTTACTTGGCTTTTTGTCGAAAATATTCAGCTGAGGGCATTCATGAAATGATAGTCAATTATGGCTTTTCTGTTTGCGATTCTTTTAACAACCCTGGGATAGTCATTCACACATTTTCCCTTACACGGGGACTTTGGATGTAACGGCCCACGTGGTTCATAAATCATTTTTAATGGTGTTTAAAAGACTTTATTCAGTTCAATTCGGGTGTTCTTCGTTGACGTATATATTTATTTTACAGGAATTTAACATTAGGTTTTAATTATAAGACCAGAAGCCGAGCACATGTTTCTTGGTTTTACTTAAATCCGCCGCTGATTATTCCTGGGTTTGCGATTTTTAGTCAACATTACACAACAAAGGGATTTTTAAGTTTCTTAATTAAGATTAAACTATCCTGTTATCCTTCTCACTCCCTTCGTTAGTTCACACGACCGTTTCGTCCTGCCAATAGCTCATAAATAATGGTCTATTGCGTTTTTCTCGCGTGGAAAGAAGGGAAAAAGACACTAATTGGTTTCGAAGAGAAAAATAAAGAAAGAAATGTTTAACGTCTCCAGCCAACAGCTTATAAATAAAGGATTGTTTCTTTTTAATCGCGTGGAAAGAGGGACAATGGACACTACTTGGTTTCAGTTAGAAAACGAACGCATGAAAGAAAGAAAGAAACAAAGAAAAAAGGAAATAAATAGAAGTTTTTAAAGTATGTTTCAATAAAATGGAAAAAGTTATTAAATCAAAATCTTTTCATTTGTATCCCCTTACTTCTTAAAATAACGACCAGCATTCATATTTATGATTGTTATTGCAATATTTTGTTAAAGATGTTAAGCTTAAATATTTAATGATGTGATAGGGAAATTTCTACGGATGTTTTATTGTCGTAGCATTAACTTAAGAATTAGGATTCATCAGAATCTTAAACTAGGAAAACCGTGAAATGCTCATGAATTAAAACTAGTTAATGTTTAAATTCAAGTTTTGAATTAACAGGTTAAGAGAGATGCCCTGACAACTTGCACTCATTTTCTTTATAAATCAATTGCCCTTCGATATTTAAGCATAATCATCGACCCTGATGTTTATTTGGATTGAAAATGGTAAAAAACCTGCGGCTCCGAAGCTAAACGTGTTAAATCTTGCTAATTCGAGTTGCGATTTAAATATCGAACTTGTTTTCTTCATTTGTTTGACTTGTATAAATGCTTTTGTCTTTACAAGAGTTAGATTAGACCAAAAATTAAGTCTTGCTGACATGTCCGGCTTGAAGCTGCTCAATCCTCATTTTACAGCCTTGAAGGAGTTCAAAATCGTTTACACAGTCTTGTAAGATAATAATATATTTTCTTTTTTAATTCACTCCTAGCAAGGCGATAATGCCACTAAGACGTAAGTAGCCCCTACTGGGATTAAAAGAGAATAGGAAGACTTTAGACGAAACCGGAAATTCAATCCTATACAGAAAGCAAACCTCTATTCCTGTTTGAAAGACCGGGGAGGATTGTGAACCGGGTGATAGGCGAACCTATCTGTTCCTTTTATATAAGGAGACTATTCGTCCCTGCATTGAATATTGTAGTCATATCAGCTTTGGCGCTTCTGACATGAATTTAGTGATACTTGATTAAATACAAGGAAGAACTTGGAATTTTATCAGTCTTGACCTGGCACATCGGCTTAATTTACATTCACAATGCCGTAACGTAGATTTCGTATGCCTTTTCTAAAAATATTTTCATGGTAATTATGAGCGTTTCTCTTTGGTACTTCTACTTTACAAATTTAAGCGCATTACTAGATTGGCAGCTAGGTCTCATCGTTTTACAAATGAAATTCCTAGCTACAACCGTAAGATATAAGTTTACTGTTTCTTCATTCACACTTTCTCCTTGTGGACTTCTCTTTCGTCTTCTTACTTTATAATTGTTTTTCAAACAATTAAATGCAAAATCGCAATCGTTATCTTTTATCTTCTTAATTCTTGTTATTTTATTGTTCTTTCTCCTCAATAATGTTTTCCTTTTTCTCATATTCTTTCACACTCAGTAACTCCTTACGTCTTAGTGGTTTTATTGCTTTTCTGCATAGATACATCACTGAACATTACAATATTCAAGTCAAGGATCTATACCTGTTATACTCATAAATTGAATTTTCTTCTATCTCGAATGAAGTATTTGATGTGAGGTTTTTTACACCTCACATCAAACACTTCACTCGCCCACCTCATTAAGTAACACGAGTTGCGATTAAGCCTTGTATTGGCTAAACTTTAATAACAAATACTGTGATTATCAACCGACGTTGAATATTAATATTATCCGATTTCAAAGTTGCACAACGACAGTCGACTGTAGAGAAAAGTTGTTTTTTTTTATATATTTTAATTTCACTTGAATATCATCTCAATTTTAATTAAAATCGATTCATTATCATTATTTGGGTTTTTATGTTCATATTATCTGCTCAAACATCAATTGCAACAGATCTCAACGGTTGAACGAGCGGATGAAACGGGATACGCACGATGGACATGCTACAGAAGGCGCCACTCGGAATTATAACAATCAGCGGCAGTTGCATGTTTCATATCATATGTGCCACAGAGGAAGGTAATGAAATCAAGTATGTGGTGCACTTCTTGGCAAGTTGAGGTGCACCATAAACAAATTCAGGCCATCGGGATTTCCTTCTACTCTGGTTTTCTTTCACCCTCAACCAAATCTTACAAAGCTAAACGGTAGTAGATGACGGGAGTAGATTTGGTGAAACTGGAAACTTCTAGTTCTGAACCTGCACGTTGGCGCTAAATGTAGTCATTAACACCATCATCATAAAGGAAAAGATCAACAAAGGAGAAATTCTTAGATACGAGATAAAGCCGGAGACGATGACGACCTCCTAAAAAATCACGATTTTCCTTTGAATTGAAAATAGACGATAATTATAATTGATTTAATTAAAGTTGTTATGCTAATTCGTTTCTTTTGCATCTGAAATGATTATAGTCCGAATAGATATTGTTTTTTGTTAATGATATTTGTTTCTCATGAAAGTTACGTTAAACTTAAAACCTTGTTGGTTGTGGCTTACGACCATATCACGTTGAAACAACGGTTCCAGTATTTTGAATTTGAGCAACGTCGAGCCTGGTCAATACCTGATGGGTGACAGCTTGCGAATACCAGGTGCTGTAAGCTTGGATGTGCGGATGGTGTAATGAATAATGGCTTCGAAATGTTGATCAGAGAGCTGTGTTCCAATTCCCGTTTGGAATATATTCCCGTTTGGAATATATTCACTTACGCGCAAATACCCTCATCTCCCCCAGTAAGACTTGTATCACTAAACAATAATTATTTCCCCTCACCCACAAAAAATTTTAATATTTTCTGGCTTTAAATAACCTGCAAAGTGTTGATAAGCCATAGAAAACGTATCAATCAAGAAAAACCTTCTTGACATGATTTGGTATAAGCTTTCATGATAAATAACCTTGAAATCAATATTTTAAGCATAAGATTTAACTATAGTACGAAGAAAGATTTATATTATAAACTAAAAGTTTGGGAACACCCTCTGGATTTCGAAGAATTGCCTAAAAGTTGAAGGTTGCATGCCTTTCCAAAACTAATTTACAAGGTAACTTCGGGTCAGGAGGATTTACTCTTCCTGGAGGGTTTTATCATATATTCAATAATAATAATAATAACGGAAACCCATTACTGTATAAAGTTTTCTTACAATTTTTCTATTTTTGCCTAATCTACTACGCTGGCTAATGGTAATCTTAAGCCGCCAATGGTTGTTCTACGACGAAATCATAAGTCCTTGTGACCGAGGATTTGTGTGTGCTGGCTTTAATTACTGCAGATTTTGAATATTCTCTCATAAACTGTAACTAACCTTCGCTCAACATAGATCCAATATAAACTAAAAGTTAGATCTGTGGGTGTTGAAAAAACACAGACGTGCCTGAGCAGGGGTTGCAACAGAGATTAGCTAGTCACCTTATCAGGCGGGCATATTTGGAGACGAATGCTAGCCATGACGTGATCGAGGGAGAAAAAAAGCTTCAAATATTTTAATCAAAAAGTTTTTTTCCCAACAGATTCTCTAAATGAAGCCAAAAGAAAAGAGAAAAATTCTTCAAAATCTGTTGAAATAACTTTAAAAAATGTTTTCACAACTTTTATCTGAGAGGTTCATTTGCTGGTTTCAAATGTTAGCCCGATTATTTCTGCTAAATTTGCGCCGTACAAACTGGTTCGTTTTATTTAATCAAACCACCAGAGATTAATCGCAAATGAGATAAGTCATTTGGGGTTTATTTGCTCTGGGAGGAAAAGTCAGAAATCGGACACCTTTTCAGGGTTTGCATCCTACCGAGGGAAAAGGTCCTTCCGCAGCAAGCGTCAGAACACAAACATTCTCTTCACACCAGGAATGTCCAAACTTTAAGAAAAAAAAATCCAATGTGTCAAGGATGGTATATATTGATATCGGTCATTTTTAATGAGTTTTCTTGATGCGTAGATGTCTACCTATAAAAGATGGTTTAATACAACAATCTGCTTCGACTTAGGTTTGGTGATAAGGATAAAGCTAATTCAAATCGCAGTCAGACAAATAAAAGTACCGCGCATATAATATATAAATAATTATACATATATATATTTATTTATATTTATATACACTTTTCACACACACATACATATGTGTGTGTGTGTGTGTGTGTGTGTGTGTGTGTGTGTGTGTGTGTGTGTGTGTGTGTGTGTGTGTGTGTTAGGTAGCAAACATTCTTTTCAAGGAAAATACTAAAAATTTTTAAGAAGTTTTTCTAAATTCTTACAGTTTTTTTTTGTGGGGGGGGAGGACTAAAGGGATGCAGAATCACTTCCTAATGTTTATTGACCCAAGTATTTTCGGTCATTTCATTACCTGTTGTTAATGTATTTCGATGTTTTAGGTATATTTTCTAGAAATAGTAATCTTAAGCAGTGCAAGAGGATTCTGCATGACTGCTGGTGTTAATAAAACAATACTGATGTAATATAACAGAGCTACTAATATATATATATATATATATATATATATATATATATATATATATATATATATATATATCAGAAGCTAAACAATATAATATATAACAGAGCTATATATATATATATATATATATATATATATATATATATATATATATATATATAAGGCAGAATTTGTGTGTGTGTTTTTATGTGTGTGTAACGAATGCACGGCCGCAATTTTCGACAGATTTGCACCAAAATTTACATGAACATGCCCCAAGTTAGCGGGAAGGAAGACTGACTTTGCATTTCCCAACTCCCGTCGATAGTGGAAATAATCGATTTTTTCATGCTTCTACGGTTTTTCATGTAGTTTGCGTCCATTTTGTAGTGGCTAGAGTGAGAGCCAATAGCTGGCTGCCACGAATAGGCAGGAAGATTCTATTGGCCAGCGTGAGAGCCAACCGCTGACTGACACGAATGTTAACTAGCATGCTAGCATGCAAAAAAAATCGATAGCTTCATTCGTCACAAGTGGGAAAAATTTAAATCTGCATGGCACTTTACTCCAATTGGCTCATTCGTTTGATTAAACTCAACGTTGATTCTGATTCCGCAGAACTGGGTTCGGTGTGAAAAAGTATTTGTTGTTAACATTCTTTTTTTAATTCGGTTTTTCCAGCTAAAAGTCCTCTTTTAAAGCTGATCGTTTTGTGCTCATTTTGTTTAGTTCTTTTTTCGTAACAGATTTAATGTTTAGTATAGAGCTTGGAAAAAATTCGCAGTTTGAGATAGGCAAGAAGTAAGGCATGTAGCAACATCAGCACGGCAAAGGGCACTCCTTTAAAGGCAAGGAAGGGCAAAAATATTTTAATTCAAGTGATAGCGATTGCTGTATGAGTCTTCTTTTTTGAATCAAGTACGGGCAACGCCGGGCCATGCTGCTAGTATATATATATAATAAATGCGAATGCATTTTCAACTTTGCTCCTAGAGGCCGTAACCCAACATATCATACCATGTTGTAATCAGACCAACTCTGTGAGCAAATTAAGAACATTCCGGGCCAGACCCGGACCCACAATCCTGAAATTTTGAATTCGCAAGTTTAATTACTGCAATTGCTTTCAGATTCTGTCATCTTAGCTTTTACTAATAAAAATAATTAAAGGGAAACAGCTCTCTAATTTTCCATACCTCATGTTCAAATGAAAAATTACTGTTCTAATATTACAGTGTTTCCAAATAAAATTTCCTTGTTTTCAACTTTATTCTAACAGGCCTTAGCCCAACATATACTGTTTTTGGATTCAGGATGATACCGTAAGCAAATTAAAGACATTTCGGACCGGATCCGAACCTCTAATCCTGAAATTTTGGATTCCCAAATTTTCATTACTGCGATTTTTTGCGGCGAATTTTTTGTACGATAACAATTTTTATAACTTGGAAATAAATTTGAGGATAATCGAAATTAATTACAAAATTCAGCCAAAACCACCCATGAAATATAAATAATTGTTTGTACGGAAAGTAAGGACCTACGTACATCAAATTATCTTTAAATTAAGTGGCGACAGAAAAATATCGTTGAACTTTTAAAATGTAAGCTTAAGTATTAAGGCAATGCTTAAATGCAGCGATCAGTTTTTGAGTTCTGTAGTTTATTGTTGCCTATCGCATTTACTCGTCCCTACCTATTGTGATGAAGGCCGAATCAAGATCCCTCTGCAGGAACTAGTTTAAATTCCGCCCGGTGATATATATATATATATATATATATATATATATATATATATATATATATATATATATATGAGGGAATGAATGGGCATTTTCATAACGTCTTGCCAAGTTCTCGTTCGATCAAAGTTAAACAACGTTGTCCCTGATCAGTAGCTAGAAGGGTGACCGCTTGGGAATAGCAGGCGCTGCAAGCTCCGGCGTGCAAGTGGTGCGATGGATAACGATCCGGAATGAGAAATCGGAGAGCTGAGTTCGAATTCCAGTCGAGTTCGTTACATTCACTTACACTTTTTCCTTCTCCCACCAGCTACAGATTCAGTTCAGTAGCCTGTCTACCACTGAAAGTAACTCTAGACTACTGCTTTTTTTTGGGGGTGGATGCCAAGTCAATCATGAATCGTAAAGAAACATGATCGCTCAAGCGTGCTTCACGCATGATTGGAAGGATTTTTTTTAATATCTCATATAGCAATAACAATAGTTCTGTTAGGAAACAGGATATATTTTATAATCCCAGATTCAAATTTACCTTGGAAGTCCCAGAAATTAGTACACTTTCTATATATAATCGCTATATATCTCTATATATTGTCGCTTTAATATATTAGTTTCTCTTTTATGGGGTATTCAGAAACAATAGTCATAAATACCAAAACACAACGGTAGAAAGCTGAATGAGGCCGGTTAGGTCATGTATCATGACAGCTCGGACACTCCCAAAATTTTAAATTTAATATTTAATATTTAGGTCAAGCATCCATGTATCTGACTCACCCTTAACACACACACACACACACACACACACACATATATATATATATATATATATATATATATATATATATATATATTCGAGATATATTACATTTATATCTAAATTTTTAAACAAACACATACACACACACATGTGTGTGTGTATATGTATGTATGTGCGTGTGAGTGTTTAAAAATTTAGATATAAATATATCTTGAAAAAATGCTATATGAATAAAGACAAAAGGAAAACGTTTTACCGACGCGTTTTGTCCTCTGTTGGATTTTATTAAGAAAGATATAAAGATTTTATTTTGTGACATAAACAGAAGTAAAAAAAAAAAAATTAAATTTAAGAATACCTCAAAAGTATTCTTAAGGTTAACTATGTCACATGTTGCCCCAGTGGGGGGAGGAGACTCAATATCGTGAAAGTCAAGGTAAATTATAGATGATATAATTTAAGGCTTAATAAACGAAAGTGATTAAAGATTGTTATTGTTGTTGTTGATTTTTTATTTTCTTATTTGTTTATATTATTATTTATTATTTTATTTTAGTTTCGTTAAGTAATTTATGTATTTATTTTTTAAGATAACAGGATTTGATTTAGAATTTTTGTAAATTTTCAAGGTCATGTATGTTCGCTTGTGAAAGTAGTGCACACACACACTTACAAATATATATATATATATATATATATATATATATATATATATATATATATATATAACGCCTCCAAAACTAAACCTCTCTCCATTAATCATCTTAGAGACGACTCTCTGCTTGCTTTCTATCAACATTGCTGATGCTATCCTCCAGGAAAGTGGCACGTTGTCCCTCGTCGGGCTAACGTTCTCAGCTGACATGAAATTGAAAGACTATATTGAATCCATTGCTAGGTCAGCTGCTAAGAAAATCTATTCCCTGCCAGGCGGGATAATTTTGCTCCAGAATCTATCTTGCATATCTATAAGCCTACCATTCGTCCATGATTCGAATATTGCTGCCATTTGCTGCTGTTTATCTGGAGATCCTTGATAAAATCCAAAGAAGAACCAGCAATATTATTGGTCCTGATCTGGAGGCTTAAGGTTGCCTCTCTGTGCCTTTTTTATAAACACTTTTAAGGTTGTTCGGATGGGCTCTTTGCTGTGGTACTTAGACTTCATGAATTTAAGCGTAATACTGGACGGGTGGCGAGATCTCAGCAATTTACAATTGAGACTGGTTAGATGCAGCCGTAAATTCTGTGCTAACAGTTTCTTTTCTCGCACTTCTTGCACGTGGAACCCTCCTGGCTCCATGCTTTCCATCCAACTTTAATCTGCAAAAAAATGTAATGCAATGTCAATCGCTATGTACTGTCATCTTGATTGCACTTTTCTCTTTCTCCTCATTACTAATTCTGTTCCTAATTCCTCCACATCCTGTAACCCCTTTTTATTAGTAGCTGTATTGCCTTTCTTGGGGGTGATACCAATTATATATATATATATATATATATATATATATATATAGCATAAAGAAAACTGAAGTAGTGCACCAACCTTGTCCTACTCCGAAGCAATTGCGTGGTGAGAAACAAAAACCACCCGTCTACAAATGTCCAGAGAGACCATTGAAAGTAGAAGACAAAGCCCTGAACTATGTAAAGTCTTTCACCTATCTTGGTAGCAAAGTCAACTACAGTGGAACTTTAGATGATGAAATCATGCATCGGATTGCTAAGGCTACCAGTGCTTTCGGCAAACCCTCGCCATCGCTTGTGGAATGAGCGGGGTATTCGAATGGATACGAAAATTCGGGTTTACCGAGCTGTTGTTCTTGTCACCCTTTTGTCTGGCTCAGAGTCGTGGACTCCATACAGGTACCATATACGCCAGCTGGATGTTTTCCATAAAAGCTGTCTGCGTGCAATCTGTGGAGTTAAGCTTCAAGACACGACATCTAACGTAGACCTGTTTAACAAGTGTAATATTGGAGGAATCGTGACTTTTCTCATACAGTCTCAGTTACGGTGGACTGGTCATGTCTTGAGAATGTCTGATGACAGGATACCCAAGATCCTAATGTACAGCCAGTTAGATCAGGGCTACAGTAATGTAGGACACCCCTGGCTAAGATTCAAAGACAAACTGAAGAGCAACTTGTCAGCTGTCAATGTACCTCATTTCAACGTGTTTTTGTGTTCTCAGCAGTTTTCAATCAGCTTGTCTGAATCGTCTTCAAGAAGCGAGAGCAAGATCTAATATGTCAGCCAATCTAACAGTGATCAAATCCCACAATCCTTATGTTTACTCCATATGCGGCCTCCTTTGTAAGTCACTAGCGGGTCTTAAGTGCCACTTAAGATTATCGCACAAAATTTCATAACTGAATTAATTAAGTTGTCAGATGCTCATACGTCAAAACCGACGGGAGAGTCCATTATATATATATATATATATATATATATATATATATATATATATATATATATATATATATCCGAGTGCTTTCGGCTATTCTGTTATACTAATAGAATAGCCGAAAGCGCTTGGATATATAGAAAATTGGAACAGTTTGTACACATTTTATGTTCAGAAAAGAAAAGAAATGTATGAATGCAAGAAACATTGAATAAAAAGCTTAATCGTAGCACCTTATATATATATATATTTATATATATATATATAGAAAAAGACAATATGTATGTATAAAGGTAAAAGACAATAGGAAAACTGGACGCGTTTCGTCCAATGTAGACTTTTTTCAAAGCCTTGAAACATATATATATATATATATATATATATATATATATATATATATATATATATATATATATGTGTGAGAGAGAGACATAGAGATAACGATATATAAATTGTCATATATCAACAACTGTATTAGGAGAAAAATGAATAACAAAATGAAAAAAAAATTTCGTGTGTCGCGTTACGCCCTCTAGGAATTCATGTATATATATATATATTTGGTTGAAAACCATCGAATTTGGGTGCGTGTAGACAGCCAATGGCTATCCATCTGAACTTTTACGTTGAGATTTCGAATAATTCCGCTAAATAATTCTTCTATAGTCTTTTCGTTCTAGTGGTGAAACATAATCTGAATAAAATAAAATATCCCACAAGCCATTCGTCTCACATCCATCCATCTGTGTTTTTCCTTTTCATTCACCAATTATGCCAAGAAAAAATGCCATCTGCCAAAGACATTAGCCTTTTCATCCACCATATTGATATCTTTGGTGTCTCTTTTCACGTAATAAGAAAAAAACGTTCTATTCTCTTGCTTTTTGTCTATTTACTCGAGATACACCTGTCTTCGATTAGGCAATATGTTTTTCAAGCTTCTGTAATGCCCATAAGCAGGATATAGGTCCCTTGGCATTCGAATGACCTTTTAGTATAAGTTTCAAATCCAGAAAAAGATATGTTATATTTAAAACAAGTTTGTGTTTTTTACTCTGTACCCTACATTTTACAGAATAGAATGTGTTTTTTTTTTGTTTTGAGCAAAAGATGCAGCCAAAATATAAGCAAAGAATTAAGAAACAGGAAATTGTTCTTAAACATAAATAAAAGTGTGCTGAACTATATAATATCAATCTTCCTGGAATGCTGGACAATTTCCTCACAGATGAAGAGGAGACCTGAGTCAACCGACATGTGGTTCTATGCAAGGATGCTGAGAATACCATGGAGAGAGCGCTTAAGCAACAAAGAATTTTCAAAGGATACTTATACTTAGAACCAGAAAGAAATAACTGAAATTTAATAGTAAGAAAGGAAGGCTTGGAGAATTCGACACTCACAAGATATATCGAAGTAAAAAAAATGCTATTGTATTTATATTGTCAATTTTCATTTGACAATATGAATACAATAGCTTCTAAATCTTCTATTTACTAAGGACACTTTGTTGTTAATAGTTACTTTGTTTTCAATAAATTAATTTTGTTTTTGTCTTGAAAAAGTCCACATTGGACGAAGCGCATCGGCTAATACTACAGTTTTCCTATTATCTGTTACATATATATATATATATATATATATATATATATATATATATATATCAGGGTCTGAATAAAATAGTCCAGCAGCTACATTTTCCTTCTGTCACACAATATGTACCTAATCCAAATAAATTATGAAAATTACTCTGAATATTGTGCATAAAATGCTAAATGTTTTTGTTTTTTTTTTTGTTTTTTTTTTTTTACAACATAAAAGGTCACAAGCTGCCCACCCTGAGTAATTACTGACGGCACGTGACTGAGATATATATATATATATATATATATATATATATATATATATATATATATATATATATATCAGGCACGTAATCAGGTAAAAAATTTACGAAATGTTCAGTACATTTCTGGATCTCATGGAGCAACGCAACATTGTGTGCGAATTCAAAGTTCAAGTATTGGGTATAAACTAAAAATATACTCCGTCGAAAAATAAACTAAGTTATTAATAGTAAGTTCAGTAGGGATATTGATCCGTTAATGTGTATTGAGTCAACGGATAAGATTATTGCAATAGGACCTAAAAATTTGTCAGTTAGCAAATAAAAGTGTGAGTAGGCAAAAAGGATTTCGGGTAAACGAAATAGAAAAGGACCGGTAGGTTAACAACCGTTAGTTTATAGCTCTGTTTAACTACATTGAGCACTGTTATTCTACACCATTGATTAAATAAATAGCTATATGCTTACCTGTATCTGTAATCTCTTTATTTAGATCATTTCTAAACCCACACAGACACACACACACTCACATATATATTTATCGTAATTTCGAAAAAATTTTACATCATCAGGAAAGTTTTACAAATTATCTTTTATTTTTCATATGTACTCTCGCATTTTTCTAGAATATCAATTCATATATATATATATATATATATATATATATATATATATATATATATATGACAATGGAAGCAGAGAGAGAGAGAGAGAAACAGTGTCAGAGAGACAGAGAGAAGACAGAGACCAAGACAGAAACAGAGAAAGATAGACAGAGAGAAAATGTGAGTGTGTGTGTGTGCGTGTGTGTGCGTGTGAGTGTGTGTGTGCATGTATGTGCGTGTGTGCGCTTGTGTGGGAACATAGGGATTAACGCTGTATAGCCACTCTCAATTTCACGACTCAACCGAGTACAAGTCTGACTGTTTAGTCAATCAAACCCGAATGCTTTCTTTTAAGAAAACAGCTAATCTCACAATTACTATTATCATTTAAAACAACCATTTTTTTAACGACCAAGGCTTTTTGGATCGCTCTTTGGTCGGCAGCAATCTTTACGATTTTATTGCTATCGAAATAATTCATCGAAACTGAGTAGTATCACCGTTCACCGTATTTTCTTTTTACCCATGTCTTCTTTCTTGATAAGCTAATAAATATCAGGAAGCCATTTTGAACCAACCGACAGTAAAACGAGAAGTAAAAGAAAGCCGAAAAGTCCTTTCTGCACTGACCCACTTCAAAACAGATTAATTTTATCGGACATCTGATTATCTGGGCTTGTGCGAAAAGGATAGATGGAATTTCATGAATGACTAAAGAGACGTGGTTGCTTCGACATAGAACTGAACCATGAAATCAATGAGGAACAAGATGGACGTTTTTGTCGCGTCGATTTCTTCTTTTCCCCTTTAAGTATGGCTTTTATGAATGTTGGCGATACGAAAATTGAGGTTGGCGCGTGTTTATCGATGGGAAAGTGTTTATTAGTATATCTTCTAATTTCTTTCTTCTTATTAGGGTGACGTGTTTAAATTGAAATTATGGCCAGTTTTATTTCTGTGTGTTATGAGATCGTTCAGTGGGCTGTCCTAACGCATCTACGAACACATGAAAAAACTTAAGTTGGAAAATTCCATTAAACACTTTCGTAACACATAGACATATAAGAGACTATAACTTCGATTTGAAAAACACCATCCAAAAAAGAAAGGAACATTCTTTACTACGAAGATGATATTTAGAAGGGATATTAATAAACACTTTCTTTTCTTCTTCCGGATTATGGTTTGCCAAGAATTTCTGCGTACGTTTTATCTTAAAAGATCTCTCTTCTTTTCATATATCATTTATTTTCTCTCCATATATATATATATATATATATATATATATATATATATATATATATATATATATATATATATGAAATTTTTAAAATTAGATGGAGACAACACAAAAGCTCTTTCAATAATATGAGAAATAGAAATCAGACATCCCTATCCAAATATTTTTGGCATTTAAAAGAAACGAATAAAACATCAAAAGTGAAATGGAAAATAATAAATAGAACAAGAACTTGTAAAACCTGACATGACCCATGCCCTTTAGGCCTAAATGAAAAACTACACATTATTAAGTTTCTAAAAAACAAAAATTTATTAAACCATAGACATGAGTTAACAGTTTTTTGCCGACATTAACAAATTTTCACATTAAATAATTAGCTTAAAAATCTTAAAATTTCGTAGTCTATTAAATGGTTTAAAAGCTTAACCCAATGATAAGATAAAAAAACCTTTATGAAGTCGTCAAAAAACAAATTGTAGTTTAATACGACGCATTTATATACAAAGAAGCCTTTTAGAAAAAAAATAATAATCTTTAGATATTTAACAGCGTAACAATAATGCCAATAACTCTATGTCAGTCGCTGAAACAGACTAGACGATATGCGTCTAATGAATGTCATCATTCGCTTTAAGACGGCCCGATCCTACCTTGACTTGATTTCTTTCCGTAAGTAACTAATATGTTGATACAAATTGTTAACCCTTACGCCCCTTATTGAAATAATTGGTTCAGCTATTTCCATAGTAATTAATTTTACGTATGAATATGCTTAAAAAGATACGTAAATTTCAAGATCAGTTATTTCCAAAAAAGATGAAACAGCTTGATACTTTAATTCAATTTAATTTTTATAATTAAATTGAAGTTTTTAGCTCCTGTTTTTGAAACATGAGAACTCTTATGTTGTCATGGAATCATATTTTTCAAAAATAATTATATATATATATATATATATATATATATATATATATGTATGTATGTATATAATGAAAAAACAGACCACTTTAAGGTACCATTACAATAATTTGTTTCACCAAAATTCACTACCCTCCCATTCCTATATATATCATTTCCGTGAAGTTAACCATCTAAATAGGTCACGATTAGGTCACTCCTCCTACCCCAATATAAAACATGCTTAAGAGAAATATGAAATTTACCCCTCTCTATACTATACCTTGTCTCGTTAACTACAACTATCACCCTCCCTGTTAAATTACAAAAATTACACTACCCATCAATTTCTAATCCCATTTTTCCTTTCATTTCGTTGTTGGAATTGTTACCTGATGATCCGAGTCCTTTAAAAGGATTTTGGTGAAATAAATTATTGTAATGGTACCTTAAAGTGGTCTGTTTTTTCATTAAATATTAGCTCTGGATTCACATTGAGCTCTCAGGAATTACCCATTTGGTTTACAAGTTCTTCGTAACTTAATATATATATATATATATATATATATATATATATATATATATATATATATATATATATATCTTTTTCTCATACAAAAATCTACTGCTATTTACAATGTGTATTGTTGAGTGATTTGTTTTACGGTTTATCATCCTTTTTCAGCTTTTTAAGCCAGAAATTATTTTTAGGCTGCAATATGTTTTTCGGTAGATAATAATGATTTACGGATACCAATACTACTAATTAACCCATAGTTAGGGGAGAAGAGGGAGTTTCATACCTTTCCAAAGAGTTTTTCCACATATGTGAATATAACGAAACCGACTGTAATTAGAACACATCTTTACGATTTCAAATTACGAGTCGTTATGCATTACACCACCTGCACATCCAAACTTACCTGGTATTCCCAACCGGTCACCCACCTGACCAGGTTCAACGTTGCTTAACTGTGGTGGTCGTACAACACCTGGTGTTTCAACGTGATATGACCGTAACGAGAATATCTACGCCACATTGTTCGTTTATTAGTATTATTATATTATGACAACGTCGTGTTGTGCTGTCGGAAGGACCTAGATTACGCCGACTACATCCTCTGCTGGGGGTTAGAACTGCACCAAAATCGGTCACCTACGAAGCAAATGCTTATAGACTCAAAAATAAACAGCCGATATTTACCTATTCCCGAACCAATTCTTATAGACTTAAATCTAAATGACCAGCATATATCTTCTTCCAAACCAAATAATGGCTGACGGACAATATTTTCCCATCCCGGGCAAAGCAAATACCCA
Source organism: Acanthosepion pharaonis (assembly GCA_903632075.3). Classification (NCBI taxonomy): domain Eukaryota; kingdom Metazoa; phylum Mollusca; class Cephalopoda; order Sepiida; family Sepiidae; genus Acanthosepion; species Acanthosepion pharaonis. The sequence continues at coordinate 3,125,453 of CAHIKZ030004620.1, read as the reverse complement.
TTGGCAGAAATATAAACGACCAATATAATTATATTCGAACTGAATAAATGCTTAATGACTCAAATATAAACGACCACAATTTACCTCGAACCAAGTAAATGCTTAATGACTCAAGAATAAACGACTAATATTTGTCTATACTTATACTAAGTAAATACCTACAAAATCAGTCACAATTATTTACCAATACCCCAACAAAGAAAATGCATATAGACTCAAATATATGTTTTTCATTAATCATATTTATATCTACAATGAAGCTTACATAATCTGACACAATGGTATTATTGTTAAGGGAAGTCAGTATAACAGTCTAAGAATCTCTATAAATATACACTTAATATCAAAGTATTCAAGTATACAATATTTATAAATGCAGACCCTTTTATACGTCGGGTTCGTTCAGGAAGTTGACAATCATGGCTCTTCACAGATTCTTGTATTGTGTTGCTTTGAGTGACTTTTGACTCTCTACGGGCTTTATTGGTTCTTCTTAAGAATCATCCATATTCTTTTATATGCTATATTATTTAAAGTCGTGTACGATTATGGCTCTCGACAACATCCTTTTTTTGCTTTAAGTAACTTTTGCCTAATTTCCCAACATTCTTTATCCTTGATTTGCCATTCATTCAAACATTTTAAGTAGATTACTTGCTGTCCCCAGCCCGATTCTCTTGATAATTGAGTTTCAAATTCTTCAGCTCGTCTTTTCTCGTTATGTATCTCAGACATTTCAGTTGTTTCTACCATTTTCTTGAAATTCCTATTTTCCTTAAAACTTTCTTGTTGCTGACATATTCTTATCATCCATCGATAGAAGCTCATCTCGGTCACTTCAAGACTCTCTTTTTATCTGTGAAATCATTTTACAGCATTCACTTCCATAGAGGTGATTCGATATTATACAGTAGTTCAATCCCTTTTTTTTCATTTCTAACGATATTTTCCTATATCCTAATACTTTGTTTAGTTTCTGGAAGACATCTTTCGCTATTCTTATACGCCGTCGGATTTATCGTCTATTACTAACCTACCGAAATATTTGAATTTCTATACCAGCTTTATTTTAACGACATCAGTAAATCGCTAACATATTGGGATCAATCTCTTTGGATAAGGTCCAGGGATTGTCTTCTTACAACGCATAACCAATCCTTTCTTCTTGCTCTCTATTACAAGCTTATCTAAAAGTCACAAAATTTTAGAATTATTAAATTACTTGTATCATTTTTCAGCAAGACAAATGCTGAAGTATTAAAAGTCATGATACAGAATAAATTCAGGTACGAAATATTGTTTAATAAACTCAAATTATAAATTCCTATAAATAGATAATGTTTACCTTAAACACGTAATATGAGAAATAAAATTTCGGAAAAAGTAATCGAAATATCAAAAAATATCAATCTTAAATATCGATTTTCATATATAAAAATGAACTTTTGGTTTTTATTGTCGTGCAGACGTTAGTTACACTTTCTGTGAGAGAGAACGCATGTTTTGGCGGGATCAGTAGACAAACAAGGAGAGTATACTCAAATGGTTAGTCACGATGACGTATTGACTTCGTGCTAGTACAAGCATTGACTGCTTCCAAACCATTTTGTCTACCTTCTAGTTTACTCACTTCTTTAATGGAATATATATGATATGCTATGATCTATCTATCTATCTATCTATCTATCTATCTATGTTATTCTGTTCATATCTAATCTATCTAGCTAGCTATCACTTTCTGTCTGTTTGTCTCTATGTCGCTCTCTTTCTCTCTCCATATATATATATATAATTATCTCTCTCTCTCTCTCTCTCTCTCTCTCTCTCTATATATATATATATATATATATATATATATATATATATATATATTGCGTATTTGAGCAGCAAACCTTTCATACAAGTTTAATTAAAGACACCCAACACGATACTGCGGTTAAGTTTTTATTCAATTTTTCTAATTTGGACATAAAGTGTGTAAAAACTGTCCGAACGTTCAAGAAAGCGTCTATTATGCAGGGTGCTTTTTATGTTTAACTGAATGCGCAGATATATATATATATATATATATATATATATATATATATATATATATATATATATATATATATTAAAAAAAGAAGAGGGTGCCGCAAACGTTTTTGGTTGTAATGTGGATTTATTGAGAAAAAATATTATACTTTGTTTTTACATAATGTCTCATATCGAGAATATTCCACATTGAACATGAAAAAAAATTAATTATTTTTAATAATATGTAAAAATCTCCACTTTCACCTGAAGACGGTTTGCGAGACCAGACCAGAAACACGTGTCGTGAAATTATGTAAAACAAAGTATAATATTTTTTCTCAATAAATCCACATTACAACCAAAAACGTTTGCGGCACCCTCTTCTTTTTAATATACATACTTTTCTCTCGTTGGAACCACTACAACATATTTCTTTTATATATATATATATATATATATATATATATATATATATATATATATATATATATAGAGTGATGTAATTTTTTTCCAAACACGGTCAGGATATTGTTGTCGTGTTCATAGTGAAAATTATTGCGTGCTATTTTTTTCTTTTTTATTATTAATGCTTCGATTATTTTTAGCCATTATTTACATGAAGATGAGGCTACTATATTTTCTACAATTATATTGCAGATGGACATTGGTAGGTTTTTATTACAGTTTATTGCAGACATTATGTCCAAAATAGAAAACACTTGCACGAACACAAGAAAAATTGAATAAAGAGCTTTAATCTCAGTACATTTTTATCACTTATAAATGAATTGAGTCTCCTTAAATATGAGTATCCACTAAAAATAAGGTTTAAAAATATATATGTATCGTTTTTGTTTTGCCTGTTGTAAGCGATGCACTCTTCAGTAGTTAAATTAACCTGCCTGAATTCAGCGGGAAGACGTAGCTTTGGACGAGAATGTTGTGATAAAAGTTAACAAAATAAAGCAAAAAAAATAAGTTAAAGTCTATTGCCATAATAGAAATAATAGTATCATGTGACAATGACATATAAAAACTTTATTTTTTTTATATTAGAATCAAGGCGATGTCGCTTTGTTTTGATGACGATTTTCCGCAGCAATTATCATTATTATCCAATTTTTGTCACGCTCTCTTTTTGCTTGGCCTTGAAGTAACATTCCTTGACATCTCGAAATGCCAAAGACATTGATTCCCAGCCGAAAAGTCTCTCCTTTGACCCTAGATGCCATTCACCCTTTTTTTTCAAAGGGTCACAACTCAAAGGGCCGAATTGTCAACAATTGATGATTATCATCCGTTGTTTGCAGACGTACGTCTAATTGAATAAATTCTTTGTTTTTTTGTTTATTCTTAAGCAGGATCCTAAAGTAATGTCACATTTTAGAGTGCCTAATAATAATTGTTTCAATATAACAAACGTTATTTTTTCTCAAGGATATTATTATTATTATTATTTGTGTATGTTTCCTGCTTTGTATCCTGTAGAGCCGGGTCTAAACTATGGTCCTTAAGCCCTATAGGAGAACTGTCGTTTTTCTTAGTATATGGCATGTTCCTAGTAGAGCGGTCTTCTGCGCAACTTATCTGTTGATGTTACCTGAGACACTGTTAGTAAAATTGTTCATTCCTTTTCTCACGATTACTATTGGTACAGTCTTGAGGCATCTCGAGGTGGTGTAATGGTTAGCAAACTTCTCGCTAGAACAATTACGACTGTATAGTGAGTTCGATCCTCACTGGGTGCCCCATACTTTCAGCCTTGTGTCGCATCCAGGCTACGCTTGGAAAATCTTTAGGGCACCTCGTCGTGGTGTAATGGTTAGACAGCTTGTCTTGCTAGATCAATAACGACTGAGTAGTGAGTTCGATCCTCACTGGGTCCCCCCTACTTTCGACCTTGTGCCACATCTAAGCCGGGCTTAGAAAATCACTATTAGGGCACCTTGACGTGGTGAAATGGTTAGAAAGCTTGTCTTGCTAGATCCATTACGACTGAGTAGTGAGTTCATCAATCCTCACTGGGTGCTCCATACTTTCGGCCTTGTGCCACGTCTAAGCCGGGCTTAGAAAATCACTATTGGTACAGTCTTGGTCTTCATTCCCCACATCTTGTTAATCTCGATTTCCAGGTCCTGATATTTGGAAATTTTCTCGATAATTTTCATGGCGATGTTTCTCTCAGCTGGTACTGCTATGTCAATAAGCATACACTTCCTAAATTTCTTGTCTTTTATGTTAATATCAGGTCTGTTGGCTTTTATTTCCCTGTCAGTTTGAATTGGATTGTCCTGGAGGATAGTTAATAGATTCGCCTATCGTGGGGTTGACACCTCTCCCAGCCTTTTGAACAGGAGTAGAGGTTTATCCCTTCTTTCCTGTTTAGGACCGGGTTTCCGATTCCTTCTAAAGTCTTCTTATTCTCTTTCACTCCCAGTAGCCCCTTGTGTCTTCGTGTCATTAGCGAGTTGCTCAGGTTGAACTGTTTAAAAAACATATGCCGAAATTTTGGAAATAATTATGTAAAATGTTTAGATCTTACATTCTTTAAGTGTAGGCTTTATGAATATTGGTGATATGAACAAGTGCGTCTGACGTGTATTTATCGTGTGAAGGTTAAAGATTAGTATGCAACGTTATCTTTGTAACGTCTCATACGAATATAAAACTAAATCTTACATATGCAAAATTATTGTTTGTACACTTCTGGACTCCTTTAAATTAACGTCTCCTGTGAGGGTATGTGGTTTTGGTAACTTTGTTCGAACGTTCGATCTTCATCTCGCCACGATATAAGGGCCTGCACCTTCTCCTATGCGGAATTCATCTGGGTTAGCGCCTTATTTTACGTCAGCTGTATCATTTGAGGCCCGATTCTATACTCGGTCGATATGAGTGCACCTTCTTGATCAATCCTCTAAATCACTTAGCTCTTTTGACATTCTTATGTGACATTGATTATATTAGTTATTTTGGTATTTCTCAGTATGAATCCAGTTTATGTTGGGGTCACCACAGATCAATTTCTCTTAGATCAAATGTCCCAGATAGATATTAGATTCAATTCAAATCTCTGGTATTTCTTGTCAGTAATCGTACACTGTAAGTAAATAAGGTTTACGGTCCCATTAAGTTAAAACACCGGTTCCCGTACGATCGCCGATGTTAATCAACGTCGTGTTAAGTCAGTACCTAGATGAATGTCCGCTTGGGAATACCAGCAGCTCTATTCTTGAATATGTGGCTGATGTAATAGCTCAGAATTGTTAATAGGAGGGCCGTTTGGGTTCATATTGTATATTCACTTAAGCGCAAATACCATTAGGAAAGGTATGAATTCACCACTTCTTCAGCTATGGGTTAATTAGTAAGATTTTATCCCTAAAACCATTACGATATACAAAAAAAAAAGAAAAAATTAAATAAAATTACGTAGAAAATAATCAGATTTCAGCATTAAAATTCGCTTCTTGAAACAGACTGACAACCTGATACTGCACAATTGGCTCGTTTGAGTGGTGCATTGAAAAAAAAATGTAATTTTTCATGGTAAGTGAATTGGCCAGTGATTGTCTTTCTGTTGCAAATCAAACTCAACAAACGGATAAAGATTTGTAATATGAACTTCTTCCTCTTGCGGCATATTCGCCAGACCTTTAACATTCAGTCTTTCCCTTGTTTGAATCCATGCAACTTTCCGAGTCGGCGTTTCCCACAATTTCATGATATCATAGAATCAAAGTTGTAATCGTTCTTTAATTACGGAATACACAATACAGCTCATCGGTAGCGTGATCACAGAAAACCAGGGAAAATACATAGATGTCTGAACGATGTTTCTATAAATTTATATGAAGGGAAAATACCTGAAAAATACAAGTTTTTAACTGAAGCATATACGTTCTTCTGCTAGAACCTTAAGCGAATGTATTTTTTTTAAGCCTTTGAATCTTTTATCCGAGATAAAGTCTTTAAATCTTAGGGGTTTATCGTTTTTGCTTTCGAAAATTTTATTCCTAAAGTAGAGACATTAGTTCATATAGAGACTTCAGAAAGAAATGGCTACAGCAGCAAATGGGGCAAATTTTGATGAAAACATTGGCAATATCCTTTCAAATATAGTCGTTCGTTTTTCCTATTAAAAAATATCAACCATTTCAAACGAATCAACCTAAAATTCTTTTACATGTCCGCCACTCACGGCGATATGATTTCCGGTGTGAACGAAAATATTTCCTTAAAAATACTTGATCGCTTCCTTCCGCATGACACCTCCAGTATCACTTCTTCTTTGTGTGCACAGATAAAATTTAAGTTCCGTTATGCGTAATCAGATTAAATGAAGAGCCTGGAAAACTAGCGTTAAGTCTCAGGTATAAAATTCAGTAAATTTTCAGAAGAGCCTTCAAAATAATAAGAATTCATTGCTTTTTTTGTGTGTAGAGTTCTGAGAATATATGATAATATGCAAGAAACTTCCATTAGTATAGGCCCATAAACTGTCATACATTGAAGATGTGAGAAGTAAATAGATACGGAATCTTTTGCATTTCACCCAAACTCGGTTTACCAAGGAGTTGAGAAATAGAAATTTTTCTTATATTTTCTTTTTCTTAATGAAGCAATAACAATTGGAATATTGTCTGAGTTTTGAGATGTCCCATTATTATTATCATTATTTGCTTTGATTTCATTCTCATTTTCTTCCGGGTCCCAACTAGAGACCTAAGGTCAGAAATGGCTTCATGACATTTTTTCATTTTTGTAAAAAACAAACTAAGATCACAGACATTTTACACAAAGTTCTTCGTAATGTGTGAGATGAACTTGGGAATAAACATTTTTGTATTTCTTTAAGGAAACTTTTCCAATCATTCCGGGTCTCCAACTACAACTGGAATTATTGAAGTCCTCATGTGTTACATTTCTGAAATTTCCCATCAATATCCTTGTATTTTGATAGTTCTTTGAAGATCTTCAAAGACACAGTACAATCTGCAAGGACTGCGATGTTAATATGAAAGAACATTCTGTTTTTGAGGTCTTTAATCACGATGTCTGGGCGATTAGCTTTGATTTATCTGCCTGTGTATTATTATTATTAACATTATTATTATTAACATTATTATTATTATTATTATTATTATTATAGGATAATTCCACTTACTCCTTCGTTCCTTGGTTAGCATGTACGTTAGGTATATCTCATTAATAGTGGACTATCCCTTTTTTGATCGCGAGGAAAGACGGAAAACACGTAGGGACGCAATTTGGGTTTAGTAAGTAAATAAGAAAGAAAGAAAGAAAGAAAGAAAGAAAGAAAGAAAGAAAGAAAGAGGGTCGATAACGCTCTCATGTGTTTCGCGTCTGCTGTAGTGAAACGGATTAAGTTCAAATATGTGATGATGTAAGGTGTGTGTGTGTGGGGGATTCCCATAGGTATTTTGTTGTCGTGGCACTCGTAAGGCTCTTATTTTTTATTATTCATATTATGATACATCAGGAAATTAAAAGGGAAAAACCGTGAAATTTCCACGGGTGCTACTAGTTATTATTATTATTATTATTATTATTATTATTATTACAACACATCACCAACATCATCAGCGAGTTTGAGAAAAGGGATGGCGGAACAAAGTTTAGGAGAAATAAAAAAAAGGCAACATTTGTTAAGAGCTACAAATGACAGAAAATTGTGGAGAGCCATGATCGCCAACGCTCTGAAGGAACACGTAACATAGAAAAAGTATAAGGTAATTACACTTTCGTCTGAAAATGCTGCAGAGGATTAAGACCGCACCAAAAAAGGAGTCACTTACCAGGTAAATATCTGCAGATTCGCGTCTACCATTTGAATTTAGTGCAAACAAGATATATGTATACCTTTTGACGTGATAAAAGCCGGTCTTTTTCATCACAATTACAATAACACATGAATCG
>CAHIKZ030004620.1:2947500-3115000 GCA_903632075.3 Acanthosepion pharaonis | reverse complement strand
CATTAATATTAACTCTTGTTATTAATAACTTTATTGTTTCCAGGTAGACTGATAACATAGACAAAAGGAAACAAAAATAAAAGTGTCAAATAAACTAGAGTGGTTTATAAGGAAGTTATATGAACCCGAACGTGTTGGTAGTGTGACGGTTAGCAGACTAGGAAAAAGTTGGCGAAACGAGTTCGAATTGCGAGGGAAATGTTGAAATTGGGCTCAGTAATGATTTAGAAGCAGCGAATTAGAATTGAAAAAGCAGGAGAACTATAAAGACATACTGACTAACAATGAAACTGAAAAATAAATAAACTACGTGAGTTGGGTGAAAGGTTCCTAGGCTATCTATGAAGGAGCAAGATGCTGAAGCTATGAAATCTTTCCACTCTTATTAATAACTGCATTGTTTCTTTCCTACTAAACTGATATCTGACTGTTCAAAAAAGACTTTAAAATTAACAAGTTGCAACTTTTCTTGAAAATGGACAAGATTTTGGTATTGCGGTGTTATCTAGTGCCTGCAGAAAAAAGGGTTTATACCCCAAGGATATTCATGCTGACCCGGTTGCTATATTAAGGGCTAACGCCCAGCTTTATCAACGGTGCAAAAGGGAACAGCTGAATTTAAGAGAAGGGAGTGTCTTAAAGATAACCCAAGGTCTGTATATCCTGCCACCGCCATCATCGAGAAAAAACATTAATCATATTCACCCCATGGTAATGGATGACAGGCGATTGACTATAAATCAAATAACCGATGCTATTAGCATCTCTCGTGAGAGAGTTAAGAATATTCGGCACATTGAATTTGGTATGACGAACGTTTCTGCTTGGTTGATTTCATGTCATATAACACCTGATCAAAAGCGGACTACATCACTGGAAAATCTGAGATTGTTTGAAGCTGATCCAACTGGTTTCATTGAACGTTTTCTAGATCAAGATGGGTGTTGGGTTCATCACTTTAAGTCAGAGACAAAGACACTATCCATGCTCATCACCTGTTCAAAGAAGACCAAGGTTGTCTGATCTGCAGTGATGGCCTCAGTTTTTTTGTGTGTTTATTAAATATCTTCAAAAGGGAGACATCATCAATGGAGTTACAACAGGCAATCAAAACCAAAATCCCAGGAAAACAGGACAATGCTCGAGCACGTCCTTGGTTTCAATGGTTGCTGTGGATGACTGTTGCTTTGAACTCGTTGATCACACTCTCCCTATTCTCCTGATTTGACTATCACTTAACTAGTAACCAGTATCGTAGTAATGATGACGTTATATCTGCTGTTAGTGACTTCTTTTACTAACACGATGAACGCATTTTGAACAGTTAAATTTCAGTTGACCTGGAAAGATAGAATTCAGTTAAGAACAGATGCAATTAATGAATGCAATATTTCACAGCGCTAGCATCATTCCTTCATTGTCATCCAATGAACTTTTCACTCCACCATTTCTTTATTTGCCTCTTCGTTTCATTATTATTCAGTGTATCAACTTGTATTCATAAATCTCGTACATTTCAATTCTAATTCTCTGCTTCTAATCTATTATTCAGTATAATTTCAACATTTCCTTTGAGCTCAGTAGAGCTCGACATTACTCCATCGTTTTTCTTTAATAAAGTTCTTTCTGGTCTCTCTCTCTCTCTCTCTCTCTCTCTCTCTCTCTCTCTCTCTCTCTCTTATCTTATCACTAACATTTCAATGAGGTGACGGATTGGCTAGTCACATTCAGTGCCACAGAAACCAAACTAGTGACGTTTCATCATCACCGAGTAGACCCGGAATTCGCATCTATCGCGATGGACAAGAATTCTCTTAGTAAGACTTTGAGCCTCGGGCGCCTCTTGGGACTCGCCTTAGACGTCGAACATACGATCAATCACTAGAGTCTGGGAAGATGTTCCGTTCCGTTTAGCGCTCAAGGAAGCAGCTGATTTATTCTATTTTCTTATCCCTTTATAGAAGCCAGACTGCAAATGGTGTACTGCTGCCATGATAACATGACGGAGTCAATCCCTTTTCTGGTTGGTTTTGTATTCAGAGTTTTTCTTCTCGACTGGTTGACACTCCATAGACAAGAGAAACCAATCAGTTCTGCTATTTAACCCATAACTGTAGGGAGAAGCGATTGGTTCATAGCCTTTTCCCAAGGGTATTTGTGTGAAAGTGAATGTAACAAACTCGGCCACAATTCGAACTCATTTCGATCAATTTTCTTTCCGTGTCTGCTAAACGTGATCCGACCGGCACATCCGGGTTATTCCTTATAAACTCTCTAATTCATTTACTCTTTATTTTTCTTTCTTTTCGTTATTAATCGGTGCTGATTGAGGCGCACAATCTTTTCGTATCATCCGCTAATGTTGTTGATTCTCATTACATGGAAAAAGAATACAAATTGTAGAATTGGTTTCGCCCATAAGGTCGCGATCTTTGATAAACCGCGCGACGGCCTGATGCGCGATGACGTTTTCCTTTCTTCTATTAATCATTGTAATGTCTATTTTTACTTTTTGGAAAGATGTGTTGTGTTGGTAACTTCACACTTTATTATTATTATTATTATTATTATTATTATTATTATTATTATTATTATTATCAACTTATGTGTTAATTTGTACTTTTTTTTTTAACAGTGATTTGATATCGAAATGTCTGGGGTAAACTGACGCCAACTCGAGTAAATGATAAGTGGGAAAAAAAGAAAAAAAAAACAAACAAAACAAAACAAGGAAAGCCCTTGGATGGACACACCTAATTCTTTCTTTTCTGTTAATCTTTCAATGATTCAATGATTTCGACTTTCCTTCTGACCAATTTAAGTAAGGAACCGCCTCTAAATAAGCCTTCATGTTTCAGAAATAATCTTTTGAAAAGCAAGAGAAAAAAAAAAAAATCGGAAAGTACATATGAAAATAACAATTTTTTTTTTTTTTTTTTTTTGAAGAGATAACAATTTTCTTCTTTCAGGATAAGATGATAAGTGTTTTCATTCAGTTTCTCTAATGGATCAATGTAGTATCTGTGCAATACAAAATAAATTTGGTTCTATTTTATGCATCAGCAAGTTATAAAGTTTTATGTTATTTTACCGCTTGAAACAATTCTTTCTGGTTGTAAACAAACATGAACCAATGACTAAGTATAGAACTTGCACAGGCAGGTAAAAATCCACCTTGTAAGTTTATAATCTTAATGTTAAAAAGCAACAAAGTAACAAGAATAATCTTATTAAATCGAGAGAAAGCAATGCTTTTGTGAGCACATTGTTAGCATTAAAGGGATAAACATTAAACTGTAACATTTCACTTTAAATACGATTTACCTGAAAATTTTTAACAATAATAAGGAAGATCAGACTAAAACGAAGAAATGTTTTCCTATCTGGCTTGGAGTTACCGAAACCTCGCATTTCAGTCTTGACACCGTTCAAAACCCTTTACACGGCCTTGTGGTTGATGACTTATTTTCCGCTCTGCAACCATTTCCCATAGACTAGACTCTTGCTACTCTTGCATATCTCCGCTCTGTCGCTATTTTGATAGCAAATGTTCAGATGTGCTACATTGCTTACTTCGACCAGTCCAGACAACAACTAAGACACCCCATGCCATTTACACATAAACGACTCATCCTCCTTCTTTTCGAATTCCATTAGTAAGATGGAAGTTCTCTTAGGACATCTTCTCAAGACGCCCGATATTGTGGGACAGACTCCCGAGAGGATAATTCCATAATCACTATAAATTTAACCCCAAATTTAAGTCTAGGGTCAATTGTTATTTACCCTACATGTTCTTATAATATGCAACTGCTGCCCCTTGTACACCTTCGTTCAGTAACACTCTACTCTGTGCAGCTGTTGGGCCTTGTATTGGTGAAAAATAGTTTGAACACTATCTATGGAAATAGCGATAGAGCAGCACGTTTCGTCTGTGGGAAAAGGGTTAAAGGTTGGGAATTTTTTCATCACCCACAAGGACGCGGAGACGTTTTTCGATGATATCAAAACTGGAAAGTAAAACCTAAGTATGTCCTGCCCATATATAGCAGCAGTAATCCGTTTTAAAATTAAAGACAACAGATTAACAAATCCTTTCTGAGAGACTAACTCAGTTTGACTCACAAGTTTGTACATGACATTGTTTTCTATTCATTTCAAGCCAAAGAGCCCAGCGATCAGTATATTCTTTGACATCCTTTGTTTTTGAATACAATATTCAACCAAGAGTTCTTTTGTCCAGAATTCCTTAATAGGCACATTCAATACATTTTCTACTTGAAGATTTATTTTTCTGTAACTTTGCTTTTAAAAATTTCCCAGAAATGTTCAGTTGGTTTCAGATCTGGGCTCTTCCTCGATCAGCCGAGTGTTGATCCCATTAAAACAATTCTGAACGACTTTTGACCTGTGGCATAGAACACAATCATGCATAAATATTGAACACTGATGAATGTGTATATACAGTTCCAGTTTCTCCTGCGTTACCTCCACATACCGTATTATTCATCGTTGTTCCCAGATACAAGGAGTAAAGTCCAGCTGTTCTAGATTTGGACATACCTCCACAGATCACCGGTTTGGTGGGGGCTTCATCGTCTAAATTGTAGACGTTTCCTCGAATCTCCTAAGAGAGGGTCTTCTGTTACGCATAACGAACATTATCAGATTAGATTCATCTGAAAAGATAATTTGGCTCCAGCCTTCAACTGTCCCGGTTTCATGTTGCCAGACGCTTGGATTTCAAAGCTGCAGTTAGCGGTACTTACAACCCGGTTGAAATGATTTCAGACTAAACTCAAATTTTAGACGATGTGAAACTTTCATAGAACGAACATTTTTACCATTTTGAAGCAAAGAAGAACATATCTTACAAGAAATTTTAAGGGATAGTGTAGTAATGCCCTTCATAAAAAGTCCATCTTTAGCACTGGTTTTCATTGCACGTCCATTTCCCCCCTTGTCACTAAATATCCCTGAATTTTAGAAACTCACAAGAACAGTATGAACAGATGTTTTGCTAGTATCGCGTTCTACACTAATTTCATATTCAGCAAAGCGTTTTTTTCTTGCCGAGATGAATGTGCCGATTTTTTACTATATTCTAAACCTAATTCACTACACAATTATTATTTAAATGATTGCTAATTTAGTAATGACAAAATTTTTTGATCATACCTTATGCGTCAATAATGGCCGATTCAATGACAAAGAAAAACATATTGCATGATGCAATATCATACAATACAATGCAAAAACAAAAAAATAGCCTTGTTGCAGTTAAGTGGTCTTAAACTTTTAATAACAATATATATATATATATATATATATATATATATATATATATATATATATATATATATAAATATATATAACATTAGTGGTCAATATATATATATATATATATATATATATAATATGGTATATATATATATATATATATATATATATATATATATATATATATATATAAATTTCCCAAGAGGATAGAATCCAGGTAGAACTCAATTTCCAGGACAGAGTGAGAATATAATATAAAAGGCTCAAACACTAATATTCCATGGTTATAACTTATTACATTGGAATCGTAATCATGATCCAATTCATCAGACCTACAAATTCAAAAGGCTATATATATATATATATATATATATATATATATATATATATATATATATATATATATATATATATATATTAATATAAATAAATATATATATATATATAAATTAATATATAAATAAATAAATATATATATATATATATATATATATATATATATATATATATATATATATATATATTTTATATATTATAATGAATAATACATGCAAAAATATTATAACACATTTAAAAAAAAAAAAAAAACATATTTTCGATTCGCCTTATATTTTTTCATCCCGGATGCTACCTGAATTTTTACCAAAAACAAAACAATTTCCATGGCTGAAGATAACTGAATGTACAGTCGAAAGTACTTGCGTATTTAACAAAGACCTTAGCTTATAATTTTAGAAACAAGGATCATAACATTCATCGAGTGATTAGTAACTTAATGCATCTTTAAAATTTTGTTAGCGAAGGGATTCCGCTATTTCATCTCATTAGCATTACTAATTTACTTTTTGTATGAATGATTCATTGTAATATAAGCTGAACTGCACTACATATTTCAGGATGTTTCATGCTAGACGCGATCGTCAGGCTGCGATTGGTTCTAGAATGAAACAGCCTGTCGCGTCTGTATATATATATATATTCTTATATATACTACGCCTCTCAAGAGAGACGAACGGTATTGAATCGAATCGCCCGCAGTCTTCTGTCGAACTCTCTGCTTTGTCAGAGAGGAACCCGGACGAAGTTTTGGCGAAGGGCAAAGTTTCGTCCGGGGAGGTAGACAGGCCCTGAACCCGTTTAGGCGAGTTCAAAGGGTATATTTTTAGCCGAGCCTACGGACTCGGAGAAACCCACGTTAAACTCGGCCTTGTGCCACATACATTCCTCGTGGGGGGACTGTTAAATATCGGTATTGAATTGAGTCGAGCTGATAGTAGTTCACGCCAAACCAGTCGGACAGTCTTACTAACAGCTTTCACCTCTTGTATTATTTCTTGTGTAATATATTCTTTGTTATTTCTACTGTTGCGTTTCGTGTTGTTCTTCCATGGCCCTAACCTTGGACCATAACAATATATATATATATATATATATATATATATATATATATATATATATATATATATATATATATATATAGGGTGCGATGGATAAACTGACGTCTAAATTACGCAAAATGAAAAATATTGACATCTTATTTTAACAGATATATTTACCAAAATTATCTTGAAATACTAAAGAGTAAATTTATTCAATAAAATTCCTATTGTCTCTAACGACGGCCACCAGACGACTTCTGAATCTCTTCTCACTCTTCTGGACGGTCTCATTGTTTAAGTTTTTGAATGCTGCCATAATCCTTGCCTTCAGTTCATTTTTGGTATTAAAGGAGTTTTGTTGGTCTCTCTTTCTCAACTGCGCTTCACACGTAAAAATAAAGGGGTTTGCAGTCTGGGAAACTGATGTCCAGATGTAAGGTGCAATGTAGTCGCAGAAATTATTTTACAGACATAACTGGGTTCTTCTGTTTGTGTGGTATGTTGCAGAGTTATGTTGCCAAACATAGAGTTACTCTCTTGATCCAATGCCGCATTATATCTTCAAAACACTTGATGTAGGCCTTTGTGTTGAGTTTGGCTTCTTCAAAAACAATTTCGGGAGTTCTTTTCTTATAAGAACAATCAGAGCGATTGTTCCGTTCTGTCGTATCTGCGTAATCACCATTAGACTCTTTCCTAATGCTCGGCACTGAAATATTCGTATTGTAGCTTCCGGAACGATTTCTAAGCAGTGCAGCATGCGGTTTTCAAATTTCTGGCGGAACGAATTGTGTCATGGTGCTCTTTTTCTCACGGACGGTGCCCAACTGACCCAACTCTACTGTGCAGTCGACAGAATACAAAAAAATAAACAACGCGCATGCACGAGATTAAAAATTTAAAATGGCGACAATTTACCAATCGCATCTTGCATATATATATATATATATATATATATATATATATATATATATATATATATATATATATATAATACCGATTTGGACAGCAATGCTTCTTATATATATATATATTACATGGAGTTTTTTGGTCTCTCGTTTAACTGGGCCCCACACATAATAATCAAGGGGGTTGTAGTTTAGGGAGTTAGGTGGTCAGATGTGAGGAGTGATGTGGTTGCAGAAATTGTCTGACAACCACCATTGGTTTCTCCTGCATGCGTGGCATGGTGCTGAGTCCTGTTGTCAGATACAGAGTCTTCCAGCAACCAGCCTCTTGACCGAAGACAGCTCTATCTCCTCAAGGGACTTGATGTAGGTCTCCGTGTTGAGTCTGAAGCCCCAACTAACAAATTCTGGAGTTATTTTATTATCAGAACGATCAGAGTGATTTTTCCGAACTGTCGTACCTTCGTAATCACCATTAGACTCATCCAACTCTTACCGAATCCACTGCACTATCCTCAGTTTGATACTCACACTAAAATGTTTGTCTCGGAGCTGGTACTCTTTTTCTCACAGTTCCCAACACACCTTGCTATAATGTAGAGTTGACGAAATCAAAAACATACAGCGCGCATGCGTAAAATGAATATATATATATGTGTGTGTGTGTGTTTGTATCTGTGTGTCTATGTATGTTTGTGTGTATGCGTATATATATGTATATGTTTCTTTCTACATGGAACTTTTTCACCATTATTGTATTGGTGTGCTTTACCTACAATTTACAACAGATGTTTATGCAACAAATGTATTATAATTTTCATCGCAATGTATAATTATATCTTCATTTTTATTCTTGATTTAATGTCTATTGTAATGGAGATTGCCTGTTATATTTTTTTATTCAGCAGAACGACAATATTTTATATAATTGTAAAATTATAAGCATTTTTATTTTGACTGTGTGCAAACCCACCAAGGGACTATTCGTTTTCGGAAATCCAAAGTTACTAACGCAATCTTAAGCTCTCTTTTCTTTTTTTTCTTTTTTTTGTTGACAATGAGTGGTCTTTTCCGCCCGAGGGTCTTTCCATCTAGAATAAAAGATAATAGTGCGAAAAAATATACGGAATAATCAGTCGGACTCTTTTCAGGGCAAACGTATGAGATGGGCGTATCCACCAATGGCCCCAGTTACTTAGCAATCATTTATGCCTGGACACATCAGTTAAGTAATCAGTTTGCACGCCTTTTTGGCTACTCGCTGACTGTTGGACACAGTTCCCTAAAGTTCAGAGTCAGATAAATTAACAAAGAAGTAATTCTGTTTTGTTTTTGTTTTTTGGTGGGTGGAGGGGGCAGGATACGTTTTTCTTTCAAAATAAGATCGCTGTTTGATAATCGGTAAACACGGAGAAGCGTGCCTCGCGAAAATCTCCACATGCAAAAGTGGAGATGTTTGGAAATGAAATAGCATTATTATTATTATTATTATTATTATTAATAATAATAATAATAATAATAATAGACAGTACGCCAGTAAAATAAAGGGTGTGGTACCAACATACAATACTTAATATACTGACCATGACATCCAAGCAGATAAGAATTTCATTTTTGATTCATTCATTTTCTACGGCTTATCAACCCATTGCAGGTCATTTAAAGCCAGAATATTTTTTAGACTGTAAGAATTTTTCTTTTGGGTGATAATAATGATCTAGTGATGCAAGTTTTACTAATTAACCCATAGCAGGGAGAGAAGCAGTGGATTTCTTTCCCAAGAATATTTGCGCGCAAGTGAATATAACTAAGCCAATGGAAATTGAAACTTGGCTCACTGATTAAAAGTTCCGAGCCATTATCCATTACACCACCCGTAACATCCCAGCTTACAGCACCTGGTATTCCTAACGGTTACCCATCTAATTACTGACCTGACCTGCCATATACGAGGACTGACATTAAACAACTGTTTGACACTCTTTTCTTTATTTCTCATAAAATTTGCCTGTTTCTTAATACTTTGTTGAGTTTTTCGAAAGCATCTTTCTCTATTTCAATGCAATATCGGACTTCGGTATCACATATTCCATACATTTAAATTCTCGTACTTGCTTGAATCCTAATTGTGACATTAACCGTTTCTTTATAAGGAAAATTTCGGCATCCATTGACCGAGCAACTAGAGTTACTTATGGTTGAAGTTTATAAAATGTTTCTATTAAAATAAGTTTTCAGGAAAACATATTTCTTAAGGCTATTAACTGTTATCGCTCTTTGTGGCGCCTCGAAATTTTGACCACTGTGAAGACGCGTTTGGAATATGCAGTGATTTTTGCTTTTTGATGATAAAACTTTTCTGATTTCCATTGTTCCTTTGTATCTTTTCCAGACATTTCCCAAAATACAAGCTTGACAGTGGGCAAGACAAAGAAGACATTTTCCTGTAGCCTTTTAAGAACACGAGAGCAAATAGATGAGAATCAGCAGAAAAACTACATTGCGTTTATCTTTCTGATAGAAAAAATATGCTTGCAATTTAATATGTCTATGTGTGTGTGGGAGTGTGTGTGTGTGTATCTGCAAAAGGACAATATGAATAAAGATAAAAGGAAAACTTATCTTAGCCGATGCGTTTCGTCTTTTGTGGGACTTTATTAACGCATTTGCACTGATAACGTTTTCATAAGTTTTCTTTTGTATTTATTCATATATATATATGTGTGTGTGTATGTATGTAAACAGAAATTTGACATACAGAATACATACAAAGATTTTAAAATGCAGGAAACATTCTTCATTCTTAATACACACACACACACACACACACACACACACACACACACACACATATATATATATATATATATATATATATATATATATATATATATATATATATATATATATATATTTATAAATGTTGGTTAACATGATATAAATTTCTATGTATCATGACTATGTTATGCTTTTCCTCTTCTTCCCAGCACATATATAATACCATCAATTAGTACATCACTTTAGTCTAATGAAGTCCTTTTAGAAGACGAAACGCGTTACACAATTTTTTCCCCAATCTTGTTCCATTTAACTGCCCATATATATATATATATATATATATATATATATATATATATATATATATATATATGAAATAACGGTATATTTTTTATATATCAAGAAGAATATTGGGGAAAATGTACAACGTGGAAAAAGTTTACTTGTGATGCGTTTCATATATACAGCGGGATAAGAACACACACAGAGAGAGAGAGAGAGATGCAATATAAGCCTGCAAATTGTATTGTGCAAAGAAACTAGTGGTACCTTGATACATATATGGGTCTATGAGTAGGACTTGGTAGGATGTCGTTTTCCGCCTTGACTAAATTGCAAAAACTCTTAAATAGCACCAATATATATATATATATATATATATATATATGAAAAAAAATATACTGAAAAAACAAACAAAAATCCTAATATGCGATTATGCTGTTTTAATATTAGGATTTTTGTTAGTTTTTTTCAGTATATTTTTCTTCATACTGTCGGATCTATATCCATATATTTGCTTATATATATATATATATATATATATATATATATATATATATATATATATATATATATATATAAAAAAAAACAGACCACTTTAAGGTTCCATGTAATAAATTAATTATTTCACCACAGCCCTTTTAAAGGACTGCGGATTGAGCTCTCTGGATTTTATCCTCCTTGGGTCTACCCATACGGATTACCTAGTTTTCCATAACTAACTAACTATATATATATATATATATATATATATATATGTGTGTGTGTGTGTGTGTGTGTGTGTGTGTGTGTGTGTGTGTGTGTGTGTGTGTGTGTGTGTGTGTGTGTGTGTGTGTGTGTGTGTGTTGTTTAGGCATGTATACAATATCAATAATACGACAGACAAGGTGTTTTGATTTAGTTTTTTTTTTATACAATTTCTTATGTGATTTTATAATTTTTTTTTTCTTTTCGGAGAATAAATCATCTAAAAACTGTTCAATTGTTTTTTCTTTTCGACCGCTTTCGGTTATACATTTAGCCATTTTCAAGGTTGAAATTTATTAACTGTTAACAAGAAATAGATTGTATATATGTATTTATATAATGTTTCATTTTCAAAACACGGTCAAGATATTGTGTTCATATTCATAGTTGATATTATTGAGTATTGTATCTTTTTATTAATAAGGCTTCCATTATTTTTAGCCTTTTTTACATATAGACGATGCTATCATATTTGTGTTGTCAACAAGTATATTATGAATAGGGTCCAGTAGGTCGCAATGAATATTTAAATGAGTCCTAATTGAGCTATGGTCAGATAGACGTAGTGTGAATCTTCGTGTCAAACATGTAGTATGGCCTATATAATTATTTACAAATTTTGATTTATCAGAAATACAATTCCTTAATGGACATTTAAATTCGTAAATAATATTTGTCCTATTTAATTTTGTTCAAAGAGGTGAATAATTATTTTTAACTATAAGGTTGGTGGTTTTAAATTTTTTTTGTAATAAATACTTACTTTATTTTATTTATTTATTTATTTTTTGCTATTATCAACTGCTGTTGTGCAATTTTTTATAATGTTCTTAATTGTAGTTTCATCTTGTTTGTAATTTTCGTTCATCGGATTTTTATAAAAAATATTAGTGTTTATTCTTTATGTTTATAATCTCGTCATTGCTATTAGCTACCTTAGACAGAAAAAGCCTAATGGGGAAATCCAACAATATTGAAAATTAATACATTGGATAAAAGTTTGAACAAAGTAACTATAAACAAAATGTTTTTTCCTATCATCTGCCAGCCGCAATGTTAGAGAATTGACTAATAATCGATTAGGAAATCCGTTATTAATAAGCGTTTGTTTTATGTTATTTCATTCTTTAAAGAAAAGCGTGCGAGAGGATGAATTCTCGTGCACTCTCTTAAGGAAATTTTTAATAACACCTGTTTTATATCTAAGAGGGCATTCACTAGAAAAATTAAGAGGGCGAGTCTCTTTATTAGTTGATTTTTTTAAAACTGAAGTTCTAAAAGTATTATTATTAAAATCAACGAGAACATCTAAGAAAGGGCGTTCATTTTTTTCACTAAGTTTATAAGTTAAATTTAGAACGGAGTTTTGTTGAAATGTAGTTTTCAGATTTTCAATTTCCATTTTGTTATCAGCTAAAATAAATATATCGTCGATATAACGAACAGATATTCTAGGTTTAATAACTTTAGTAAAAACCTTGGGACATATAATAACTGGAGAAGCACGGCCCGAGAGGATTTCCCATACTTACTCCATCAGTTTGTGTGTAAATAATACCATTCTGGTTATACAAAGGAACTCTAGTGGCGCAAGCGAGCAATAGTTTTCTTAAAATATTGGATTGGATTATGGGATGACGCTCCAGCACTGCAAAAGTGGGTAGCTGAATTTAGGAGGGGAAGGGAGAGTCTTGAAGAGGACTCAAGGTCTAAACACCCTGCAGCTACCACTACCGAGGAAAACACTGATCGTATTCACCATGGCGATTGACTATAAATCAAATAGCCAATGCTAATATCATATCCCGTGAGAAAGTTAAGATGCAAAAGGCATTGTTTATTGACTATCTTCAAAAGGGCCACAATATCAATAGAGAGTACCATGCCAATTTTCTGAGGCAATTACGAAAATCCAGAATGACCAAATACCCAGGAAAACCAACGAAAAGGATCTTGTTTCATCAGGACAATACTCCAGCACACACATTCCTGGTTTCAATGGCTGCCGTGCAAGACTGTAGCTTTGAACTGGCTGATCACCTTCCCTATTCTCCTGATTTGGACCCATCTGATTATCATCTGTTCCCCAACATGAAAAAAAAACTTGGCTGGGAACCAGTATCACAGTTATGATGACTTCATAACTGCCGTTGATGAATTTAGACCAACAGGATGAAACTTGAAACTTTCTTCACCAATGGGATCAAAGCACTGCAATACTATGGGGACTATATTGAAAATTAAACCTCATTTGTTCACATCTCATGAGAGTATCTTGAAAAACCTATAAACTTTTTAGCTAACCCTCATATTACATTATATCATTTTATTCTGATTTACTATGCGCAGCTGTAGCACAATGCTGAAAATGTGGAACACCTAGTTAGGATTGAACTCATTTCTCAGGCGTAATCGGCCTAGCCAAGGAAAGCTTGCTAACCATTACACCTCATTGTGTTATTACGCTCATAACTCCCCCACTTCGCGCGTCGATCTCTGATTGGTTCACTTCCTGGCAATTCGACGCCCTGGTAGCAAATGAAAGCGACACACTCCCCGCCAAACCTTCTTGGATGGTGTAAAAATGCTTCTTTCTGAATCCTGGCGAATGCTTTCATAACATTTCTGACGGAATATAATGCTGTCATCACTCCCAAAACGTTTGCCTATAAATTGGAGCTATATATAAAGTTCTGTGACTTTCATTAGTCCGCCCGTTCATCACACCCTTGAAAATAGCCATACATTGACTGGTCAAAACCAAATTTTGAGAACGACAAACATGGATACAGTGCAATTGGTTTTACTAGGGAGTTTAGTATAATAAATTTTTATTTATTTTTTTAGAAAAATTATAAGTTTTATTAACATAAATTTAATGATTAAAATAACAAATACTTATTTAATAAAAATGCATTATTGTTTTTGCTTATCTTTTCGTTAAGTTTTTATATATACAAGAATCCAGTTAGCCTTGGGTTTACGAGAATTATAAACAAATCACGAGGCCAAACGCTTTATAAAGTTGTAAATTGGCTCCGCAAAGAAATATTTATGCATGGCCCGTTGTATGTTGCATGCTCAAGAATAAGAAATCGTAGCAATCAGTTTATTCTTCACTTTTAAAAATAAAAAAGAAAAAAAAAAAAGATAATTTAAAAAAAAAATATTATCAGGAAATCCTATGAAATTAAATTAGATAAATTATTAAACGGAGAAGTAGAGTTTTTGTCAAAGTATTTTCCCAAACGAATCTGCTTATTAAATTTCATCGATTGGTTTCCGAAATAAAAAGAAATGTAGAGTTTGTAAATCTCGACAAAAAGTCTAGTATTTAAAATTACAATTTGCTTTATATTAGTAAACTTTCTACTGACGTCTCAGCTGTGGTGTACTCGTGATAGCGAAGTGAGTTCCATCAGTGTCAAAAGCGTTGGGCAATCAAATAAACAGCACCTGATATGCATTTTCCACATTTCGGAATGTTAATCAAAAGCATATTTAGAGTAGGAATAAAGTGGGGGTGGGGAAAACTGGAACGAGAGAAGAGGCAGAATATGGTCATAATTGTCGTCATTTCCTTTAGGCGACCTAAGGTGCCGGTTTGTCGTCATCTCACTGACCAAACTTTTAATGGTGAAACGTGTCTTTGTATATAAGGGAATGTCTATAAGCAACGAAACAGATATATTCGCCCACAGAGATCGGAAGAGTAGCTATAATATTTAGAAGAAAGCGGACACCGGCAATAAAGAAAATATTTTCGTTGGGATATATCCGTAAAGAATAAGAAAAATTTGTTGCTGAATACTTGTTTGTAGATTAACATTCATTGGAATTTCTTCAAGGCATGACATTTTTCAGAATAAAAAAGAAATGAATAAGGGTAGATAGGTTCGCCTATTGCCCAGTTCACTCTCCTCCTTGTCATTTTGAACAGAAGTAGCGGTTGTTTCCTGTTTAGGATTGGGTTTCCGGTTCCTTCTAAAGACTATTTGAAGTCTATACTTCTAACTCTGAAATGTTATCTACTATTTTTGTTCTCTCTCCTCAACTGGAATAGATAACTTTACGTGTCGTCCAGTCTTTTGAACAAGAGTAGACATTGTTCCCTTGTTAAGATCAGGTTTCCGGTTCCTTCTAAAATCTTTTAATTCTTTTTTTACTTCCAATAGTACCATGTTTAGGGCAATTTGATTTAAAAAAATGAATTTTATCAGTTTAGAAGTAACATTCTGTTCATAATTTCGATAAAGGATAAAATCGATCATTGACTTTTTGAGATTTTTCTAGATATAGTTTGCTATTTATTAATATCAATTTTGAAACCAAGCTTATGTCATTGATATCTACATATTTTAAATTTTTCTGAATATTTTAAAACGTTTTAAAACTATGGGATGATTTTTTGGATTCACAGACACAAACGATGAGGGATAATAATTAATAAACGGATATATTTGTTAATTTATGTAAAATCTTTGTTCTTTGATTAAATAAGTATTTATCCGTTTTTCTTTATTTAAAAGAAATCTTTATGTAAAAAAAATGTCAGATTTCGTACACAGAACAGCTAAGTCGTAGATAACTCTGTAAAAAGTCATGGATCAATTTTACATTGTATCGATATTACGAACAGGAACCACATTCTAAAATTGGTCCTCTCTCGCTTGGAGTTGGTTGCACAACGTCGAATCAGTTTTGAATTCAGAGTTGGTTGCTACTTATGTAGCTCCACTCGTAAAAATATCGGAAAAAAGAATTTCAGTGAATAAGTTTGGTAGATTAGAATTTCTTAGTCCTTCCTCAAGAGGCAACATTTCTAAGAACAGAAAATACTGAATTTTATCATTTTTTTTAATCATTTCCCCCAAGGCAATAAAGACACTAAGGCCCATGACGATACTGTGTTTTAGAAAATATGAGAAATAAAATAATACCAATGAGAGCGAATAATAAAATTACAGAAATTAAAATTCAGAAAATAACGATTGACATTATATTTAAAGTTTTTAAGAACAATGTTTACTGAGAAGTAAGAAGCCGGAACAGCTCCCACTTTTTAAAACTTATTCATCGTTTTATGGTTCTTGAATGAACTTTGACGATGGAAGGCTTGAATGATCTTTTTCCTCTCACCATTGCTCAGTGGGACTGACACAAAGCGATTTTAAACTGTTCTCTTTCTAGCTGAATATCTCAAAGTGTTTTTCAGCTATTCTTACGACAAATGGTGCCAAGATGACTAAACGTCTTCTCTGAAAATCTGGAGAAAAGAAACTCAATTAGTTTTGTGTTTTTTTAGATAGTAAACATTTTGTGGGCTGGACAATTATGCTGTTACACTCGGTACATATATATATATATATATATATATATATATATATATATATATATTGCCAGCTCGATGTTTTCCATAAAAGCTGTCTACGTTAGATGTCCTTCAAGATAGGACATCTAACATAGACCTGTTTAACAGGTGTAATATTGGAGGAATCGAGACTTTTATCATACAGTCTCAGTTACAGTGGATTGGTCATGTCTTGAGAATGTCTGATGACAGGATACCCAAGATCCTAATGCACAGCCAGTAAGATCAGGGCTACAGGAATGTAGGACGCCCATGGCTAAGATACAAAGACAAGTTGAAAAGCATCTTGTCATCTGTCAATATACCACATAACACCATTGAGCGCTTAGCCTTGGAGTGGGTAGAATGGAGATCAACGTGTTTTAATGAAGTCAGCTGTTTTCAATCAGCTTGTCTGAATCGTCTTCAAGAAGCGAGAGCAAGATCTAAAAGGTCAGCCAATCTAACAGTGATCTCATCCGACATTCCTTACTTTTGCTCCATATGCGGCCTCCTTTGTAAATCACTAGCGGGTCTTAAGTGCCACTTAAGATTATCGCACAAAATTTCATAACTGAATCAATTAAGTTGTCAGAAACCGACGGGAGAGTTCATTATATATATATATATATATATATATATATATATATATATATATATATAGGTAAAATGAGAATAAATGTAGTATAATTACACAGACCGTAACATTTAATTTAAAAGAGGACTCAATACAGAGTAGAGAAAAATATTATTTATTTTCTGATATTAAAACAAAAACATGTTAAAAATCGCTACACAATGGCAATTATGTTTCGACACTACAAATGTATCTCCTCGGGCGATTGCGAACTACTGGCGAGTGAACGTTTGCGTTTCAAAAGAACACTTCCTTATATTTCAAGAAAAAAACAATTAAAAATAGTCTTGTAGGCTTTACCGTGATTAACCAATGGAATGTGACCTACGCTAAATTCAAACTCACCCAAATTTTTTTTAATTATATATATATATATATATATATATATATATATATATATATATATATATATATATATATATATATATATATATATATGAAGAAAGGAAGAAAGAAACTTTTTTTTGCTGAAGAACGCAGTTTCCCCTTTTTGCCAGAGTTGGGGTTTGAAAGCTAGTAAAAATTAATATAGACATAAAAATCTGGAAGAAAAAATGCATAAAGACAGATGTGTGGATGTGAGGTGGTGTAATGGCTAATGGTATGCCGAGTTCAAATTTCAGTCTAGTTCATTACATTCACTTAGACGCAAACATCATCGAGAAAGATATGAATGTAGGGAAACAGTCCAGATGGAAAACTCTGAATTGAAATCATTCATGGAGTGGGCTGCTGTAAATGTGGTAGCGCTGTGACCCTAATGGGTTACAGGACTCGTGATCGTAAGATAGATAGATAGATAGATAGATAGATAGATAGATAGATAGATAGATAGATAGAAAAGGTATTCATACGCACGTCCAATCAAGAGAAATGCGACACAAGATCGACTTTAAATTGGTAAGGGAGCCCACGCGCGCATATCGTTTAAGAACAAATATTGCTCCAAGCCCCTCAGCACTTTCCCTTTTGAGGATACCTATCGTCTTATACATCATTACGTTTTGTTTGGGAATGGATTGGATATCGTTGATTATTAATGTGAGTCCTAGTGGAAGGTTGATTGTTATTACCTATTGTATAAGACCCCCTTTTTGTGCAGCAGCTAAATAGCTGAAAATACGTAACCTTCTTGTTGGATAAAGTTTAACATACCAGGTTTCAAGATGAAAGACCTACGAACACATGTGGGTTCATTTGCACAGGAAACCTTTTCTGTGTCTGACGCTATTCACTTTTTCATTGTGAAAAAAAAGAAAAGGCGACGATGAACAAATAAACGAATCTAGAATTGGGTTAAGAAAAAAGAAGAGCCAGGAAGGACAAAGAGAGAAGAAAGTCTGGGACGAAGTATTTCAAATAATGAAAGAATATACGCTGGAAATAAGAGAATGTACAGATGAAAGGCAAGGAAAGAGAAGGAAAGAATGCTGCAAGCAAAACATATTAGGCGTAAAAAAAGCAAAAGAAAATTTAGAAATAAAAAGATAATGAGCAGGATGTGAATGAGTGAAAGGAAGGAAGGAAAGAAGGAGTGAAAAAAAGAAGGAAGGAAGGAAAGAAGGAGTGAAAAAAAGAAGGAAGGAAGGAAAACGAAAGAAATAAAAAAAGAAGTTTTTTTAGAAAAACCGAATACAAAATACTAAGTAAATTGAAAGAAGTGAAGAAAGAAAAAGAAAATAGAAGGAGAAGGAAAGAAAAATGAATTATTTGTAAAGAAATAATAAAAAAGAGCAAAATACATGCAAAGCGAGATATCTCAGTAATGAAATAAAAAAAGGAAAGCATAAAGAAAAAGTTGTAAAAAAGAAAGAACAAAGAGATAAACCAGCAAAAAATGAAATCACTTGAAAGAAAGAAAAATTTGTAACAAAAGAAAGAAAAATTTGTAACAAAAGAAAGAAAAAGCCTGTAGAGAAAGAAAAAATTAAATTGCATGTAACAAAGGAAAAAAGAAAGAAGCCCGTAAAGAAAGAAATATCTTTACATTTCTTTCTTTTGAAAGAAGAAACAAAAGTGAAGGAAAGAAAAAAGCTGCCAAGAAAACCGTAAAAAACATCTGTAAAGAATGATAGAAAAAAAGAAAAGAAATACAAAGGAAGAAATCTATGTAAAGAAAAACAGAAGGAAAAAAAAACTGTAAAAAAAGAAAAAACAAAATTAAAGATGATAGAAAAATGGGAAACAAATTAATGTAAAAAAGAAAAAGTGATAGAAAGAAAAATTGTGAAGAATTAATAAAGAAATACATGTAAATAAATAAGCAATGAAGAAGTGCACGTACAGAAGGGAAGTAAAAGAAAGATAAGATAGTAAAGAAAAAAGAAAAGAAAAGAAAACCCTAAGAGAAAGAAAAAAAAAAAGACAAAAAAAACTGCGATGAAGGAAATTCCCGTAAAGAAAAAAAATAAAGAAGAAAAGAACTTTAAAAAAAATGAGAAAACTTGTGAGGAAAGAATAAAGAAACAAATCTAAAGAAAGAAAGAAAAACTGAAAGAAAAATGAAAAAAGAACTGTAAAGAAAAAATAAAACTGTTAAGAAAGAAAAAGACAAGTTAAATATAAAGAAAGAAAAAAGAATAAAAAGAGAAATATCCACAGAGAAAGAAATTCCTTTTACAAAAACGAAAGAAAGAAATCCATGTGAAAAATAGAATAAAGTGTACAGAAAGAAAGAAAAATGATACAAAGACCTGTAAAGAAAAAATGAAAATGAAAAGAAAAGTTCAGAAAGAAAAAGAGATCAATTGAATATAAACAAAGAAAATTAAAAGAAATAAAGAATGAAAAGACAAAGAAGCACTGAAAAGTAAGAAAAAAAAAGAGAAAATACTCGGAAAGAAAGAAATTATTTTAAAAAATCTAAAGACAAACCTGTAATGAAAAAATAAAGTCCATGTAAAGAAAAAAAAGTGAAAGAAAGAAAAAAACTGTAAAAAAAACAAAACAAAAAGAGGCCAATATATTCAAAGAAAGAAATTCTTTTATATATATATATATATATATATATATGAAAGTCCGGAAGGAAACAAGAATTAAAAGAATTACATATCAGCAAACGAAGAGAGAAGGAAAAGCCGGAAGGAAGAGAAAAAGGAACGAATAATAATAATAAAAAGACAAAGTGCAACATTTCAGCAACAAAGGCGGATTTGAAAAGTGTCAAGCAAGAAGTCAAGACGAAGAGCGAAGGTGTAAAAAGATAGCCTTGTGGAAAGGAAACGTGTTTAACTCCGGGAAAAAAAGCCGGAACAAAATCTCTCGCCAAAGCCTCCACTTGTAAATTCTAAATTTCCGATCCTCCAAGTTAATGACCGACGTAAAAGACTTTTCGTTCTCTTGTCAGACCACACATCATGACATTCAGGTGGAAACCGTTCAAATACAGAATTGGATTTCAATGCCAGACATTATTTTTTTCATTTAAATTCAATTAAAGGAGACATTTTAACAATTTACTTAAGTATACAACGAATGCTAGTTTTTATTTCCGCCTTTTTGGTTTGCGAAGTAGTTTTAGCTTAACTAAGGAATTTATAGATCATATCAAATCATTTTATAAATGGTTGCAAAAATTGCTTAATGTCTCTAAAATAACTGATACTCACTTACAGTTTTTGCTGTTAAATTTACCTGACTCCAAGATTTAAAAACAGATCATTTATAAAAAATTATGTAAAAAATAAATAAATACGACCCTCTGCCACTTTCCACTTACTAGGGCGAAAACATTTACAATCAATAGAGTGTTCGGATGGGACTTTCTTGATAAGCTTTGTTTCTAAGCTCGATTATGGCTAAGCTGTTCTTTTTCAGCGTAATAAAGAAATCTTCTAGCAAAAAAAAAAAATTGATTGAGAAGCAACCAATAAGAGGAACGTATTTTGAAACCTGCTACAATTCTGAAAACTGGCCACATACGAAAACTTAATACATACAATTTTATATCTGTGAAACAAAACCATCAAGTTATCCTCGATGATACCAGAAAACTCTAACTCGCTACAGCTATAATTCTGCAAGGCTGTACCAATTCATACCACAAATGATATTCATTTGACAACGCCTTCAACAATAAATATTCCCGTTACTACATTGGCCTGTCAACTATGAACAGGAGTAAAAATTAACATCACTTCGTAAACTTCTCCGTTACAATCTATCAAGGATATTTTTTTAAAACTTTAGCAACTAATGTGAGTCCCTACCTTCTTTTGTCATAAATTATTGCAAAACTAATTCTTGTTAAATTTGACAATGAGTATAATTCATTTTTATTGTACTCCTGAACAGGTATTAATTTTTTTTTATATATATATATATATATATATATATATATATATATATATATATATATAGTAGGTATGCACTTTACATTTTTGAAGACATTTTATTACATTTATATTTATTTGTTACAAACATATTTGTTTGAAACTATGTAAATTTGTTTAACATTTTACTTATATTTTTACTTATATTTTTAGCCCAGTTTAATCTCTTAAGTACTCAAAATGGCCTCCTTCAAAATTACAACATTCTTCAAACCTCTCCAGAAGACTGTGACATACAGCACAACATGAATCCTGACCTGCATCAATTTCAATAAACACTTATGAGATGAACACTTTAATTCGTCCGTTGTGTTGGGGGGGATACTCTGATAAACCTTGTTCTTTACTACGTCCCCCCTCCCCAAAAGGAATCCATTGATCAGGTGAACATGGTGGCCATTCGAGGCTGCCCCTTCTTCCGAAACAACGTTGTGGAAAGGTTTACTTAAGGTAGTCCCTTAATGGAAAAGCATAATGGGGAGTTGCTCCATCTTGCTTAAAGAACAGTTCGGCGTAGTTAACTCTGGTTCTGAGCTGTTAACTTAATCGTGGTACGAAATTGTTAGGAAAGAAATAGACATAAGTTGAATGGAAAGAACTGTAAGCCTACTTTTGGCCCACCCTATATATATATATATAGAGAGAGAGAGAGAGAGAGAGAGAGATAATTTGGGGGATTTAGGCAAATCATTATAGTAATTCATTGAGTCTAGAAGAATCCTCAACAGAATGCACCGGACGGCTGTTTCATCCAATTTTGGGGCTCATCATCAGTGCGCATACACTACCGAGATTCGACCTCGGACTGTTTCGATACAACGCAAGAATCATACCAACTGTACCAATGGGCCTCGGTGACGAAGAGGAAACTGAATAGACTTGATATAACGCCGCTGCTCATAAATTCCGTGGTGATACTCACCCAAGAATTCATAACCCAATGGATTGTGCCCCAAAAGCCATGACTTTCCTTTCGCTTCGTCGCAGAGCATTAGCTGGGTCAAGTAAGGATATATAAGTAATAGAATTTTTAGGATTTAGGCAAATCATTCTAGACTCGATTAATTACTATATGTATATTTAGGTGGCATATCTTCATTCAATCATGTATGGTTGAATAATTTAGATATATTATGTCTATTTAGTTTCATTTTAATCCTCTCAAATTCAGGGATCAATTTCTTAATATTGCTATCAAACTTATTAACAAAGGCGCCGCCGTTTTTGTTTTTCTTGGGGTTTTTTTTTTTTTTCATTTCTTTTATATGTCGGATTCAAGATCTATTGCATAACATTTAAAGGTATATTTCTCTCCACATTTAGGATTTAGAGAAATATTAATTGACAATACAAGTATACTTCACCAGGAAAATAAGAAAAATCAAATTCTTGAAGCCCTCTATTTAAGAAAATTACAGCCAACATTAAATAAGATTAATTATGAGAATAGCAACAATTTTTTAAACTGTCAAAAATAGCAAGTTTTAATAGAAATACAATTATAATATTTTGAAATATTTAAATTAGAATTTTTTTTTAAATAAAAATATAAATTAACCTACATCCCTTAGATAACGTTATTTTTTCATATGTGTATATAATTATAACAGAAAGTGTTTCATGCGTATTTACAAAAAAATCACTATTATCGATTACATTAATTTTTATCTTGGCAATTCACCCATGAGTATGATCATGGATGACATTGAAAGTACTTAGGAAAATAAAAGAAATGAAAAAAACTACGGCGCCTTCCTTGATGTGTTTAAACATTAAGAAAATTAAAAATTAAATATTGATTAATTGATCTGTAAATTTGAGAGAATTAAAATAATATATCGAGATTATATAAACATGCTTTAATATATATATATATATATATATATATATATATATATATATATTATCCAATAAAACACCTACAGTAAAATGGAAATTAATAAGAAAAGCTAGAATATGTAGGTGATTAAATGACCATGTTTTTGTGCATACATGAGAAACGATATATTACTAAGTTTATAAAAAATTTAAATTTACTGAATCAAAGAAATGAAATAGCTATTCTTTGCCGTCATTGTCAAAAATTTTCCTTAAATAATATTTTTAAAAAATAGGAGCTGGTAATATACATACTTATATTTGATATGAAAAAATAATTTAAGTAATTCTATTACATTTACTTGATTTAAAAAGAAATATAGTCTATTAGTAATTAGGAGTAAAAAATGTTTTAAAATTGTAGTTAAATAAAACGTATTCAAACCCAAACACCCCGTTTAGAAAGAACCTTTAAGTATACAAGTACGAAAAAAATGCCGAAAAACTTTTTGCCGATGAAAAAACAAAAGAAAAAAAAACAGACGACATGCATTTAACGGATGTCAGAATTCGTTGAAAAATGCATCCCTACCCTCCCTAAACTTAACCTCTTTTTCGAACGTAACTGATAATTGATACAACAATAGTTAATAAAAATGAACACGATACCGCCCCTGTCTGAATCATTGGATTTCTCTGTATCCTTGAAAACAGGAATTTAGGAATTTATATGTGCGTTTAAAACTCAATAAATTTAAAGTTATTCCAAAATTCGTGTTTTGGGGCAGCAGATCATTATTCAAACATATATTGTTAAATATAACAGACAACGAATATCTATTATGTTTGATCATGAGCCGTTCTAAGCTTCGTATAGTTGCTTTAGTTTCGGGAGAAAATAAAGAAAAAACTGCCTAACCTTTCGGTATTTTTTATTATGTTGCTCATTGATCTAAACTTTCGGCTCACATTAACTATCTTCAGAGTAGTTATATGACCATTACAACAGAGATGTTCACCATCAAAGATGACATCCTGTTATGCGTACATAGAAGTTTGCTATGCGGCATTAACGGTCGCGGAATAGCAAACGCAGGTCGTAAATCCGTAATGCGGTTCTATGACGTTGTACATGACTACGTGAGAGAAAGAAATGTTATCAACAGATCGATAGGTTTAGATGCAGTGTAGTACGTTGTGACTGGTTTGATTTGGAATTATGCAATATATTGGTTTTACTACAACCACGTTCTCCCATAGATTTACCTGTCGCTTTTCTGTTCTTAGTTACATTAAACATTTCTTTGAAAAACATGGCCGTGTGCATGATATTGGAAAGATATTGGTTGATGGCAGAGTAGTACTCAAACATACACACAGTAAAAAGAACCTTAAAATATTGTAGGCCACCTACATTAAAACAGGGCGGCTCACACTCAACAAAATTATATATATATATATATATATAATTATTATTATTATTATTTAAACGTTATTTTTAGTGGATAGGCGTATTAAAGTAGACGTTCTTTTTATTTATTAAATAGAATATTGATTTTCGTCTTGAATATTTGAGAAATTTTTTGAATCCTAGCGGAGAGGGCATATTTTTCTTTAATGAAATTTATCAACAATTTAGACCAGAATACGGAAATAAATAAATTTACTGTTCAATAAATAAACGGAGCCTATAATCAAATATGAGTATCCACCAAAAAAATAAAGTTTAAATAATAAAATCCGCTGGAGTGATATATAAAAATTCTCCCTTTTCTTTAGAAATTGCTTTGTTTACGTTAGGCTATGAAATTGGGCAGATATGTTTGTTTCAAGAGTCAGAGATAGATTAGTGTTTAAAGGAATTATTCAACATTACATGAGCCTTGACGCACTCCGTGTCCAAAGAGGTCCAAAGCACATCACGTCTAATGACGGTTTCCCCTAGAGGAACGCAGGTTCGAGTCTTGCGGGGAGGTGATTTTTTTTTTCTGATAAAATTTCTCGAATATTCAGGCCGGTAGACGAAAATAAATAAATTTAGTGTTTAATAAATAAACACAGCGTCTACTCAAATACGAGTATCCACTAAAATGTCTTGATTAGTGATGTGTGATGGCTATACGCAATTACATGATACCAGTCAATTTACAAATATATATATATATATATATATATATATATATATCCAAATCAGATAAAAAACAAATGCAGTAAAAATCCACAGTTCTTAGAATTTACTTTTTAAAAATGTGCTCAATACAAAGTAGAGCAAAATATTTTATTATATTCTTATTATAAGAGATTATAATTTAAAAATGTTTTTATTATAATCTCTTATAATAAAAATATAATATGTGTGTGTTTGTGTTTTTATGTGTGTGATGGAGCACGCGTGTTTACATTTTAGAAAATTGTTTTATTAGTTTTTTTTACCTTTATAAACTTAATATATTTTATATTTACTATAGGCCGAATGTTTGGGGGATACTCTATGTATTGACTAATTAGTAAGGTTCATACGTTCCTTGGCTTGATTATATCCTTCTAAGCTCGGATGCTGAAACTATTTAAATCATCAGTGGTTGACCACCATTTTTTTAGAGAAGCTAAAATTCAAAATCTACCATCCTTAAAATTACCATTAGCCTGCAAAGGTACTTTAGACAAAATAAGCTAAAATTTTAAGGAAATAATTTCGTTATTATTATTATTATTATTATTGAATATATTATGAAACAGATCAGAAAGAGAAAGACCGTCTAACCTGAAGTGAGCAAATAAATTAATTTGGAAAAGGAGACGCAATGTTCAATTTTTAAGTACTTCTTCGAAATGCTGAGAGTGTCCCCAAATTTTTGGCTTATCGTGTATCTCAATCAAAAGCGATATTTACTGGAGGAAACAAAGTTGAGAATTTCTTTTTTTTTTTTTTTTTTTTGCTGGATTCACTGGCATCTCGGAAGGATCGTGCTGAAACACAGGTGGCCATGTTGACAAATATTATTCAACTGGAATTCTTGAAAGCACTTAAATACTTTTACTCATGTCTCTCACTATAATTGCCATAATTACAAGAAGGAGAATTATTAAAGAAATAGAGACTTCGTCCAAATAAGGTAATAATGAAAAACAAAACAGTTCCACTTCACACAGCTGTGCACTTGCTTTTAATTAATCATTTAAATATATTTTAGCTGATTGCTGCAATTCTTAACAAGATGTTTATGTTTTAAGAAAAAAATAACAAGCGAAAACATTTTGGTTGAAAGCATTTTAATTATTAATTTTTGTTTAGTTGCATTTTATTTTTCTTGCGTGATGAGTAGCTAGAATAATAGTGTTAAGTTACCTAAATTTATTAAAGAAACATTTCCTTTATTCATTCATGACTAGCTTTTATCATTAATCCTACTTTTGTTGTCTAGTCGTAACTACCATGTCGTTTTATTTTCTATAAGCATTAAATAAAATGGACGAGAAATTAAAAAAAAAAAACTCTTCTATGATTTGAACTGACTCTCTGTATCTTTGAGAGCCGTCTTATATATACCATCATTCATCAGGCAAAATTGAAATATAATCATATAACAATATACCTCCATATTTACAATATTTATATTCGGACGCCTCATCCTTGTTTTTTTTTATCATAACGCTTCGGCTGCTGGGGCCTCTGACTTTCGTCATGTATATATCGATCAGGGTAACCTACAGGGAATTCCTAACTGAACACTTTATTTAATCTACGGGAGTAGGTTCTCGTTCCACTGCTCATATCTAGCGATATCCCGTATAGTTCTCGAACTCACAACCACTATGTCACCAAATTCACAAACCAACGTTTCTACCCACTTTGATGACATAGTGGTCGTGAGTTCAATCCATGGCTCGGAAGTGTCTGTACGTTGGAATGGGCGAGTAATAACTGAACAGTATCAAAGAAAATAAAAACTAGACGAAATATCCCTCGACATGAGCAGTGAAACGAGAACAGTCTACACCCGTAGATTAAATAAAGGGTTAAGATCTCAATTCGCTGTAGGCTATACAGATCGATATACACCTGAACAAGGCTGGATAGTACTTCGGCCGAGACGTTGTGATAAAAACAACAAAGATGAGGACAATAGTCCGAATATAAATAGTGTGAATAATGATAACTGCTAATCCCAGAAATTCAGACAGAAGGCAATCAGGTGATAATAACAAAAATGTGGATAATAGTCCAAATATAAATAATGATAACCCCTTATCCCAGAAATTCAGATAAAAATTATATTCTTCCTTCTCCAATTTTCTCGACCCTATATTGTTTGTTACATCTGTTTGTTGTTGTAGAAGCAATAGCTAACGGATTTTGTTAGCGGAAATAACATCGTTATTAATTTTTAATAGATTTTTTTTGTTTTTGTTTTTTTGCAATAAAGTTCGGCATTCACTTTCAAATCTTGTCAGTTTTTTTTGTACTTTTGTTTATTTATTTATAATTTTCTCAGTTTTCTGATTCATATTTTGACGGTAAAATGCAAAATGGCGTGAGTGCTGCGATAAAGAAGAAGGAAAATAAGGGGAAAAATATAAATAAAAAATGATAAGGAAATTAACTTATGAAAGGCGAACAATGAAAAACTATTATGTCTACTAATAACGTAATAAAAATATAATGAAAGAAAAACTAACTAAAGATTATTAAGGCAATTGCTTAACAGTTTAGGACTATTATAATTATAACTATTATGCGACCTTGAAATCCGAAAGCTCATTGGCATAGCGAAAGATGGCTTCCAAAAACTAAGCAAAATATTAAGAAGCAGGAAAATGTCGTTAAAAAAAAGAAAAGAATACTGAACAGTTACGTAATGTTGGGCCTTCTATATGGCGGTGAATGCTGGATAATCTTCTTACAGGTGAAGCAACAGAAATGTGGTTCTACAGAAGGTTGCTGAGAATACTATGAACTGGACATGTGACTGACGACGAAGTTTTGGAGACACTGGAAGCAAAAAGGACACTTCTACTTAACCTCAGGAAGAGACCGTTGGAATTTCTAACTCATATAATGAGGAATGAAGGCTTGGAAAATTTGATACTCACAGGACAGATTGAAGGCAAAAGGAACAGGGGGAAACAACACAACCTACCGAGCTAGTTTGTGTAAATGGATAGCAGAACAAGGTTCTGGAGAGATAACAAAAAGACATTTATTAAGAGCTAAAAAGGACAAGAAATTGTGGAGAGCTATGAACGCCGATGCTCTGAAGGGACGTGGCACATAGAAGAAGAAGATGTTTACCGTTATTAATTTAAATCAATAAAAATAAGATTAAAGTTAAACTAGTCAAAACTCTATAAAGAATTTGTCGGCGCCGGTCTGGAGGCTCAACTCCAGTCCCTTTCCTACCGCTGTTAGGTTGCTTCTCTTTGCCTTTTCTATAAATACTTTCATGGTAATAGTTCAGATGACCTCTCCGCTCTAGCGTCAGAGACTCTTCGAATTTAAGGACAGTACTAAGCTGGTGACGAGGTCTCACCATTTTGCATGTGAGATGTAACCAGAAATTCTATGATAACAGTTTCTTTTCTCTCACTTCTCGCGGCACCATGCTTTTCCAGCCAACTTTAATATGAAAAAATTTAAATGCAATGTCAGTCACTATCTGCTGTCCTCCTGATTACTCTTGTTTTGTTCTCGCTCCTTACTTATGTTCCCTCTTTCTAACTCTTCCACACCAAGTAACCCCTTGTACCTTCCACACCGAGTGTTCCTTTGTGTTTAAAATCGAGTTCTTTTCTTCTTCTTTTCTTCGAGGATAGCTATTCTAAACTTTAATTTTTGTTATTATATATGTTTTTCTGCTGGTTTTCTAAATATGTTGCTTCCTTGAAAACGTATTACACCTGTTGTCCAACCCTAACATTCGGGAATAGTCTTTGTTAAAATCGAGCAAAGTTATGATCTATTTCTTAATCGTAGTTTATTTCGCCAGGGACTGGGAAAGAAAGTAAGTGAGCAAATATTATTGAGAGCTGCAAAGAACAGGGAATTGTGGAGAGCCTTGATCACTCACGTCCCGAAGGCACACAGCACATGAAAAACTTTCAAATACAAGGTAATCAATATGGGATCATTTGCATATTTACAGTCTACAGTCAACCAAAAGGACACAATAGTGGGGCCGACATAAAGTTAGTTAACCATCGCTTGAATTTCAGGCACTCGTTATATTGTTACAGCAAGGAAGTGTCAAAGAGGAACAGATGTGTAGAAAGCAAGAAGAATCAGGGAAAGCTATTTGATTCCCATACAAATAAGAATTGGATTTAAATTTTGGTCTACGTGATAAGTTGCCGAGGGCTGGGTGTTTGCCTCTTCTGATAAGGACTTCTCTTCTGGTTTGAAGAGGCGCAAGAATTCAATTAATTCAAGTTCCAGTTAAGAAGATTATATATATATATATATATATATATATATATATATATATATATATATATATATTGATAGAGAGAGAGAGAGAGAGAGAGAGAGAGAAGGCGGTGAAGAGCAAAAATAAAACTAAGAGAGAAAAGTAGATGAGAGACACAGGTGGAGAGGAAAGTATTCGGAAGAGTAAGAGTTATATAGAACAGTACGTGCGCATGTGCAGTCGCACCAACTATAAACAAACTGAATCCTAAAGGAAGAAACGCGACATTAAGAAATTTTTCCCAATTTGTCATACATCTTTTCTCCAATATATATATATATATATATATATATATATATATATATTCATTTTTTTACACCGAGGTTCACCCTTTTTAAGGTCTGGGGGACACTAGAGTATTACATTTAGGGGCCCATATGTGTATATAGAAGAAGCTTCTTGGGTGGAACTTACTTTTCAACGATGGAACACGGAGGGGATGCGAGCGGGGTTTGCCACTATGTAAGTGGCATGGCGTGTTCTTGCCGTTAAGGTTTGACTTGTCCGGACGAGAGAATGTAGTTCGTCTGAGCACTTTCTGTGGAAGTAGTGGTAGAGCATCGAGAGTCACATCCCGCCTGTGCGAGAGAGGTTGCAGTGTGAAGAATAATTCGTCACCCACAAGGGCTCTGAGACACTTTTGAACTCTGTCAAGGCTGGAGAGTGAGGTCTGAGCTTCACTCGTCCAAATATGACAACAGTATTCCATTTTGAACTTGATCTGGCTCTTGTAAAGGTAGAGAATAGTAGGAGGGACCAGGTACTTACCTGAGCGGTACAGAGAGCCGACCACTTTACCTGCATCCTTAGCGACGGAACCTATTTAAGAGTCCCACTTGAGGTCGGGTGCGAGTTTGAGGCCCAATAATCTTTCAAGACACGGTGCCTCCCCCAGGGAGAACATCTGTTCATTTTGATTAGTCGTAGTTTGGGGTTAGATCAGTGATGGTGGAATGTAACTAGCTTAGTCTTCTAGGGATTGAATGTAATCAGCCAGCTTTTACCCCATTGTGTACTTTGTGCAAGATCAGAAGAGAGATCATTCGCCAATCTCTGACCACCATGAGTTTTAGAGGTGCGCCCATATATAGTCGAATCATCGGCATATGATGTTTACAAATGATCTGAATATATTCTTAGGCAGATCATTTATGTAAATCAAAAAGAGAGTTGGACCAAGGAGTGACCCCTGGGGGACGCCTGAGTTGACCTCTAGGGCTCCAGAGGACAGGTATTGATAAATATTTTTAGGGACTTACCTGTAAGGAAGGATTTTATTTTCGAGAACACCCTTCCAGTGATTACATTACTGGGGAGCTTGTGTAGTAATCCTATGTGCCACAATTTGTCAAAGGCCTTAATATAGCGTGAAAATCTTCGGCTGCCTGTCAATATCTAATTACACGT
Source organism: Acanthosepion pharaonis (assembly GCA_903632075.3). Lineage (NCBI taxonomy): Eukaryota > Metazoa > Mollusca > Cephalopoda > Sepiida > Sepiidae > Acanthosepion > Acanthosepion pharaonis. The sequence continues at coordinate 3,083,622 of CAHIKZ030004620.1, read as the reverse complement.
TTCTAAGTAGATGTTTTTGCATTTGCGTCGTCTCCCATTCCGTGATGAAACCAAAGAGAAATTGAATTCTAATAAATAAGAATTTTTCAGAATGCCTACAATAAAGTGAAACACCCTACGTTACACGATGAAAACGTTGAAGTTTGAACGGATAGTTCAAGCAAATTGGTCGCTTGATTCGAAATGCATTTGAATAAGCATTTGATAAAAACGAGCTTTTTCAGCCTGACAAATCTCCATGCACTGGATCAGCCCTTACATAAATATCATCGACCAAATGTGTATAGAGCTAGAGAAGAAAGTGTTCATCAGAAGAATCCATGTAATCTTGAAGAATTGTGGCAGCTCGGCCACAGAGAATGGCATCACATACTTGTGAACATGTCGGAAGATTTGCGCAAATTTATTCCCAAGCGTACTGAAGAAACTATTAAACGAAACCACACGAATTATTAACAATATACAATTGAAATGAAAACAAAATACATTACAAGAATCAGCCGCTGCGAGTTATCAGGGATATTTCATTGGTTCATCGTATTCGGTCCACCAATAACCCGACTTATTTCTATTGACAGATAATCTTTCCACCGATCAAACTCTAACATCTCAGAAACTGGCTGGTTATATTCAATTCCTCAAAAAAAAAAGAATTACATTCCACGATCGCCGATTAGATTCTAAACTCCCACCAATTACAATGAATGGATGTTACGTCAGTGAAGCCCTGTGACTAGAGCGACTATTGTTCCTCAAACTTAACCTAGACTTCAAGTGGATCGATAAAGATGCAGGAAAAATGATCGGTTACTTGTATCGCTCTAGTATCTAACTCTTTGTACTATCCTCTACCTTTACAAGAGCCAAATCAGGTGTAAAATGGAGTACTGCTGTTATATTCGGGCAGGAGCAGCCCAGTCCTTATTTTCTAGTCTTGATAGGGTCCAAAAGCGTCTCCGTATCCTTGTGGGGGGAATTATTTTTTTCTAACCTGCAGCCGATTTCTCACAGACGAGATGTCGTAAATCTCTCACTGCTTTATTGCTACTTCCATGGAAAATGCTCTGAAGAATTGCATGACTTGGTTTAGCCATTTCTAACCTAGCATCCACCATGCTACTCCCATTATAAGAAACCACCCTCATTCCCATCGTATTCCATTGGGGAGAAGTAAGTTCCAGATGAGAAGCTTCTTCCCGGAAACCACTGCTCTGTGGAACCGAATCCCAAGAGGATGTTTTGCCGATCACTATAATCTTAATCTGTTCAAGTCTAGGCTTAACCGTTATCTACGCCATATATCCCTATAAACTATGCCTCCTACTTTGTAATCCTCTACCTCGAGTGGCTTTTGGGCCGTGTACAGAGTGAATCACACTGGTAATAAAAAGGCCTCAATTGTTCTTATTAAACACATGCTCGCCTAAATTTAATATAGAATCTTCTTGAAATGCACATGATGCAATAAACTTTCAATTTTCTGTTTATATATATATATATATATATATATATATATATATATATATATATATATATATATATATATATATATATATATATATATATAATTTAGGGGGGCTTCTTTGTGTCTTATTTACAACCCTTGCTACAAAATATAATACTGGTGACCAAGTTGACAGAAAGTTTTTAGCCTTTGATGAAGGCAGCGTCTCGATTTCAACATTATGTTTTCATCTTAAAAATCAGAGTAAAATAAAATGTTTTCTTGTGAAAGCGTCCAGCTGTTTTGTGTTTCCATTTTGTTGTGGAAAGGATCTGCCGTCGGCAGTTCACTTTTAGTTTCTCAGTTGAAATAAAATCGAGACTCCATTTTGATGTTTGCTCTCTGGTTTCCAGCTCAAATATTTTCACTTTTCCATAATTTTGGTTTATACTTTTTTTTTTTGTTTTAGCATATATTTTTTTGATCTCTTTTATGCTCGGCTAATTTCAACGGAACTTGGTTGACAGCAGAACAAATCCAGAAGATTAATTTGTTTTTTTATTCGGAGAAAAACAACAAAAAAAAAATGAAACGCTGAAATAAAGTCTTAAATAAAGGAGGCTCTTGGGAGCCAAGTGCCTCTCCAGATTGCAAGCTCATTTCTTTTTCCAACCAGGTTATTAGGTTGTTCGGAAAATAATGTCTGATTTTAGACCGAACCTTTTAATTGTGTTCTAATACAATAAATACAATCTCAATCTTCTATCTTAGTTCCTCCTCTTTTATTGTTCTCTCTTCTTAATAGTGCCTTTTTCTCTCTCCTTTTTTCTCATTCACTCACACTCAGCAACCTCTTAAAACATAGCAGCTTTCATTGCCTTGCTTGGAGGCGAAATGATTAATAAAATTAGTTTCACAAAAATATATTGCTCATTCCTAGTGATTAAAGTGTCCTCTTTGTTAATTTTATATCAATCACTTTCAGAATTTAACTTCAAACATTATATAGCCTCTCATCTTGAACATGAAAAAACAGTAGTTTATTTTTTTTTCATGAATTCAAACTTGGCCATAATCTTCTCTAAATGTTGCCAGCAAACTATGGGGTGAAGGATGCATTTGTGATCAGACAATACGGCACTAGTTTCTGAAGTTCCTCAGTGAGGATACGAGTCTTGAAGATGAAGATGGTAGAGGACGCCCATCTGTAATTAACAGTCACATCTGAAAACACTAGTTGAATAAAACCCATGTTAAAGTCTCTGAGAAATATCTTTAACATGGGTTTTATTCAACTCAGTGAAAATCAGAGTTTGGTATTTTGAAATGTGTTCAATGCTGCATCTACGAAATAGAAATGATCTATTTCTTGATCGCATAGTGTCTTCTGATAAAAAGGGGATCCTTTATGGCAGTCGTAAACTGTCGGTTCAATGGCTCTTCAAAATCGAAGTTGCACAAATAAAAGTTTATGGATTACACTGCAGATGGTCACTGACTTGGGTAACATCCACCATATTCATCTGATCTCTCACAAACTTACTATCATATTTTCAACCATCTTGAAAAACTTTTTAAGCGCAAAAACCTTCCGTTGCAAAGATAACGCAGAAACAGCATTCAAAGGTTTCTTGGCGACCAAACCATTAGAATTTTATCATAAAGTTATATATAACCTTGAAACTTAATGGTAAGAAATGTGTAGATATTCAGGGTTCATGTTTTTGACTGTTTTAATGAATATTTAAATACATTCATTTAGGAATAAAATTGATTCTAAAATTGAACTTTATTTTCCGAACAACTTAATATTAATTTTTCAAGACCGAGTAGATTCTAAACTTTCTCCGGTCATGATGAACGGTTGTACACTCTATAATTCTCCCTATAATTCTCCCTATAATACTCTCTATAATGCTCTCTATAATACTCGCTATAATTCTCCCTATAACAGTCTTTGTAATGCTCTCTGTGAGACTCTGTATAATGCTTTCTATAAGACTCTATAATTCTTCCTATAATACTCTCTATAATGCTCTCTATAAGATTCTCTATAATGCTCTCTATAAGATTCTCTACAATGCTCTATGACTATAATTTTCCCTATAATAGCCTCTATAATGCTCTCTATAAGACTCTCTATAATGCTCTTTATAACTATAATGCTCTCTATAAGACTATAATTCTCCCTATAATACTCTCTATAATGCTCTCTATAATACTCCCTATAATACTCTCTATAAGATTCTCTATAATGCTCTTTATAACTCTATAATACTCTCAATAATACTCTATAAGTCTCCCTTCAAGACTCTCTATAATGCTCTCTATAATGCTCTCTATAATTCTCTCTATAACGCTCTCTATAATGCTCCCTATAATACTCTATATAATCGTCTGTATAATACTCTCTATAATGCTCTGTATAATTCTCTCTATAATGCTCCCTATAATACTCTATATAATGATCTCTACAATGATCTGTATAAGATTTTCTATAAGACTCTCTATACTGTTCTCTTTAATACTATCCATAATACATCTTGCCTGTGAACTATTTTTTATTCAAGCTCACTTTAGACCTCATGTGGGAGTCAGATATGCGACCTATCGCTAACAATACTGGAAAAATGGTCGGCTCCTTATACCGCTCGAGTAAGTATCTGACTCCTCCTTCAGTGCCCCATGTTTACAAGTGTCATGTCAGATAACAAAAAAAGAAGGAATATTGCTGCCATATTTGGGTTGAAGATGCACAATCCTCCCTTTCCAGCCTTAATAGAGTTCAAAAGCGTTTGCACGGTCTTGTAGGTAATTAATTATTTCCCATATACACAGCCTTTCTCACAGACAAATCGTTGCTAGCCTATGTTTACTCTGTCCATGTTTTCATAGCAAATATTCTGATTAGCTAAATTCTACCGGTTCAAATATTCACAGCTAGAAACCGCTATGCCATGTACGCATTGGTAAGGATGAAGACTTTTTCTGATAGATTCTTTTCAAGAACATACTTTGTAGAGCAGACTCCCGAGAGGATGCTTCCTCGATCACCACGATCTCAACACACATCAAGGGTCAAAAGTTATTTATCTTCCATATCCACATAATATGCTATTCTTACTTCTATTACACCCATATATAATAGCCCATTCAGTAGCCCTCTACCTTGAGTGTCTCTTTGGCCTTGTATTGTATAATATACAAAAATAAGAACGTTTCAACTTTGTAATGAATTCGACCTTCATTGAGTGCCTCAAGGATTATTCAGCAAATGCTCTTAATTTCTTCATTTCAGATGGATATTTGGAAAATTTTCAACATATTGCAATCATGTTCACCCTGTAGAAGGCCACAAAGCCACTCGAGGTAGAGGGTTATAGAGTAAGAGTCACCACTCCAATCAAGGTGACAATGCCACCAATACGCAAGGGACAACCGAAATGAAAGAGAAGGAAAAAACTTTAGAGAGAACCGGAAACCCAATCCTAAACAGGAAACAAGGGATAAACTTCTATTCTATAAAGACCGGGTAGAAGTTTAAACCATACGATGGGCAAACCTATCAACTCCTATTGGGAAAAAAGTAAACAAATAGTAAATAAAAGTTCAGAGTTTTAGGCGGAGACCTTAGAAGTAGAGTTGAAGTAGATTTTAGAAGGAACCGGAAACCTATTCTTAAACAGAAAACACGTGATAAACCTCTGCCCCTGTTCAAAAGTCCGGGGTGGAGTGTGAACCGGGGGATAGACAAACAGATCTGCTTCAAACAAAAGCAAAAACGAAATTTTCAGTTTCCAGAATTATATTTACACGATTTATATTCGGATTATTGTCCTCGTCTTTGTTGTTTTTATCACAACTTTTCGCTCGTCATGCTCTCCGGCCTTCATCAGGTGCATATCGATCTGGATAACCTACAGGGAATTCTGAATTTAATCTTTTATTTAATTTACGAGAATTATAGTTTAGATATATGGTAACAAATAGAAAATAGCCATTTAAACTGACGCCAGGAAGATTCTGTCTGAATTTTTGAGATGAGGTGTTATTATTTAATCATAAATTCTTCCTTTTTTACATTATTTATATTTGGAATATTCTCCTCGTCTTTGTTGTTGTTATCACAACGTTTCGGCTGTTGTACGCCCAGCCTTCCTCAGGATATACGGAGTTACGAACGACTTCTTTTTTTCACATATTGCGACTGTTTTGCTTAAAGTTCCTATTTTCTTGGTTTCAGGTAAAAAAATTTCAAATCTTTTCATTGCCCAAAATTATAGTTTATAATGATACTTATGATTTATTAAGGCATCCGTTTAAACTGACACCAGCTGGACATAGGGTAAACTGACACCTTCAGATATTGTCACCAATTTTGCGTATGGTTTGTATTTCCTTGATTACAGCTGAAAAATTAGAAAATTTCCAATATATTTCAATGATTTCTTCCCATTCCAAAAGGATGGAGGACAGTGGGAGTGAAAGAAAACACTACGATGATCGGGTAGGGGGCCATCAAGAAGGATTAATTTTAAAACTGCTCTTAAAATTAGAACTTACTTTGGGATTAGTGCGTGCGGTCCCAGGCAAAGTATTTTCAAGGGGAAGAAGGCATCCCTTGCCCTAGACAGGGGTTGGTTTTTGCGTCAATAGTAAAGGGATGGATATTTTCCAGACTGACTTCATATTTTCAAAGAACTTCCTTAACCAACCGCAAAGAATATCCAACTTGTGTTATTCCGACCAGTCTTTGAAGTTTTGATAATTATCTCCATCCATTTAAGACTAGAAAATATTTTTCTTTGTTTCTTTGATACCAAAGTTTACATAAACAATCAAGTGATGGATCAGTAGCATCCACGACATTCAGAATTGGGTTGACCAGAAATAAACTGTAATTTACCAGAATGGCATTTAACAACCAAATATAGAAGTGAAGACAAAGTCAATTTTTTTTTACCACCATTTGAACCCATTTTTTTTTCTTGAAAAGTCGTTTCTTTTCAAGAAAAAGCAAAATGACTGACCAAATTGGAATTCATGGAATGTATTGCACTGCTTAATTTGTGAACTTTGCATTCTGATCGCGGTTGATACAACTTCAACTCTAGCCGACAAAGGCAGTTTTACTTTTGCTACAGGAAGGTTTTCTTTTATTGATACGCGCGCGCATATTTCTATTAGTTTAGTTCAATTTCGACTAAGGTGTCCATCAGAATCAAAACCGAGAATAAACAGTTCGAAGTTCACATTTTGTTCTTTTTCTATTCAAGTAATTTCCCCTGTCATATGGTCCTGGGTATGACGATAAACTACATCCGGCAGCAAGGCCTCTGATGGTGAGATTAAGGGTTTTGAGGAGCGTGGTACCTCCTCTTAATTGCTGATGACCCGTGATGTTAATACCTTTTAGAGTCCTAGCTATGGGCAAATAGTGACAATGAAAGTACAAGAATACATTTCTATGGTAAAAATTCCAAGATTACTTTTTTATATAAAAAAATTTCCAATACATTTTCTGGAGTTGAAGGCATAATTTTTTTCAAAATATATTTAGTTGAAGCTATAAAATTGTTTAAAATATTTTTATTTCGGCATTAAATGACCCATAGAGGTGTTGATATGCCGCTAAACAAAATCAACCAAATGAACCATAATAAAGGAATGATGACATTGGTAATTTATGAGTCTGTAAGCATTTACCTGGTTCGGTAGGAGATAAATATTAGCTTTTTTTATTTATGGATAGAAACATTTACATATATTTGAGTCTATAAGCATTGATTTGATTCGAGGCTAAACAAATATTGGTCGTATATATTTGAGTCTATAACAATTTGTTTAATCGCTGACCCCTTTTGGCAGCGGTGAAAGTCTTGACCCTGTGCAGAGGATGCAGTTCATGTATTCTAAGCCTTATTGAGAGTTCATTTAGATTATCCAGCTAATGAAGTTTGCTTAATATTTTGACGGATACTGGAAGTATCGTTAATAAACCTTCAGAAAATGCGACATTAGCTGAAATTTTCTCTCTCTCTCTCTCTCTCTCTCTCTCTCTCTCGTCAAAATTCTTCTTTAAATATTTTCTGCCTTTTGTGTTCTCACCTGTACTAATTTTTTATTGCAGTATTTCTTCTACTATTTATTTACTGAAACTTACCAAGTAACAAAATCACTGTTTTTTTTTTTTTCTCCTTCATTATTTGTGCTAAATGTGCAGCTATCTCTTTCTGGTTGATAACAAGTCTGTTTTTAATTCTTATTTAACTTCGAATTTTATCATTGTCATATTCTACGCCCAAGTTTTCTTAAACTAGAATCACTTCTTGGTTGCTTTTAGCCATTCCTTAATTTGTGGCGAAATTGTTCAGCTTTCGTGACTATAAAGAGATGTGAACATTACATAGCAGTCTATCATGTCTAAGAGAATTTTTCTCTTGTGATTTCTGATAAACTGAAAATCTTAAAATAAAAATGAACTAAATTTAGTCTCTCGGAAGTTAGTCATTTGGGGGTTAATATTATTAACTTGAATCTTTTTTTTTTTTTACCGAAATGGATTCGTATTTGACATTCCAGCCGTTAAATTTTTGTATTTGCCATTTTGTTTAATTTTAAAATAAGCTGTAAATTTATCAGATAAATTAATTCTTTTTTTCCAATATTTGTGAATTAACGTATAAAACATTTTACTTTAGTATTATATATATATACTTGACTCTCTCGTCAAATTCTAGGTAACCGTCAACCCGACAAAAGCACATGAGATTTGATTATAGTGGTGAAGGTTTCGTGCAGGACAATCCACGCTTTTTGAAGGGCCGAATACAGAGACCTGGTGCACTACGTGCCACAAGGTCCCCAAACGACCCTCCGCGGGTTTTAAATTCAGAGTTGTCCTTCTCCTAGACCAGTTGCCATCCAAGGCTATAGAACCCAGTCTGTCCTGCTATTTAACCCATAGCTGGAGGGAGAAGAGGATTCATACCTTTCCCAAGGGTATTAGCACGCAAGTGAATGTAATGGATTCGACTGGAATTCGAACTCGTCTCTCCGACTTCTCAATCCAAGCCGCTATCCATTACCCAACCCGCTATCCATTACCCAACCGTGCCTTCCCCTAACGCTTTTATATATTTGTATATATATTGTTTAAAGTTGTTGATGTAAGATAGAATTAACATAAACAGAAATAAAAAAAACGAATGAGATTAACTGAAGACACAACTTGTACATGACAGTAAATTTAGAATTGAAAGAAAATGTAGTTATTGAGAAGGGTAAATGGAAACTTCTAAATTTGTGTTTAGAAACCGGTTAGCTAATCTTAAGAGAGAAGTGAAAAGAAGAAAAAAAATCAGAACACGCTTATGGTAATGTTTTTTGTCTCCTCTTACTATTTTGTGTAATCCTTCACTTAAACGGTGTAAAAATAAACTACCTGTTCCCTGAACGGCGTAAAATTAATAAGGCCGCGGTATATATATTTTGATCACAATTAAGCCTTATAAGAACGGGTAATGGGGGACTATGCAGCAAATAAAGACTGTTCTTGTACCGCAGGATTTAGAAAATGCTGCTGATGAACAAAGATGCCATGAGAGTTTCTCCTGCGGTTGATTTCCTCAGTTATAGCATAAGCAGCCCAACCATCGGAAACAATATGGCTTCCAGGCTGAATGTATACCGCGACACAATCGCTACTTTCAGAGTCTCTGTTCGCCGATCTAGGACCATACCAGTGAATTGATGTTTATGATGAAAAAACATTTAAAAGTATAAAATTACTCTTTATTTCAAGCAGTTTTAGTAAAGCAGCACTTTGACAGCTTATGTTACACTGCTTATAGCGATTTTCCAAGCTTACATATGGCACAAGGCCGAAATTATAGGGTACCCAGTGAGAATCGAACTCACTAATCAGTCGTAATTATTCTAGCGAGACAAGCTTGCTAACCATTACACCATACCGAGGTGCCCTAGACTGCTTATGTGTAGGATTGCTCTAATTTGAAGGTCTGTTATGACTTAGGTAGAATAATTTCTACATAGTTAACGTTAAAACTTTAATATAACAGCCATTTAGTTTACCTGCTAATTCAGTCGTAGTTATAGTTACACCTAATCTCGCTACAGGTATTAACTTAGTTCTATAGTGCTACAGTAACCCCATAGGAAAGGAGGGTAGGAAATTTCAGCACATCCCCGAGCAGCCTCTGTTACTCTCTTCTTGCAAATGAATCGTTTCGTCACCTCAAAAGGACGAGTTTGCCTCAATTGTCTGGAAGACTCGCTCAGGCATGATATTTCCGAAGAAAATCTGTTGCTTTCATTCCACGACATTACCTCATTTAGTAAACTGCTACTTTGCGTGCTCCTTTGGCCTTGTACCGAGTAAAAGACAGTAAAACAAAAACATTAACATCACAAGATTTTAAATGTTGCCCAAATCTCTCCTTGGGGCCTAAACTAAAAACCTTAGCTAGAATAAACTTTGCTGTTTTTTGACGCATTTTCTTTTCGGAATTCTCGCTTGTAACTTTTTTTTGTAAGTCTTTGAAATCAGGAGGTTCTTCTCCTTGATCAACTAGATTTATTTGATTACTTACTAGTATTTTTTTTTAATTTTTCGTTGCTTTGATAGGCGCCATGTTGTAAACGAAAAGAGCGACGGAGCCTATCGAACATTACTGACCCCTTTGGGATGGACGGGTGTTTAATACAGAGAGGACAGAGAACAATTTTAAAGGATGTTTATATTTGAGGGACACCTTATTTCTTGCCCGCCCGCAATCCAGTTTAACTGATCTGAGATTTTGAACCGGTGGAATATGGAAATCATAGAAATCAAATAAATCAAAAATATATTCTCACTGGATATGAAAGATTATGTTCCGTCAACTCTCCAAATCGAGAAAGCTTACTTGCCTTGAAAATCAATCCTTGAAATCATGGCTTTTTACCGAGGTTTAATATTTCTTAACTTTGTACGCTATAAATTGACATTTGAAGTATTACGAATTGGAAGAATGTGTTGCGCCAATATTCTTGGTGGGGAAGCTTATTTTTTAAAATGTGTATTCGAAATCATTCCTTTTTCTTTTACCATGGTTTAATATTTCTGAAACTTTGTCTGCTACCGGGTACATGCATCAGTCAAGTGTGAGCAATATGGTGAGAGAATTTGATAAAAGCAATGTATAACCTTGATCCAGCTAGAAATCCTGTCAGGTCGGGTAACCCAGTCGGCTGCGGGGGCCTCTGATTGAGAGTATTTCCAAGTATCTAGATGTGACGTTCAAGTCGCCTTGGATGTCACATCCTTCAAACTTGAAAAATACATCACCCTTGACATTCGACCATGACGTTCCTCTCCTATTAAGCTCATGAACAGAGATATATAGTGAAGAATTATTATTTTTTTTATTATTGTTATTATTATTTGTGTATGTTATGTTTCCCGCTTTGTATCATGCAGAGTTGGGTCCAAACTATGGTCCTTAGACCCTATAGGAGAATTGTCGTTTTTCTTAGTATATGGCATGTTTCTAGTAGAGCGGTCTTCTGCGCAACTTATCTGTTGATATTACCTGAGACACTGTTAGTAAAATTGTCCATTCTTTTCCTCACGAGGCCCAGTGTTCCGATTACTTTTGGTACAGTTTTAGTCTTCATTCCCCACATCTTGTTAATCTCGATCTCCAGGTCCTGATATTTGGAAATTTTCTCGATAATTTTCATGGAGATGTTTCTCTCAGCTGGTACTGGTATGTCAATAAGCATACACTTCCTGAATTTCTTGTCTTTTATGTTAATATCAGGTCTGTTGTCAGTTTGAAGTGGCATGTCCCAGAGGATAGTTACATCGTTATTTAGGGTAACTGTGCTGGTTGGTACTCATACCATCTCTCAGTGGTTTCGATTTTGTGCTTCTTACATATCTTTCAGCACATATGTCGCTACCTTGTTATGTCTCTGGGTATATTCATTTATTATTATTATTATTATCGTTGATGATAATGATGTAGTAGTAGTAGTAGTAGTAGTAGTAGTATTAATAGTAGTAGTAGTAAACTTATTTATTCCTGGATCCCAATCATAGACTTAAGGTTAGAAATGGCACCATGACATTTCTTATTACACATTTTTATATATAAGAAAAAATCTACACACGCATACACATTATACACAGATAAAGCGTTTCGTTGGGTGTGATTTAATTCCTTTGTATTTCCTTAAGACCTGGGCTGCCCTGAATCCCCTCAATGAGTTTCTCAGAACGTTTTCCATTCAAAACCCAGACACCCAACCACAACTGGGATTATTCATGCCTTCATTTCTTACATTCTTAAGATTTCAACTTCCAGATTCTTGTATTTTGATAGTTTTTTTTTAAGATCTTCAAAGCTACATTGCAGTCTGTAGGAACTGCCATCTCAATAAGAAACCACATTCCTGCGAAATTTGATAACTATGTCTTGTCGGTTAGCTTTTATTATTATTATGTATATTGTAAAGTCCCATTAAATTGTTACAGGTGTTATGTCTGTAACCGGTTCTGGGTGGTGTGCGTATCAATTTTTTGCGGTTTTCTTCCCGTAAGAGTTTCAAATATTCTATTGTATGTCTTAGACGACACTGTCATACCGATTTTTATATTCAGTGGTTGTTAATAGCGTGCAACCTGATACAAGATGGTCATTTCTGTCTGGATATTCATCAGCAAAGGAGAGACGGTAATTTCAGGCGTTGAAATCTTTATAGTTTTTAAACGAAAGGATTTGTTTGTTTTCTTGGTCTTCCTCAGTATTTGTTTATTTTCCCGCTTCTTTTCTTTTTTGATTCCCTCTTATTTTCGGTTTCTGATGTTCCTCTTCACAGTTTCAGGCGTTCCTTTTGAACTGGTCTTTCTTCTCGTTCTTCAAATAGATTCTTTTTTTTTCTTAGTCTTTTCCCCACCAAAACGTCTTACATACACTTTAATGTCCCCAAAATCCTCCTCCTCCTCCTCCTCCTGTTTTTCTTTTCTCTTCTCTTTTTCCCCCTCTTTAATATTTATTTATCCTCCTCTTCCTCTTCATGCCTTCTTCATACACTACACCTCTTTGCTCACAACTCGTTTCTTCTTAAACTTATTTTTAACCATTTCATACCTAGCAAGGTGATAAGGCCACAAAGACGCAATATATTTCCGCATATCTTAGTAAAAAATTCTACATCATCATCAATTTTACATCATATAGCACTATATATGCAGATTTCTAAGCTTACAAGAAAATACATTTAACAACGTTGAAAAATAAGTAAATAGAAAAATAACATTTGGATATAAGTTATCCACATTGAGAAAGAGTATATTTCAATCAATATACAGTTCCTTTTCACCCCAAGAAAGTCAAAAAAGCTACTAAGACGCAAGGGGTTACTGAGGATGAAAGATAAGAGAGCAAAGGAAACCGAGAAAATATTACTTGGAACAAAAGACAATAAAAGACACGATTTCAAGAGAGACAGAAGATGACGTTGAATTTAAATTTTTCTAGCTTGTGTTAGACAGGGAAGCTAAAAGAGAAATCCATATGTAAGAAGTACGAGTGAAGACACTATCAGGATAGAACTTACGGTACATTTATCAATTCCAATAATAAAAGGATAAGCTGCTAATCTAATACTAGGCTTAAATTCATGAATTCGCGGTACCGTTACAGCTTCGTTTCATTATTTTCTTACCATTTTATTGTTGAAATTGCTAAAGGTAACCGTAAGTTCTATTTTAATAGGTTCTTCACTTGCACTTCCTGCCTGTGGAACTCTCTTCCAGCTTTTTGCTTTCATCAGAACATTCGCCTTGATAATATTCGTAGAAAAGATACAGGGAAGATAGATTATGATTTTGAAAAAGTGATTGAAGCCGAGATGCCAGGTCAGCACCTGTTTTCTCTTTTCTTTTTCGTCTCATCATGTGTCTTATTTTTTTAACTTTCATTTCTTACTCTTTGCCATTTTATTCTCACTTTTCGTTTCATTTTTTCAAATCTAATTCGTTTTCTTCCTTTCGTTTCTTCCACCGCCATCTTTTTTTTTCGAATCTCGTCTCTTTTCATTCGTTATTTTTCTTCATTGTTTTTTTTTATTATTTTATTTTCTCATTATTTTTTCCTTCCTCTCATCTTCCACTTTTATTTGCACTCTCTTGCTCCGTCTTTCTTTTCTTCATTTCTTTTTTAATTTTTTTCCTATCTTTTGTCTTTCTTATTCTTCATTCCTTCACAACGTCACTCACACCATTGCACCACTCCATTATAACTTAATACGATACGAACGAAAGTTGCTACCCGAGACAATCCACTCACTCCCCTCTTCCATCTCGGTCAAATCCAAGCTTCATCACTAATAGCAACCCCGACCCCCATAGATCAAATTGTAAACACAAAATCTTTTCGAATGACCTCGAGTTAAACCCTCGTCATAAGAGCCTGACCATTGAACACAATCTCCGAGAGAAAACGAGAGACTAAATTGAAAGAATAGTAGAATACTCGATTTATCCGGGGATAGCAACATTCTCTGGATGGCTTGTCTATCATCGACACCGTCCTGCCCTGGGGCGTGCCATTTACTGTGCACAAGGATGCTGTCCTAGATTAAGTCAGATTTTTATTGGCACGCGTCCCATTCGAAATTTCATTTTCTCGCTTTGCGACGCCCATTCAGTTCGCCCTCGTCTCTCTTTACCTATGATTCGTAAGTGGGACCGACATTTGACTCTTCGAAATTAGATCTTGATAAGTCTTGCTTGTGTGTGCCTGTATGCGCATGCGTGAGTAGGGGGTATGAGAATGTTTTTGTATGCATATTTTGTGAGTTTGCTATACGCGCGCACTTAGGTATAAATTTTCTAACAAAGAACAAAGCTTAATGAAAATTTTTATCTCATTAAGAAGAAAGACCAAATAATTAATTTTTAAAATCTTTTTTAGTACGTTCGAAATTGTGGTTAAAAATCTTGTTTTTCTTCCGTCAGTGGGTGGGCTCATTAATATAGGATTTTTAGCGTTTTTTTTTTTTTTTTTTTTGCAAAAATCAAATAATTGTCGGATTTGAATGAATTTTTTCAAGACTTATTCACAAATAAATGAAATTATTTTTTTTTATAAAATTTTGGGAATTTTTATTCTTTTTTTTACATCTGTTACCCCAGCTTACTTAATTTTTAATTTTAATTCTTTTTTTTTTACATCTGTTACCCCATCTTTACTTAATTTTATGAAATTTCGAGAAATTAAATGTTCAGCCTCTTCATATTTATATTAGTTAAAAGCAGGATCCATTGGAGAATCAAAATCATCAATTTAGAAACACCATTTTAAAATTGTTGATGAATGATAGAATTAACATAAACAGAAATATTTATGAATGAAATTAACTGACAACACAACTTGGCATGACAGTAAATTTAGAATTAAAAGGAAATGTAGAAGGGAAAATGGAAACATCTAAATTTGTTTTAAAACCGCCTAGTTAATCTTAAGAAAGAAGTAAAAAGAAGAAAAAACTGAACACGCTTAAGATACTGTTTTTCGTCTCCTCTTACTATTTTGTGTAATCTATCACTTACCCATTTCACCCTGTAGAACCTTGTTGTAGATGGGCTACAGCAGCAGAAGAATACGACATTGTGAATCTTGTCATATAAGAAAAAGAAAACTACAATCCACCAAGGATCATAAAAAATGTTGATAGAATATTGGATAAACGTTGCCCACTCTGATGACAGTCGATATCTGCTGTGACAATCGGATGGAGGGACCAAAATTTGGTGCACACAGAATATTATGGATTTATCCTGCCTTGTATGAATAGTTCATGCTGGTGATGGTGTTGTAATGTCGTAAGGAATATTTACTTAGCATAAATTGAGACCATAGTACCAACAGAATGGAGGAACTGTAAAGTAATGGTTAGCGTCTCGGTTAAAGGACGCCGTTCGGAGAGCCTTTGCAACAATCAACAAAACACAGCTTCATAAAATATCATACAGGACATGGCGCCGCATCATTTTGTGCCACGAAAATGATGGCGTCCATACAGACCTTCTCGATGCGTGACAGCGTCAAGGAAAATGAATAAACTGAATCCAGTACATGTGCTTTTTATTACTGTATTACTTGTTGTTCTATTGTTCTCATTACTTTTTTGTAGTGCTTTTTTTGTAGTGTTTTTGTACTTTTTTGTATATATATATATATGTGTATGTGTGTGTGTGTGTGTGTGTGTTATATATATATATATATATATATATATATATATATATATATATATATATATATATATATAAGCCTATATCCATATACTGGACTCTCCGACTGTTTTCAACGTATGAGAGTCAAGCAATTCAGTTGTTAGAACCAATGGCCGGATTAGCCGCACATATTATTTGATTCTAGTGAATGAAGGCTTTTGTACAGAACCGACGACACTTTTGGGAAGAGCCGAATCCAGTGAACTGATGCACAGCATGCCACAAAAGGACCCTCTGCACGTTTTGAATTCAAAGTTGTCCTTCTTCTAGGCCGATTGCCAAGTCGGTTCTGCTATTTACCCATAGCTGTAGGAGGGGGAGGAGAGATGGATTCGTACATTTTCCAAATGTATTTGCTCTGATTCCTCAATCTGAGCCTCTTTCTCTTTCTCTCTCCCTTTCTAAATGATGAAGCCAATGAAAATCCGATGAAACTGTTTAAAAAAAATTGAAACTTCTATTTTGTCATGTTTCGGCGATGAAGAGGCTTTATCCTAAAAAGAATTTGATTTCAACAAAATCCACATCAGCGAGACAAAACGTGATTCGCTTTACGTGTCTGAGAAGCTTAATTCTTACTTTAGCGATATCGTTTTAAAAACAAGATTTTAAACCAGCACAGTTTCCATTTTTGCTTCTTTATTTCTTGTTAAGTTTCCTTATTCGACATTATTTCAATTCTAATTTAGTAAGAAGAGGTGGCAAACGGAAATAGTGAGGTCGTACATTAATCGGAGAGGATTTGTAGATCATGGCATTTTCAATATATTATCTTCATCTGGGGAAATTATATTTTTATTTATTAAAACTGTATTTTCGAGGTCATCATTTGTGAAAGTTCCGGTGGCATTTGTGTCGGCGAATTTTAGGTTCCATTTCCATTTATCCTTTGTTTTCTTTAAACTTAATTCCCTTCTTTCGTTTTCTTCTTTCTTTCTTTCTTTCTTTCTTTTTTTTCCTTTCTTTTTTCTCTTTCCTTCTTTTCATCAGCTTTCTTCCACTTTCCAATTCCCTTCTTTCACTTTTCTCTCTTTTTCCCTTTCTTTCTTTCTTTCTTTCTGCCTCTTTCCTTTCTTTCTCCTTCCTCTCTTTCTCCTTCCTTTCTTTTTCTCATTTTCTTCTTCCGCTCTTTTTCCTTCCTTTCTTTCTACTTCCCTTCTTTCTCCTTTCATTCCTTTTTTTTCTTTGTCTCCTTCCTTTCTTACTCTTTTCTACTTCTACTGAATATTTGTTTTCCCCAACTTATTTATATATAATTAAAAAAATCAGGAGACAAATTTGAATTTTTATGATCTTTAAGGTGTATAACCAGCGTATTGGCGTAGGGGCATGAATTACATTCTATTTTTAACTCTTTCTTCAAGGGCGGCTGATCATTTTTAGACTTTGGGATCAGCTTTATTTCTTTCAAATTCATTGGATTTTGTCGATAACATAATTTGCCGAGAGTTGTGTTCGTATTTAAGCCTTTTTCTTTTTTGGTTTTGGGAATTTTGTATGCTTTTCTTTTAGCATTGTATATGAAAGTTGTTACTAACTCTGTAGACGTCCCCAGTCTAAGCGTTGCTGCTGCAGTTTCCATAGTAAAAAGGTTTTATGGAGTGGAGTTGCCAAACACACGCTAAACCAGTTTTAAATTCCGAGTTGTAACTCGCCTCGAATCTGCCCTCATATCAACACTTAACTGCAGAGGAAGAGATAAATTCATATAGTTTCAATCGCATTTGTGGGAAAGCTAGAATTTGAAGTCTATACGCCACACAGCGTTGGTAACAGTTATGCTACGCTCGCATCCACTCTAAACTTGTGACTTGGGGCAATTCATAAGTAAAATATATGGATTGTTTATTTATGAGTTCGCTGATAAGAGAAACCAAAGTACACACACAAAAGCACACACACACATACACACAAAAGGCACACACACGCACACACACACAAATGCACATACATACATGCACACACACACACACACGTATATATAGTGTGTGTATTTAGGCAGTAATCCTATGTCAATTTATATTTTGTTGAAGACCGCAGATAAGGAATTTTTGAAATTTTTCATTGAATGTTCTTGCTTACGTATATAAAACTCTATTAGATTAAATGTCGATAGTGTCCAAATAAATGCTATTTCAAATTTAAAAAGTGAATAATTAAAACTGGACTAACCTACAAAGATTTTATTCTCTCTTAAGTAAAAAAAAACATGGTTTATATATATATATATATATATATATATATATATATATATATATATATATATATATAAAACAGTATATTTATTTACTTACTTCTACCGGCCGGAATATTCCAGCAATATTGTTAGAAAAATATATGCTCTATTCAGGCTTTGTTTGATCGGGACGTCCTACGTGCCCGAGATGTCAAGGCATGTTAGATTTAATGCATAACACGCATAATATATATATATATATATATATATATATATATATATTATATATATATATTATGCGTGTTATTTTCGATAACTTAAATTCAATAACGATATAATAAATGCAGAAGAAAAAAAGACTGAATCGAGTTTCGTCTCAAAGTGGTTCCTACCTTTCCTTTAACTGTAAACATTCCCTAACTGTAAAAGTCTGAACTGATGACGTTCGTCTGAGCATTTGCCATGGAAATAGCGTTAGAGCAACGATAACATTACGTCGGGTTAAAATACAGTTATCCCCCCATAAGGCTGGGCAAAGGATTTTGAACTCAAGATTGGAAAGCACCAGTGCAGACATTGCACCAATCATCCATTTGTTGGTTTGATCTGACTCTTATAAAGACAGAGCATGCTAGAAGGAGCCAAGTAATTTCTGGGGCGGCACAAGCAACCGGACATTTTCCCAGCATCCTTAGCAACGGATCATATATTGAGAGTGTGCATGCACATCTGTGTCGGTGTTTGTATCGGTGTATGTGTGTGTGCACTTATGTCTGTTTTGCTGCGTGTTTCTTTTCTTGCAAATAGGCGACACAAATTTTGACCAAATTTAAATAGCTATGAAATTTATCCATTTCGCATTCTCAGTCATAACGACTCAGTCAACAACTGTGAATAACTTAATTGTTTATTTTTCTTCTATTTCTAATGATAACTTGTTAAATTAGATGCGATTGCTTCTATTCATGGAGATTTCAATACATCGTTTTATTTATCTTCACATAATTCACACAGAGGAATTCTCTGCACGACTGAATTAAAGCTTGCTGACTTGAAATTCGACCCGTATAAAATCTACACTCGTTCATATTTCTTGATTTAAAAGAAATTATTTCATTTCAATAAATTCTAAACATTTCAAATGCCTCGCTGTATGGATCAGTTAATACAAATTTAGTATAGGAATGAAATTGCACACAGGAGAGGTTTTGTTAAAGGTACTTTTGTCAGTAATATGTTACAAAATACTAATATTAACCTGAAAATTGGTCTCGGGTTCTTAAATAGCTTCGTTAAATTTAGGTCCTCAGATGGATACCATACATAGCGTCCAAGTCGTTCAGAAATGTCTAAACTATCATCTATATACAACTGTTTTCTCTAACTTCAAGTGAAAGAATCCTGTAAGTCTTAAAGACAATCCTTCTGCAGGCCTTATCGACGGGCGCAACCCAAAAGCTTTATCAAATAATAAAAACCACATCACTTGAAAACACAAACACAGCTACAACACAAACAGGTTGTACATGCAACTAGAAGAGAACTAATGATGATGTTAACCCAGCTCATTACTTTAAACAAAAGTTTAGGGAGAAAAAATCCCGTCCACACTAGAAAGAGCAATAACAGCTCGTGGACTTGAAAGGCCTGTTTTCCTGAAGAACTCTTTTAAGAGAAGTATTTTGTAAATTTCAACAGAAAATAACCTTAACAGGTCGCTCAGTGAATACCGAAGATTTACTGTATGGAAACCTTTATTCTCACCATTCCTATTACTATTAACTCCAAGATACTTGGTCAATCCATTTTATTATTTCTTTATTCCACCTTATTTCATTTTTATTCAACTCTTTGGGTTGATTTACTCTCATCTATTATTAATATTTTTGTTACTAGTTTCTCTCCATCTTATTTATGTTGCTTTTTTATCATAACAGTCCAGGTTGGTACACGCTTCCTTTAACATATTATTGCTCATTTTATTCTTGCTTTTTTCTCGCAACACTCTAGCTCAAAACAAACTTCTTTATTACTACAAGGTGGCCCACAAAAAAGGACATTCTAGATTTACCATATGATGAAAAAAGATAATTAGCATATAAAAAATTAACTTTTTAGTTTAAACACCACATCAAACATTTGTGTTTTTCTCTTGCTTTAAGCTTCTAACTTTCTATCCTTTGCTTTTGTTTCAAATAACTGTAACAAAAATTCCAGCAATTAAATAAACTCTACCAAATTTCATGTTTTTTTGTAGGGCACTCGGTATTAATTTTTATTGCTAGTTTTTTTTTCCTGTATTATTATTATTAGTATTATTATTCCTACACTCCAAGCAAAGATAATAACGCCATTAAGACACAGGGTGTTACCGAGTTTGAAAGAATAAAGGAAAGAAAATATTATTAAAAAGTGATAATAAAAAATAGAGGAATCACGAAGACAAAGGATAACGATTGGCATTGCATTTAAATTTTAGAAGATCAAACTTGGCTGGAAAGCAGGAAGCCGGAAGAGATTTCAACAAGCAAGAAGCCAAAAAAAGTTCCACAGCCTATAGAAGAAACTGTTAGCATAGAACTTACGGTTACATCTATCCATTTCAACTGTAAAATGATGAATCCTTGTTGCCAATGTAGTTCTGCGCTTAAATTCATAGTCTAGGTACCATTGAGGGTAAACTGACCAGACCAACATAGGGAAGCTACGTTACGGCAGTGGGAAAGTAACTAAAGCCGAAATGCCAGGTCAGGACCAGTAAAATTGCAAATTCTTCTTTGTATTTTATTAACAGTCTCTAAATATATAGGCACTCCTGGGTATGACGATAAACTACATCCGGCAGCAAGGTATCTGGTCAGGAGATTGAAGGTTTTGAGGATCGTGGAGCCACCTCTTAATTGATATTGTTCCCAAGTTCACCCTGACTCGGAATGGTAGCACCTGTTAGGGTCCGAGCTATGGGAAAATAGTGACACCCCCTAAAAAAAAAAAATAAGAAAGTACTATTTTTATACATTTGTATAAAAGTATATTTATATAGTAAGAATACCAGTAAAACTGGAAAATGAGGATTGGGTATCTCCATTTTAGGTCTAGCAGTAGTACTTCAGTTTCGGCCCGATGTGACTCTTGTAAAGAGAGAGCATGGCAGAGGGCGATTTCTGGTGCAATTTTGAAAAAAAAAACGTTTAATTTTTACAGCATCTTTAATTATGGCACAGGAAAAATCCCAAAATATGGTGAAAAGAAAAAACATTAATGATAATGATTCATCTAAGAAATTCAGACAATGCCAGAGTTTCGAGAAAATATTTCAAACTCCAAAACAAATTTAAAGGAAAATAATTGAGCTGGAGGGGCATTAGAGATTCCTTAACGCCGAAATGTCCTTTCGTGCCGAAATGTCCTTTTGCGCTGAAATGTCCTTTCGTGCCGAAATGTCCTTTCGTGCCGAAATGTCCTTTCGTGGCGTAATGTCCTTTCACGCCGTAATGTCCTTTCGTGGCGTAATGTCCTTTCACGCCGTAATGTCCTTTCGCGCCGAAATGTCCTTTCGCGCCGAAATGTCCTTTCGTGCCGTAATCTTTTCGCGCTGAACTATTATTTCGCGTCGAAATGAAATTCGATATTTTTTTTATACATTGAAACAATACTGCATTTGATTTGCAAATTCCGGAAATATTAGGTGTATCAGCTAGCTGATTTATAATTATGGGACGTTATTCGTTCAAGAAGTTAATATCGACATTTTTATTTTATTTTATGTTTTGCTCGGGATTTCAAACTTAAGAGAAAGAGAGAGATTGTTGCATTTATTGACAGCAGGAGTATGCATGCTGCCTAATATTGTCATGCTGAGTGCAAACAAGGAAAATTGTTAGCCACGGTACACACCCGAACATATTTGCCTAAATACAGACATTTGTCTCGCTAATGTTAAGCATATATTTAGTCGGGATGCAATTTTTGGTCACATTGTTCACAATCCGCTCTTCGACAAAATAATCTGGCATATACCCGTCTATGCAGGATATGCATTTGTAGAACATGGCGTATATTTGACTTTTGAGGTCACACCCAAAACAAGATATATGGCATCTACTGCTAAGAAAGTTGGTTCACTGTTCAATTTTTCTCACCTGAAACTCTCCACCTTTTATTTGTGCATTTAATATTGTTGACACATCTGGTTTAGTGCTTCTGTTATCTATCTAGAGACTCGTGAAAAACATTTAAAGGAGAATTTGCAATATTATCGGTCCGGGCCTGGCAGCTGGGCTTCAGTCACATTCCCATCGCAGTAACGTAGCGGTCCCATGCCTTTAGCTATAAATATTTTCATGGCATTTGTTCTGATGAGCTTTCCTCTTTGTTACTGAAGATAACGTAGTGCATGAAACTCAGAGTTGTACTACCAGTGAGTAAAAAGTGTATATTTATTATTAATATATAATTTATGACTGTGTACTTTTACATCGACCACCCTTTTATTAACACCAGCATTGAGTGTGCGATAATATATATATATATGCGTATATATATATATATATATATATATATATATATATTTTATAATTAAAGTGCGCATGAACTTTATGAAGTTCATGCGCACTTTAAAATTTTATAAATTTATTTGTTATAAAGGATGTCCTTTGTTAATTGTTGAATTTGTGAAGTGTTTTTGCTCTGTTAATATAAGATGGGCTTTGAACACTTTATTCATTAGGTAGATGTTTGTCTTTTGTGTTTTGTTTCTTTTTCTTTATTTGTTGTTTGGGATATTTCTTGGTTTTAGGTCTTCTGACATGTCTGATGGTCACACCTGCATAGTTGCTTTTTCTTTAGTGTGTGTGTATATATATATATATATATATATATATATATATATATATATATATATATATATATATAAGTATAGGATTGGTGTATACGGAATAAATTCCAATAACCAAAAAATACTATTCTTATCAGAGTGCTTAATACAGAGTAGAGCAAATATTATTTATTCAAAAATTATAACATAAATATGTTATAAAATCACAACAAAAATAGCCATTTTGTTTCAACACCCTCGGTGTCTTACCAAGTGATGATGTTATAGCGGTGTGTGCGTGTCTTTGTGCGTGATCAGGATAGTTGAACTAATGACCTCATGAATATCTATGCAAAAATTCTAGAATACAAAAATTCTAGAATAAAAAAATTCTAGAATACTTACAGAGAATGGATTTAAAAAAAATTACGAAGAATTCAAAATATAGACAATATACACATGAATAAAATTACAAGAAAAATATACAGAAGAATACAACAATATACAGGGGAATAAAAGGATGAAATGAATATGTGAAATATATAATTCTTAATTTGGGGATGAATTTTTTTTTTTGCTAATGCCAACTATTGTTGTTTCCATTGAAAATAATTATCAAGAACTTAACATTCCTGGTGATGATTCGATTCTTTAATAATAAGCAGAGATCAACTTCTTGATTAAGCTGTGATGTAGTCAAACAATGAGTGACCACTCTGACCAAGTTTAAACGCATTTCCAATTTTTTCTTCTTCTGATCAAAGTGTGCAGTTTATTAAACTCTTTTGCTGATTTTCGTTTGCTTTGGATTTTCCTCGAATAAGGTTTGCAGAGAGCTAAATATTGACGGAACATTATCGTTGGAGATCGAGAGTAATTTCCGTAAGAAATATTTCCTGGTCAAAAACGGTCAAGTCATGCCTGGCATATCCGACTGCATAACGGTCCATCCTCATCGACAAAACAATTATTTCCTACTTGTTCAGTTACTAAAGAGCAACTTTTTTTTTTAATTGAAAAAGCATATAGTGCCTGATATAGATCTGAAACTTGGGCGCCTCGAGGCGGTGTAATGGTTAGCAAGCTTGTCTCGCTAGAACGATTGCAACTGAGTCGTGAGTTCGATCCTCACTGGGTGCCCCATACATTCGGCCTTGTGCCACATCTAAGCTACGCTTAGAAAATCGCTATAGATCTGAAACTCATTTTAAAAGAGTAAAATCGATACTAAATTTACTTTTTCTGATATTAAGTAATCTGCAAAACAAAAAAACATATAGAATAATATTTCTACTTGTTCTTCCCTTCATTAGTTAGTTCCTTACTTCACACGACCGTTACGCCCTGCCAATACATTATAGATACTTGGTTTCAGTAAGAAAGTCGGGAAGATAAAAGATTTTAAAGTCTGTTTCAATGAAATAAAAAGGTTGTCAAATTCAAATCTATTCATTTGTACCCCCTTACTTTCTAAAATAACGACCAGCATTCATATTTATTATTGTCATTGCAATATTTTGTTAAGCTCAAATGTTTAACAAAGCAAGAATTAAGATTCATGAGTATATTAAAATAGGAAAACCGTGAAATGTTCACGGGTCTTTCTAGTAAAAATTATTAGCTACCAGCAAAAACCTGTTTGAATTTTCTGATGAAATACCCCACCCCTAAAATCATCAAACCATCGTGAGTGGCTCGTCTATAAAATGCCCATTGAACAAACAGGATTATAATATGACGTTACCATATTAAAAAAAATATCCTCAAAGTGCTCATGTCAAAAATGTGACAGGACTTTCTCTAGAATTGAATATATCAACGGATTATATTTTTATTGCCTTTTCTTCTTTTATGTAATAGAATTACATGTGGTAGCAGTAAAATAAGTTACTGGCAGTTTTGTTGTGCTTTAAATCAGAAATTTTATGTATGTTACCATGATTAACTGTCTGAAAAGAAAAGCGTTTATTTTAGTCGACAATGTGATTAGGGAAGCCGTTATTACTAAAAGTATGTTTAACATTCTTCGTATACAATCATTTCAGAAGTGGAGATTAATTTAGTACAATTAATGAGGTGTTATTACTTCCTCCGTGATATATATATATATATATATATATATATATATATATATATATGTGTGTGTGTGTGTGTGTGTGTGTGTGTGTGTGTGTGTGTGTGTATTTGTGTGTGGACATACTGAAGTAATAAAATTCTAATCACAGTAATCAATAAAGACATCTAGAAAGCATTTTTAATGCTGAGATCATATGTAAAACTAAGAACGGAATTAACTTCGATATGCAAAATTAAGCAAGAAATTACTTTTAGATTTGCTTTCATTTTTTTTTCTTTTCTTTTTTTTTTGCAAGAAATAATACGTCATCGATGTACATACATATATAGTCATTTCGTTAGCTATTTAGACAATTTTATATTCAAGGCAGGCTATATGATAATTTGAGATGAAAAGTCAAAGTAGAGATCGCATTTCACACCATCAACATGTGTAGATATTTTTCCAAGACTGCCACTTCTCGCATGTGGAACTGTCTTCCTGCTTTCCTATTAACTACGATATTCAGAAATTTAGAATCAATGTCAATCGTTATCTTCAGTCTTCTTTATTCCTGTTCTTTTATTGTTCTCTCTCCTTAATAATGTTTTTTTTTCTCTTATATGCTTTCACACTCAGTAGCCCCCTTGCGTCTTAGTGGCTTTATTACCTTGCGTAGGGTGAAATGATTAAAAAAGTACTGGCTTGACTTTTGAGGTACTGAAAGTTACTATCCGGGTTTTTTCCTCATCAGTAGTTTAAGTTAGCTCAGAGTAGAAATCAGCCGCCATGTTCCGAACATCTTGATTTTTGAAGGTTAGGGTTAGGGTTTCCATAAATTGTTGGAGGTGCTTCCTGCTTTCCTGTCAACTACGATCTTCAAAATTTTAAATCAATCGCCATCTTCTATCTCCTTGAATTCTGTTCGTTTATTTCCTCTCTCTCTCTCTCTCTCTCTCTCTCTCTCTCTCACACACACACACACACACACACACACACACACACACACACACACTTCCTTTCCCTCTAAGTAACTCTAGTGGCTTTCACGGATTTTTCTTTCGCGTTTGAAGGGTGTATTGACCCAGACGATTAGGATAAAAAAGCTTCTTTAAGATGGAGTAAAGTAGTAATAATAATGATAATAATAATAATAATAATAATAATAATAATGTCGCCTTTATTCTAAGTGTCCAAAGTGTTGCGATAAAAGCAATAATAATATGAAATAAAAACATTCGAAAATTAATAGTAATGCTACAAATAATAAATGTCCTGTCTTGATCTCTAACTCACACATTATTTTATTTATTTTCTTGGACAAAGCTTGACGTTTATTCATAACCATTTTTCACAGAGTCGAACACAGATTTTTATACATAGTAAAAGTAGCGAGGTCCTTATTTTTTTTATTTTTTCATCTTCTTTTTCTTCTTAAAACATTTTTCTGGTGTTCTCAAATTTAACTAACGATATTCTTCCAATTTCCACTTTGCTTTCTTTTTTTTCTTCATTCTGTAGACGTAAATTTTAGTGGCTGCTTGGCTTTAAGCTGACATCATTGTCATTTTAATCAGTTAAATAAAATTAAACAAGTTCACTTACAAATTACTTTCTTTACGCTTCGAGAATGAAAATAAAGCTGGCAGAAGAGATATCTAAAGGAGACATACCTTATATCAGTCAGTTATGTGCCATGCGTGATACACGCGTAGGCGATCATGTATCTTTCGATACATGACTGACAAGGCAGATTTTTTTCCGTAGTAGGTTGCCATTTCTTTCTGCGTTAAACCAGTTGCCATCCAGGACGAACTGGGTCCTGTAGCCTTGGATGGCAACAGGACCCAGTTCGTCCTGCGATTTACCCATAGTTGGGTAGTAGGGGAGAAGAAGAGGATTCATACCTTTTCTAAGGGTATTAGCACGTATATGAATGTAATGAATTCGACTGGAATTCGAAAACGGCTCTCTGATTCTTCAATCCGAGCCGCTATCCATTACTCAACCGTGCCTCCTTATATACGAGTGTATAAACCGACTTCATGTATAGTGCGCCCTCTGAAATTTTTTTAATGAATTTTAACCCTATTCTCTACTTTTTCGTAAAAAAACTGTTCTAAAAACTTGCACTCTATTCGAGTAATTGGCTAGATAAATGAGTTTCATCTCATCATGGTTTTCTACCGATAAAGGTTTAAGGTACTAGTCGACCAAAGAGTGGTTTCTCCGATGAAAAATTAGAATGCAGGTTTGATTCCAGTCGGGAAGCATATCTTTGTTAGTTAGGATCTCTAGATTTCTAGGCTAGTTGACATGGATATAAACTAGCATTTATAGTATTTTATGTGATAAGCATAAAAATTGGCAGTGTACATTTTTGTGTGACTAATTATTATCGGTTTTAATCTTTTGTTTAAATAAAGAGATATAGTACTGATTATCGTCAAATTAGTCACTACTAGTGTCAAAATTTTAAATGATCAGTAAACCACTACGAGATATGCAATATTTTAACCACCAAATGGGTCTAGAAAAGCAACATGTTTTGAATTTCATGTCAAATAAGAAACCAAAGTCGAAACGTCCCGATTAGCAATTTTCCTCGGCCTTTATCTTAAGCAGATGAAAGAAAAGGACGCAGTTTCAGAAATAGCGTCTTCCACATTGCATCTTTACAAGAGTCAGATCAGGTCAAAAATGAACTATTGCTGCCATATCTGGACTGGAACTACCCAATCTCCACATTCCAGCCTTGACAGAATTCAAATGCCTTTACACGTCTTTGTGGGTGATGAATTTTTCACCTCTAACCCTTCTTCTCCCATAGACGCAACGTCGCAAGTCTTTCGCTACTCTCGCTATTTCTAGCGTAAATGTTCTGACGATATACATCCCCTACTTCCACCAGTTCAGACCTTCACAGCTAAAACCAGCAATGACATATATACACTGGCAAACCATTCTCATTACTTTCGTAAGGTTGAAGAAAGTACCATTCGAACAGCTTCCTCACAAGGGTTCCTAGTTTGTGGAACAGGCTCCCGAGATGATGCTTCTCCGAACTCTTCAATCTTAATCTCTTCAAGTCAGCAGTTGATGTATCTAGATACTCTACATTTCCAACTTCCCTTTCTACGCCTATACAACAACCTCATTCGATAACCCTCTATCTTAAGTAGCCTTGTAGTGGGTGAACATTTAGTGACAAAAAAGACTTGTGAGCATGACCCGATTTTTACTCGCCCGAGATATCAATATAAACATAGACTTAATTTACTAGCAATGTCCTCACAAACAAGTTTGCCTACAATCGCTGAAAAACAGACGTCTCTATTCTTTATAAAGACATACAATTCCACTGAAACACACAAACACGCTCGAAAGCCAGGGTTTATTTAAACTATATTTGTTCACTCGAGTGTAATTTTTAATACAATTAACGTTTTTAAATCCTTATTTCTTATTATTGCAAACATATCATTGGGTTCACGTGTTTGAGTAGACCTTCTTTGGAAAAAAAACTGTGAAAGTGACACCTACTGTCTCTCAGGTGTACCACACACACACACACACACACACACACATATATATATATATATATATATATATATATATATATATATATATATAAGAAATGTTTTTTTTAGCCAGTAGAAATAGACATTATATAATCCCAACAGAACATAAATAAATAGTATTTGAAACTAGTATGCAGTAGGTCCCCCATTTGCTAGTTTCAGTGCTTGTATTCGAGTATTCATGTATTGATCAAGTTATCAACAATCGTCTGATCCCTGTTTTGCCACTCCTTTAGCAATGTTTCTTTAAGGATTGCCACTGACGTGATTTTGGTTGC
This sequence comes from Acanthosepion pharaonis, assembly GCA_903632075.3. Taxonomy (NCBI): domain Eukaryota; kingdom Metazoa; phylum Mollusca; class Cephalopoda; order Sepiida; family Sepiidae; genus Acanthosepion; species Acanthosepion pharaonis. Next base: position 3,054,966 of record CAHIKZ030004620.1, on the reverse strand, counting down.
ACGCTCTCGAAGTTTTCGGTCAAGGTGCTTCCAAACGTACTCTGCTGGATTCATGCCAGAACTTTGGGTTACCCTTGGCTGTGACTCGATTCCTTACGATTTCTTTCAGGTCTTTGATACTTTGCTCGTATGACATGGCGTTCAATAACTTCAAAATGGTAAGCATTCTTGTCAATCTGATTGGTTTCAAAAAGTGGGAGTAGTCCTTTCTCAAATATTTGACAGTATTTTGGACCATTCAGCCACTGATCAACAAGAATCAGCACAGATTTCCCTCCAAACCAGACAGCGCCCCACACCATTACTCCAATCCCTCCATGTTTCACGGTCACCTGCTGACATTAAGTGTTCCAAGTCTCATTCTGATTTCTCCAAACATAAACCTATCTCGAATTCGAATATTGGCAGAATTTATTTTCATCTGACCAAATTACAGACTGCCAAAATTCATAATCTTTGCTCTTGATTTCTCTCGCCCATTCCATACGCCTGTTCCTGTTAAGCTCTGAAACCAAGGGCTTCTTTCTTGCAACTCTTCATTGATAGCCTAGCTCTTTTAGAGTCTTTCTCACCGCATATGGCGACATTTCCATGCTGTTGGCGACATCTTTGACTCTCTGACGACGGTTTCTGATGATTTCTCTCTTCAGCGCCCTTTTCTTTCTCTCAGATGCTTGGTCTTCTTGAACGTTCGGGAATAATGGCCTTCTTCATTAAATCTCTCGACAATATTATTAACCGTTTCATGATTAACCTGGAAAAACCTTGCACTTTTTCTTTTTTATGTTTATCCGTTCTTTTTATAGATACAAATATGCAAGTAAATGCTCTGCTTATAATAAACGGTATTAACGACATTTACCGACCTGAATATCCGAGAAATTTTCATAGAAAATATGCGTCCTCATAATATATATTTAATATCTCAAATACTTTCAGGATGTAGACGGTTATGCCTCTTCACTTTTTTTATCATTTCACTCCAAGGAAAACAATAATGCCAAGATGACGCATGGGGTTACTGGAAATGAAAAAGAATAAGAAGTCTTTAGTGAGGATAAAAGGCAATAAGATGGCTATTGGAGTTGCATTTAAATTTTTGCGACGGGGTTTTCTTTCTTTTTTTACCTTTTAGCGTCTTTCTCTCTCATCCTGTTCAGACTTCTTTTTATACAAACTTGTTAAGTAGATTACACGCTTTTATCCATTTTTATCTTGTGAGTATTACATTCTCCAGGCCTTATTTCCTCGTTACGTGTCCTAGAAATTTCAACTGATTCTTTCTGACTCTAAATCTAAGTTTCTTTATTGTTCCTATTTCCTTTCAAACTTCCTCGTTGTTCACATGCTCTCGGCCGTGGTATTGTCAGCATTCTTCTGGGCATCTCTGTTCTTCCAAGTATCTTCATCTGTGTGGAGATTGTCCAGCATCCACTGGTCTATAAGAGATTAGATATTATATAATTGCTCTGTATTCTTTTCTTAGTATCTGACAATATTTCCCCATCTCTTAATACTTTGCTTAGTTTATGAAAGGCATGATTGTGTAGCATTCACTATCATATAGTTTCTGGATTGTGTCTTTTACTCTTCCAGTGACCTTTCACATTTATGTATCATATGTTCCTTTGTTTATTACTACAATAACCAGATGGTTAAATTTCTTCAACTGCAAGATTTTCACATCACTATTAATTACCTCAAATCTTGCTTTGTTCTTTTTGCTGACTAATTTTTAGCTTAATTAATATCAAGGCACCTATCAGGCCTAGGAAATAAACTTCCATATATCTCGTAATTTATTAACTTTTACACACACGCAGATACATTCAAATATGGTGATTATCTAAGCGTTGTTTAGAATGCGGCACAAAGCCGAAAATATGGGGCACCCAGTGAGGATCAAACTCACTATTCACTCGTAACTGATTGAAAGAGACAACCTTGTTAAGCATTACACCACGTCGGGGTGTCCTAAAATGATTTCTAAGTGTAACTTAGATGCGACGCAAAGCCGAAAGTATGGCGCACCCAGTGAGGATCGAACTCACTATTCCGCCGTAATTGATCGAATGAGACAAGCTTGCATTATTAAACTATTAGCGTAAGGGAATCTATCAAACTGGAGAGGAATTCAAAGTCGGCTGACCAGTCTGTCATTCCGAGCCACGATCTGTTACACCCGCGTCATCCACCCATAACGTCGGATACCTGGCGTTATCTTTCGGGTTTAATTTGCAGTGAAGGAGGAGGAAAAGGAATGAATCCAAATATTCGTCCCCAATCTATTGATTAAATAGTAGGATAGATTGGGCTCTCGAATCTTGAGTGATAGCCAGTTTAGTAGAAACACAACACCGAAACTAATGGGAAACGAATCGACTATTTTTCCCCAGAGGTCATAGCAATTCAGTGATAACAAAGAAATAGGATCTGTGGAGAGACATGATCGCATACATCCTGGACAAGACTTTAAAACACATACACACACAGATACAGATATATATATATATATATATATATATATATATATATATATATATAGTGTGTGTGTATTTAGGCAGCATTTTTTCATTGATGCATGTTTCATTAAATAGTATAGACAAGTTTTGTCTATCTATTTTATGTAAATTCTTTTCATATCGTCTGATAAGCTTAATAACATTATCATCGAAACATGAAGAAAAAAACACAATATTGCTACATATTTTTTAATCCTATCTAAGCTTTCGGCTTACATAAACCATTATCAAAGATGACAATTACATTTCATTATTGTTATATATATATATATATATATATATATATATATATATATATATATATATATGCGCGTGTGTGTGTGTGCGTGTGCGTGTGTGTGCGTGTGTGAAAAGTGTGTTTGTCTGACGATCGCAAAAGCGTGAAAACCAGGGTCACAAACTCACATCATCCAACCATATATATATATATATATATATATATATATATATATATATATATATATATATATAATTTTTTGGTCTATATCGCCTGAGGATGCCTAAAGGTTGAAATCATTGTAATGTAAATGACTGATCTCTTAATTCTTTAAATTTAAAAGATCTGCGCGTTAAATTTTTATTTTTTTTATTTTCTTTATATGTGTATTGAGCACTTTTTAATGCAACTGTTTCCTGATCTTTTTTATTTATATATTAAATTGTATATTCATTTATTTGCGTCTCCCGGTCTGAATACTCGAGAAATCTTATTAGATACTGGTAGATGGAAATATTAAAATATACTGTTTAATAAATAAATGAAAGCATCTACTCAAATATGGATATCCATTTAAATACCATTTAAGTAATAAATTATGTCTGAATAAAAAACGAAAAAACCGTTCCTAAATATTTATACATACTTAGGTGTGGTTATTTAATTCCCGGAATGGCGCTGTAAAATCAAAGTTTGCTTAGCTAATCATTTATTGACTGCTATCACCTTCAAAGTAGCCATATTTTAAAGCTTTAAATTTCGCGAGACGATAGTACCAGTACTGGAAACATTTTTAGAACTCTTTTTCTAGATTACCTTTCAAAACTGTAGCAACGTGTTGCCGGATATCAAAGCTTGTTAGTAAATCTGAATTCCAAATTGTTGAGAAGTAAATCGGTAATGACTCCACGATTTTTTCCCAAGAACTTATGGCAATTCATAGATAATAAAAGAAAACGTAAAGAGTTATGATCACATACGTCCTGAAGGAACAAAACATGAAAGGATTTAAGAATGGTTAGCTACATTACCTCGACGTGATACTACGGTAAAGTATCCAGTATTAAACATGGTTACACAGTATGTGCCACACGGTGAGGACCGAACTCAGTATATAGTAATAAGTTTTTTTCTACAGTAGAGCACAAACCATTTCTTCATGGTCAAGCGTGTTTTGTAAGGATTTAGGAGACTCAGTTCCGTCTGACACAAGGTTATAAGCGTGAAAATTGGTGGCAATTTTGTGGTACAAGCAGCTTCCTCGCCACCCCTCCACACAAGGTTACCAACCACACTTATCTTTTCCCATTTTCAAACTCAACGTTTATTTAATACAAAAACAGCGGGTGGGCACAGCTTTCTTTACTGAATTCCGTTCCTTCCATGACCAAAATCAAAAAGCCGTTTCTACAGATAGAAAAAACATCAGTAATTGCTGTATTTGTTACCCTGCAGGCTTGTCCATGTCACTGATTTATCAAAATTCAGGACGCAGTCCAATCTTATCTTAGGTTGACACGTGGTCGACTTTTTTTTACTGTTGATGCCACAGGCAGAAAAGGGCCTAGTTTGTTTGTTTGTTTGTTGAGAAAATGATACGAGACTTGTAATAAAATCGGTATGTGCATTTTTTGGTAAACCCTGTCATATTTTTCTTACGGCACCGCCAATACATTTGTGCAAAAGGAAAGATAGATATGTCAGTTGCATTTGTAACCGACCAAGTTGCGATATTGAGCAAGCACAGTCTCTCATAACGACGGTGATAAACCAAGGGACTAAAACAGGATTTAAGTAACTACGACCCTCCCTCGACATACAAAAAGACGTCGCATTAAATTAGGTTACCAAAAACAGATTTGTTCGGTTTATGAAGTTAAAACGAAAAAAAAAAAAACGATTTTCGATATTTACCCTTTTGTATTATTTTTCTACTCCAAACGTTATTATAATGGACACTTCTTATTTGAAATAGACGCCCCATTTTTATTTATTAAACGGTGTATATCACGTCTGTCGACCTCTGCTTTCGAGAAATCTTAGTAAACAATATGCCGGAGTGCACATTTTCTTTACTGAAATTTTATATTAAAATATTTTGAAAGATGTAAAAAAACAGCATTTTCTTGCATGAATACACTAATTAGCTTAAAATTTCTTAGTCAATCAAAACCTCTTGTTCAATAATTTGCTATAATTGCATTTATCTTAACACTATTATCAACTTTGAAGGGCCCTGTAACCTTAGTGCCAACAATATTATCCCGAAACATGACTCCATCTCACCCCTGTTGTCTTCTAAGTCATGTTAATTGACTATTTCTATGAAAAATTCCACCTCTCAGCCATCCAATGTAGCTTTTAACATGTTTATTAAAAATATTGATAATAAGTTATTTAACTTAATAACTTTATTTATTAAGTATATATATATATATATATATATATATATATATATATAGATAGATAGATAGATAGATAGATAGATAGATAGTTGTATATTTAGGCAGCAATCCTTCGTTTATGCATGTTTCATTAAAAACGACAGACAAGGTACTACGGTTAAGCATTTTATTTAATTTTTCTTGTTTTTCTGACAAGCGCTTTCTTTTCTGGACAAAGGGTGTGTTAAAACTATACAAATGTTTTATATTTCCGATCGCTTTCGGCTATACCTTTAGCCATTATCAAGGATGATTCGATTTTTCAGCTTAATTAAGTGTGTGTTATGTGTATGTCTTAGTGTGTGGTAGGGATGTTTTTAATTTGCGAATACGGTTAGCACATTGTGGCTTTGTTCGTAGTTAATATTGTTAAGTGTTTCCTTTTTCCTTTTTATTAGAAAACACAAATATATTAACTTCATCAACGTGCAAAAAGAGATTAAAAATCATGGAAGCCTTAATAATAAAAAAGGGAAGGGCAACTCTAGATGTAGCCATAAGTTCTATCCTAACAGTATTTTTTTTCTGACTTCTCGCTTGTGGAACTCCCATCCGACTTTGTGCTTTGCAGCCAACTTTAATCTGCAAAAAATTAAATGAAATGTCAATCGCTATATGCTATCCTTCTGATTACTCTTCCTTTGTTCTCGCTACTTAGCATTGTTTCTATTTCTAACTCTTCCCCACCCAGTAACCCCTTGTGTCTCGATGGCTTTATTTTTACCTTGCTTGGCGTGAACTTGATTAAAGAAAAAGAAGAAAAAAGTTTTCCTTGACATTCTTACGTGAATATTTTTCCATTTTTATATATAACAATAACATATCTTAATGATGAACCCCCACATTTTCTTTTGGGTTCTGGAAAAGCTGTGGTTTCTTGCATTATTTTGGTCACTATTGAAAATTGTTTTTTTAGAATGTGAATGTGCATGGTGTTAGTAGTTCAGTGATTCTCTACGTTCGGGTAAATTACTGTAAAATTTACCAGATCGCCGAGAATCACTAAGCTCTTTCTCCCAAGCGTATGATCATTCATAGTAACTTCTTCTATTTCTTTCATGCCATATTCTTTCACTATGCAGACGATGATGGCTCTCCACAGAATCCTTTTCTTTATTATCTGGGAATTACCTTGATTTCTTTGAAAAGAGAGTGGAGTGGATTCCACATTAATTTTTCCATTGTTTGGAATTCAAAAATGACCTTCTTTTAGATTAAGAAGTACAGTCTATCTGGGTCTTTAATCCATAGCAGATGGAGAAAAGGAAAGATGTATGCACTTAGCAAGGGAAATTGTGCAAAAGTGAACCCAAATGACTAGACTGGAATTTGAACACGGCTTCGACAAGCAATGATAACTGTCACACCACTCGCACACTCAACTTCTTCAGAAACTAAAGAAATCCACTTTTTTAAAACATTTTGCCCGCATTTTTTGCTTCTCTTAAAATAAATAAATATAGTATATTATGCTAATTATGATAAGTATTATATAAATTATAATAAATATTATATATTATTATAAAATATATATATATATGTTATTTTACAGAAAGTGTTTTGAATAAAGGCAAATTGAAAACTTATGTTAGTCGACTAAGATAAGTTTTCGTTATGTCTTCATTCATATTCTCCTTCTACAGATATACTTTATGTGAAATTTTTTGCAGACGCACTACACACACACACACACACATATATGTCGACGGGTATATATATATATATATATATATATATATATATATATATATATATATATATATATATATATATATATATATATATGGTGCGATAAAGTAAACTGTCGTCTAAATTTCGCAAAAAAAAGGAAAATAACACTTACATCTCATTTTAACAAATATATTTTCAAAAATTACGCAGAAATATTTTAAAATACTAGAGAGCAAATTTATCCAATAAAATCGTCATTGGTTTCAACTGCGGCCTCCAAACGACTTTGGAATCTCCTGCAACTCTTCTGGTGAATGCTGCCATAATCCTTGCCTTCAGTTCATCTTTGGCGTTATAAGGAGTTTTGTTGGTCTCCCACTCAGCTGCACCACACAAATAATAATCAAGGGGTTGCAATCTGTGGAGTTAGGTGGCCAGATGTAAGGGTTGATATGATTGCAGAAATTGTCTGACAGCCAGGACTGGGTTCTCCTACATGGGTGGCATGTTGATGAGTCCTGTTGCCAGACATAGGGTCTTTCAGCAGCCACCTCTTGACCCAGGGCAGCACTAACCCCTCAAGGCACTTGATGTAGGCCTTGTGTTGAGTCTGAGGCCCTCACCAACAAATTCTATCAGAACGATCACAGTGAGTTTTCCAAGCTGCCGTATCTTCGTAATCACCATTAGACTCATCCAACTCTTTCCGAATCCTCTGCACTCTCCTCAGATTGACAGCAAACACTCTGAAATGTTCGAATGCCAAGCAGCACAGCACGTCGCTTCTAAATTTATGGTGGAGTGAATTGCGTCATGGTATTCTTTTTCTCACAGACGCTGTAAAGTCGACAAAATCAAAAACAAAAAACGCACATACACGAAATTAAAAACATAAAATGGTGACAATTTACCCATCACACCCTGTGAGGTATATTTAGGTAATAGTTATTATATTCCAAATAATAATAATAATAATAACGCAGTTCGCTAACGCCTAACAAAACACGTAGTTCAGCAAATTACCGGAATTTTAACGTATTAAAACAGGACTATTTTTTTTAAAACAAAATGCTCAATTAAAAGAAAAGAACAAAAGAGATTTATACAACCCTGACGAGAGTTGCATCTGTGAAGTTTTTTGAACTTTTCTTTATCTATTAACGACTATTTATAAAATTGTAATTCTTAAATATATAATTCTTATATTGCTTATAATATTATAAAATATACATCATAAATTATTAGATCATTATCATATTATATTTATTATATTACTCATTATTATAATTAATATTTGATTAATAATTTAATATTAAGTAATACTATAAAATTATTAACTCACGTTTTAATAAAATTATATTATTAATTAAAAATAATTTTACTTACGGTGGAGTAATGGATAGCGGCTCGGATTGAGGAATCGGAGAGCCGAGTTCGATTTCCAGTCGAATCCATTACATTCGTTTACATGTATGAATCCTATTCTTCAAGCTATAGCAGGACAGCCTTGGATGGCAACTGGTCTACAGCAGGAAGAAATAGTAAATTACTCAGGGAAGAAGTCTGCCTTGTCAGTCATGTATCGAAAGATACATGATCGCCTAGGCGTGTATCACGCATGCCACATAACTGACTGACTATAGTCCTAATATAATAATATATATTATTATCATATTAGGTACCTCCACTAATCCGCTGAAAAAAGAGCATATCCTGATGAAAACAAAGTATTATCGTCAATGGAACATTTGAACTGTTTTTACATAATTTATGTCAAGAAAAGAAAATACTTGTGTGAATGCAAGAAAAATTGAATAAAATGCTTAATCACAATATCTTGTCAGTCGCTTTTAATGAAAGTTGTCCATATGTATATATATATATATATATATATATAGGAATTTCCACTAATTCGCTGAAAAAAATTGTATACCGTGATTAAAAAATGCCCTAAAGTTGAAATAAGAGCGAAAAGTAAAGTAAATTTAAAGCCAAAGTATCATTCTATTAAGACGAATATTTAAGATTACTGAATACTTAAAAATTATATAAGAAAGGCATTTTTCTTCAATTATGTTTTACAGATAAAGTCTCCGTAGGAAAACATTAGGTCTGTCATCATGCTGTCAGCATATCAATACCTTAAATAAGCAGCTACTGTCGGGTTAAAAAAAATGCATTTCTGCAATATTTTAAACTTAAAGTAAATAATATTTGTTTCAAATCAGATTAATTATATTTTTAAGCTAATATTCCTGAAATAAAGTTTCAAAAAAGTATATTTTAGTTTTTGAAGATATTTTTAATAAAGAGAATTTACATTCTGATGAGTGGTGACTAAAAATGGCGCTAAAATCAAAACTTTTAGCAAAAAAGTTCTTCCAGTCAACAATTTAAATTAGTTTTGAAATAGAATATTTCGCTTACTGGAAATATTAAATTTAATCTATTAGATTAAAATTAAAAGTAAAATAAAAGCTTCAAGAAAGATTTCTCATTTTTAAAAATTAATTTAAAACCTTAGTTATCCCGAATCTTTGGAGGTACCTATATTATACCTCATACATATTATGAATTAAATATTATTTTGTTATAATTAATATTTTATTTATAATACATATTATGAAATAAACATACGTAATATATTATGCTACTTATAATAATTTTTGCATCATTATTATAGTTGTTATATAATAATATATCTTATAATGATGTTATATTTTTAATGATAATAGAATTCTTATATTACTCATAAAAATATCACATATAAATTATGAGAAAAATAAATGTAGATGTTATAGAAAAATGCTGTTTATTTTCTGTCATGTTTAATGTTACACTTGATAAACATTGATTAAATTTATGAAGTTTTCAAAAATGCAAAAAGATACGAAAAAAATGGAATAATCTTACTTGTATTAGGATAATTTAAACATTTTTTAACGATGGTAATTAAGCGATCTCACTTCGATTGATTAAGTGTGGGCTTAATCTTAATATAAAATACGCAGATGACTCTGTATAGATGGAAAACATGGAAAGAAAGTTAAAAGATATGTTAATATGTTAACGATCAATTGTTAGCAGACAGAATGTATCGTTGGCAGCATGAGGAAAAGCTCCAAGATGCGAAGTACAAACTGGAGATGTCAGAATCAAACAAAACTCCTTGAGGCCCTAATCAAAGCTGAATTGGTTCGTCATCTCTTATCACAGGGCCTCTTCTCAGACAAGCAATACAGCTTTCGTTTCTCCAGGTCCACTGCTGATGTAGTATCGATAATTGCGGAAAGAGTCTATCGTGCTTTAGATAAAAACGGTGAAGCCCGGGCCGTAGCGTTGGACATCTCGAAAGTCTTTGACAGGGTCTGGCATTCAGGTCTTCTCCACAGTCTGAAAAGTTACAGTATCTCCGCACACGTTTTTGAACTGATCCATTCGTTCCTATCAAATTGTGAAATGAAAGTTGTTCTGAACGGCCACTCATCTACAATCCTTTCATACTAACGTAGGTGTCCCCAAGGGCTCCATCCTACGCTTTTTTAAAATCTCGATTAACGACCTTCCCGATGACATCAGCCCTCAACTTAACATCTACACTGATGACACTACCATTTACTCTTGCTTCGATAGTAAGGGCGATAAACAAGGTCAAAATGGCAGCTGGTGCCCAAAATGATCTCAAGACCGTCCTTAACTGGGACAAAAAATGGTTTGTTTATTTTAACTCCCCTCCAAATAAACGTTTCTCTATTAATCATTTGAGGGACCCATCTCTGACTTCCATGAGCATGATTGATGAGTGACTCATTGCGCCTTCTCAAGCTAACGTTTTCAACTGACATGAAGTGGAAAGAATCTATTGAATCCATTGCTAGGTCAGCTGCTAAGAAAGTAGGTTCACTGTGCAGGGCGTGACAATTTTCCTCTCCGGACTCTATATTGCATATCTAGAAGTTTACCATTCGTCCATGCTTAGAATATTGCTGCCATATACGATCCGGTGCCCCTGATGTTTACCTGAAGATCCTTGATAAGATCCAAAGAAGAATCAGCAATATTATTAGTCTTGATCTGGCGGTTCGGATTCAGTCACTTGCCTCTCTGAGACTTTTTATAAATACTTTCATTGTAACTGTTCAGATGAACTCTTCGCTATGCTACCTAGACTGTATAAATTTAAGCGCAATACTAGACTAGCGACGAGATCTCATCAATTTACAGTTAAGCTAACGAGATGTAACCGCAACTTCTATGCTAACAGTTTCTTATCCCGCACTTCTCTCTTGTGGAATTCCCTCCCGGATCCATGTTTTCCAATCAAGTTTAATCTGCAAAAATTTAAATGCAATGTCAATTTCTATCTACTGCCCTCCTGATTGATTTTTTTCTTTTTCTCCTCATTACTAATGTTTCTGTTCCTACTTCCTCTACATCCTGTAACCCCTAAGTGCCAAAGGCTGTACTGCCTTGCTTAAAGGGATACCGATTAAAATAAAGGTACAGAAGTTTAGATATTTTGGAAGTGATTAAACAATGGATGGAAAATGTAATACCGAAATTCGAAAGCGAATTGGAATAACAAAATATGACTTACAAAAACTAAACAAAATATTAAGAAACAGGAAATTTTCCATAGAAATAAAGAAAAGATTTCAGAACTGCTATGTAACATCACTCCTCCTATATAACCCTGAATGCTGGACAATTTGCTCAAAGATGAAGTGAAGATTTGATGCAACAGATATGGAAGTTCTCTTTAAAAACACCGAAATCACGTTGGATGGGGCATGATGGCTAAGGAGAAAGTTTCAAGGAAAACTTTAAAAAAGGACAATCATATCTTGAATCAGTAATTGTGAGGACGCATAATGAGACAAAAAAATTGGAAAATTTGACACTCGCAAGAAGGCAAGAAGAAAACAGAGGTTGAGCTGGTTAACGAGCTTCTGTAAAAGGATAACAGAATAGGGAGGGGGAGGGATAGTAAGATGACAGCTAAGAGTTATGAAAGATAGAAAATTGTGGAGAACCATGATTAGCCATTTCCTTAAGGGATACGGCACATAGAAGGTAAGTCGCTTGCTTCTTGATTTGGAACTTGAGTCAGTTTTATTTTTATTTTATTTTTTTTTACCGATACAACGATGTGGTTTACGTTAAGAAATGAGCCATCATCAGTATCGTAAGTGGCCACAACTTATGACTCCACTACACTTCGTGCATCAAAGTAGATTTACAATGAGGACCGGACGTTTGCCATTGACTACAGGAAATACTTTGTCTACTAATTATATTGTGAAAACAACATACCACAATCAAGTGAATTATATATATATATATATATATATATATATATATATATATATATATATATATATATATATTCTAATTTGCATTGGAGTGCAGGAATTTAAATAAATAACAGACATATTGTATGCATGTACATGTGTGCATACATAAAAAGCATATATATGTGTGAGTTATATATATATATATATATATATATATATATATATATATATATATATATATATATATGTAGATAGATAGATAGATAGATAGATAGGATAGATAGATAGATATGCATATATATGTATATATATATATTTGCTGTTTTTCCATATAGATAAATGTTTAAGTCAAATAGACACATGCATACAGACATACAAAATGCATTGATTGTTCACCAAACTGATCCCAATTTTGACCTAAAAAGTGCTACCCTAATTAAAAGTGAAAATAATTCACTAAACCAAAATGTCTGGGAAGTTTTTTAATCTCGAGTTGATCCACAATAAATTTCAGTCCGGTTTCTTACAACGTTTCACTATTCTTGGTAGATTTTCTCTTATCACAATGTAGGATATTTAATTACAAAGATGATGGAAACAATAAGAAAAAGACTCTAGATGAAATTGACGAGATTGTAAAAAAAAAAAGTAATATTTATAAATTTTAAAACTCCCAGCGTCAGTTGTTCGTACGTGAGTGTGGTTGCAACAAAATAAACAAAAGCAGTCCTGATGAAGCGAGTCGCTAAAACATTTTCCAATTTCACATACATCTTTTCTTTCAATTGTTCAAAATAAACTGAAAACTATTGTTTTTATTTATTATAGCACATATAACCTAAAACCATAAGACAATGAAGCTGGCATAATTAAATGTATAGATTTTGAAACGGTCTTTTGAATAGGAATAGAGGTTTATCCCTTATTTCCTGTTTCAGATTGGATTTCCGGTTCCTTCTAATATCTTCACATTCTCTTTCACTCCCAGTGGCCTTTTTGTGTCTTCGTGGCATTATCACTTTGCTTGGGGTGAATTGAAAACAAAAAGCTATATACTTACATACTCATCGGATTTATACTCGAGTCTATCGTAAAAATGGTCGAATTTATACTTGAGTCTAAGTAAACAATGGTTGGTTTTATACTTGAGTCTATAGTTAAACATTGGTAGGGTTTATGCCTGAATATTTAATTTGGTATAATTTATGCCCTAGTATATAGATAAACATAGTAGGATTTAAAGCTCTAGTATATAGGTAAACATTGATATATGTTAGGCCTGAGTGTATCGTAAAATATTGTCGCCATGTTTATCACAATGTTTCGGCCGTTGTACGCTGCGGCCTTCTTCAGGTGGTTAGAATGTCGAACTAAACCCTTTATTTCGCTCAATGGGGTAGACTGTTCTAGTTCCACGTGCTATGTCTAATGGATGTCAGTTATCTCCTGTTAATTCCCCTCTGAAAGTTCTCCAGGTATTGAACTCACACTCTTTGGGTCCTGTCACTTAATCTAACTAACGCCTTTATCCGCTGTGCCATATGTCCTCGGGGACAATAGTCCGAATAATGTAAATACTGTGGAAAAATATTCTGTTACGCATTTTCGTCCTTCGAAAAGACTTCATCAGATTGAATAATATTTATATCGATAGAAACATATATGAACATTTTATAGGAGGTAAAAAAATTGCTTACGGCAAAAAGTAGAGATATAGTTAAAATGAGCAGAAAATGGCAAGCAACTGGATTAGTTTAAGGCGAAGAAGAGAAAGATAATAATGAGAATAAGAGAATGATTTCAACCGGAATACGCGAGGAACGAGAATTATTTACCTTTTTTCTGTTATTCTCTTTATTATTATTATTATTATTATTTTTTCATTTTTCACATTGAACTACGGTATTAGTTTTCTGTTTTTATATGCATTCCTTATGCCCGAATCTTATCTATACGTAGGGGACGGGAACGAAATACAACAAACATCGGTTCGAAATCTCCATCGAGAAAACACAAATGATACAGGGACGCATAAACAAGCATTTCCTATTTTGACGGCTAATGGGGAGTGGGTGGCTTAACAAGGAGTTTCTGTATCAGACAAAATGTTTCAGACTGATACTGGAATAGCTTCGGGCGTATGGCTATATTACCTTGAAACACTGATATCCGTATGATCATCGAAGTTAAGCAGCGTAAAGCTTGGTCATTACCTAGATGATGTCCTCTCGCAAGTACGGGTAGTGTAATGGTTAACGGCTCAGAATTGGGAATCGGAGAAGCCCAGCTTCAATTCCAGTCTCTTTTGTCATATTTACATACATGAAAATAACCTTGGGAAAATAAGAATCCACTTTTTTTTTTATCTCCACCCCTTCCCACCTATGAGTTTATCTCCACCCCTTCCCACCTATGAGTTTATCTCCACCCCCTCCCACCTATGAGTTTATCTCCACCCCTTCCCACCTATGAGTTTATCTCCACCCCTTCCCACCTATGAGTTTATCTCCACCCCCTCCCACCTATGAGTTTATCTCCCCCTTCCCCTATGAGTTTATCTCCACCCCCCCTATGAGTTTATCTCCACCCCCACCTCCCACCCTTCCCACCTATGAGTTTATCTCCACCCCTTCCCCCCTATGAGTTAAGTAGTAGTGCTTGTGCCAGTAAAATCATTATTATTCCCCCTAAAATATTCTTACAATCTAAAAATATTTTCTGACTTTAACTAAGCCATAAAAAGTTGATAAACCGTAAAAAAAATTAGTCAATGGAATGGCATTATGTTCCCCAAAACAGCAACGCTTAAAATTTTCTCATCCTAATTTCTTGTTTCGTTTCAAAGATTGCACTTTTTAAAATCATTTCACCCCAATCAAGGCAACAAAGCCACTAAGACGCAAGGTATTACTGAGTGTGAGAGAATATGAGAAAAATAAGATATTATTAAGGAAAGAAAACAATAAAAGAATAGGAAATAAGAAAACAGCAGATAAAGATTTACATTGCATTTAAATTTTTGAACATCAAAGTTAACTGGAAATCAAGAAGCCGAAAGAGAGTACCACAAGAGATAAGTGCAAGAGAAGAACCTGTTA
The DNA here is from genome assembly GCA_903632075.3 of Acanthosepion pharaonis. NCBI lineage: Eukaryota > Metazoa > Mollusca > Cephalopoda > Sepiida > Sepiidae > Acanthosepion > Acanthosepion pharaonis. The sequence goes on along the minus strand of CAHIKZ030004620.1, from coordinate 3,039,720 downwards.
GCATAGAACTTGCGGATTCATCTAGCCATTTCAACTGCAAAATGGGGTACGCTTATATTTATAAAATCTAGGTCTGAAAGAGGAAAACTCATCCCAACAATTACCATGAAAACTTTTATAGAAAAAGTCAGATTGAAGTTACATTACAGTGGTGAGAACGTTACTGAAGCCGAGATGCCAGGTCATGACGTTGCAGTTTCTTCTTTAGGTCTTATCAAGAATCTCTAAGTACATAGCAGAAAAACTAGACCAGATGCGACAACAATATTCAATCCATGGGCGAATGGTAGATTTATAAATATGTAATATAGATTCTGGCGAGAAAGACTGTCCAGAGAACCAATTTTCCTTGGAGTAAATCTAGTAATTGAGTCACTATAGTCTTTCCATTTCAACGTTAACCGAAGAAGATGCAAGGAATCAATCTTTTGGAGTTTAGCATTAACTATTCTGACGGAAGAGTATTTGCTTCATGGACGCATATTTTGATGCAATCAATTCGAATGTCTTCCTTCTATAAATATCGTAAACCCTGATAATCGACCACACGGAATTCAATCACATTAACTCGTGATATAAACACACAGTAAATTTGCCTCTAAACAAACTTATTTCCTTTGTTTCCATATGTTGCGTCTGTCTTCGGAACTCATTTTGAATATTTTCATCTTGGGTCATATTTTCTGAAAGCGTAGGTTTTATAATTATTTTTGCTTTAATGATATTTAAAAACTATAAAGATTTTATTTAAATGCTTTTAGTATGTAAAAATAAAAAAGAAGGAAAATATAATAAATGATAGCTTCCTAAATTTAATATCTTTTTTAAAATAGGATCTACAAATCGAAGCATTCCCTGCACAACGGAGTTGCCATTCCTTATATCAAGTCCTCGATCTGTTCACCGCATTGAAAAATACGTATACGGACATAACACTGTCTTCGGCTTGTTCTTTTAGGTTCATTTGCGAACAATTTTTGAATCATTTTACCCCAACGAAGGCAATAAAGCCACTAAGACACAAGTGGCTGTTGAGTGTTAGAGAATATGATAAACACATTATTAAAGAGAGAGAAGAATAAAGAAGAATTAAGAAAGACAGAAAATAACGATTAATATTGTATTTGAAGTTTTGAAGATCAAAATTGACTGGGAAGCAAGAAGCTGGGAGAGAGTTCCACAAGCAAGAAATGCGAGAGAAGAAACTGTTAGCATAGAACTTACGGTTGCATCTCTCACTATTTCAACTGTAAAATGAAAACCTTGCCGCCAATCTCGTACTGCGCTTAAATTCAAAACTTCTAGGTACCATAAAGGAAAGTTCATCAGAACAATTACCATGAAATTATTTATAGAAAAGTCAGAGGGAATCTACATTACGGTGGTGGGTAACGGTTTGCAGCCTAGAGGCCATGTCAGGACCAATAACATTGCAGATTTTTCTTTGGTTTTTATCAAGAATCTTTAAATATATAGCAGGAGCACCAGATCAGATGTGGCAACAATATTTAAAGTAAAGACGAATGGTAGACTTAAAAATATGTAAGATAGATTCTGGCGAGAAAAGTTGTCTAGGGAACCAAATTTCCTAGCAGGAGACACTTTAGAAAACGATATATATGAATCCTGAAGTTGTCAATTAGTCATTTAGACTTGAACTCACTCTATTACCCCCCCACGCCTATATCTACTGTCTGATCTCCGTAAAATATCCGATCCACAGGTTAATAACAGTTAAGAATTAGCTCTCTAACTTTGGTTAGATTGGCAACAACTACGAATTTACAACGATTGGATGTGAAGTAACTCATTGCTATTTTGGTTACAGTTAATTAACCCACCCCTTTCTTGACAATATTTTACAGTAAGGTTCACCCTTTACAAGGCCTGCGGGCCACTCGAGGTGGAGGGTTACGTTAGGAGTCCGTTTGTGCGTATAGGGGTGGAAAATAGTAGTTAACCCTAACTTTGAACAGGTTAAGACTGTAATGATCAGGGAAACATCCTCTTGGGAGTCGGTTCCACAGGGCAGTGGTGTTCCCGGGAAGAAGCTGTTCGATGGTATACGGAGGAAATGTGGGTGGTTTGCTACAATGTAAGTGGCATGGTGTGTTCTTGCCGTTAAGGTTTGACTTAGCGGGACAAGGTAATGTAGTTCGTCCGAGCACTTTCCGTGGAAGTAGCGATAAAACAGCGAAAGGCTTGTCACGTCCCGCCACAACGTATTCTGAAATGTCAAATATGTTATCCATCTCCACTCCGCAAAAACATACCTGCTACCAAAAGTGAAGCGAATCTTTAACCCAGGTGGTATCTACAATGTGATGGTAACATGAAATAATGCGTTTACAGTCACTGGAATTATTAGTTAATTTTATGTGGAATTTTGTGATACGATGAAAAAGTCTGGATGTTTATTATGAAGCGGTTCAATATGCAGAGCTGAATCAATATAGTTCCAGATAAATATAGAATTTCTCATCTTGAGTTTCTTATTGCATATAGTATTAATTATTGCATATAATATTAATATAGTTCCAGATAAATACAGAAATTTCACGTCTTCAGTTTCTTATTGCATAGCACGATTTCTTCAAGTGTGGTCGATTTTAAGAAGATAATAATGATAAATTGGTGGATGTAACTCAACGCTTGGTGGAAATAGTTTATTTTTTGTGTAAGCGAAACACTAATGTAGTCCAGAGACAGAGAATTTTCTTCAGGAATCTCTCACCGCTCAGCGACGAAAAATATGTAGCATAACTGTAAACATTGCTTGTCCTTGTAGTAAAGTTTTCTAAATAGATATTTCAGGAAGATTTTCTGTCTGCGATGGAATTAGTAAATTGAATTAGACATTGAGGGAGGGCATTATTGCTTTTGGGTGTTCGTGATGTATGTTGGGGTTTATAGTTTAAGTCTTGGATTTACATCTTTATTTTCTCGATTTCTTTATCTTCAATAATTTAGCACGAATGTAAGATGATAGTTATTTACAAATCTTATGTTAATCTGAGCACAACACTACATGGACGCGGCAGGTAGAGTAAAATGTACTACACAGTAGTAAGGATCTGTTACGTTAGCTCGTTGACCATTACTAACATTAACAGCTAATAACGAGGATTATATTCTTGAAAAGGAAACTTAAATAGCTTGTAAATTTTAACTCTCCAAAACAACACTGTTCTCTTTTAATCGTCTTTAATCTTTTTTTCTCTTTACATCAGTATGACCCATGCTAACCTCTAAGAGATTGGCTCGTTAAGCCTTCTCGAGCTAAAGTGGTCCACTGACATGAAATGGAAAGATGATAGTGAATCAATTGCTAAGTTTGCAGCTAGGTAAGTTGGTTCACTATGTCGTGCTAGACAATTCTTCTCGAAAGAACCTAACTTACACATTTATAAGTCAACCATTCGCCCATACATTGAATATTACTGCCACATCACTTCTGGTGCTTCTGCTATGTATTTAAAGATTCTTGATAAAATTCAAAGAAGAATCTACAATGTTATCGATCCTGACTTGGCATCTCGGCTTCAGTCACTTTCCCATAACAGTAACGCAGCTTCCTTGTGCCGTTTCTATAAATACTTTCATGGTAATTGTTCTGGTGCGTTTTCTCTTCAGTGCCTCAATTTTACGAATCTAAGCATATTACTAGAATTGCAGCTAGGTCTCATTCTTTTACAATTATATGTAGATGTAACCATAAGTTAGTATTTTCTTCTCTCGCACTTCTCCCTTGTGGAGCTCTTTTCCAGGTTCATGCCTTCCAGTCAACATTGATCCTCATAAATTTAAATGCATTTCTGTATCTTTAATTCTTGTTCTTTTATTAACCTCTTCCCTTAATAATGTTTTTCTCTGATTTGTTCACACTCAATAACCCCTTGTGCTTTAGTGGCTTTATCGCCTTGCTTGGAGTGAAATTATTTAAATATATATACATATATGTGTGTGTGTGTGTCATATCGATGTTCCGAAAGAAATACCTCCAATTTTATTATCATGTTAGAAAAGTAATGACATTTTACAGTGAAACATTGGTTTCGGTTCTCAAGCTTATAAGAAACCAAAACTCCATCTTTGTCAAGCCATAATGTCGGATAGAAGAAATGATAAACTGAGTCTCGACGCAGTTTCCTATCATTTAACTGTGGTTCTCATAATTCATAGCGATGTTATCTTTCGAAAAGCCTGATATTATGTTAGCCAATGTCATCAAAAGCGGATGTTAATAGTATGACAGCAGATTATGAACCTTCCCGCCAATAACACATATTTTTTTTCTCTTGTTACGTAAAACGATAGTCTGAAAAAAAAAGTTATCTAGCATAAAAGTGCTTACGTCGTAGTGGTACGTCATTGAATGGCTCCGTGCTGAAAAACAGTCAGCCAATGACATTCATCGACGCTTTCTGAATGTTTCCGGAGATCAGACAGTAAATCAAACAGTTTACGGGGATCAGGCAGTGGATATAGGCGGGGGCGGGTCCGGCAGTGGATATAGGCGGGGGCGGGTCTGGCAGTGGATATAGGCGTGAGGGAATCAGGCAGTGGATATAGGTGGCGTGTAATGCATTTTGGCACTCTGGCGAAAAAGACGTGCAGAGTTCTATAGCAGTGACATGCAGAAACTTGGCCAGAGTTGGAAAAATTCACATGCGGTAAAATAGCATTTTATAGCTGATTATTTGCCCTATGCAATAGTGTTGTTTTGCTCCATGAATCTGTTGCAGTTTCTGTACGAATAGACAAAGGAGGCATTGCTCTCGGAAAGGAGGGATAGATAGTCTATATCTCCCGATTTGACAGTTCCATCTACACGAGATTAGATTGCCTTCAAGAACCACTAATTTGAGTTGAGTCAGCAACTATAAAGGCCTATTTCTACTTTCAAATTGTCCAACAACTTATTCCCGAGCACTGCTTCTTCTCCTTTACGTCCCTTCATGTCTCTCGCCAATTTCCTGTCTTTGTAGCTCTTAATAAATTTTGTCTTTTTGTTATCTCTCCTAAACCTTGTTCCGTCATCCATTTACTCAAGCTCACTAAGTTATGCGTCGTTTTCCTCAAGAGGGACACTTACCTTCAATCTGTCCTGTGAGTATCAGATTTTTCAAGCCCTCTTTCCTCATTATGCGCCTGAAAAAATTCAACTGTTTCTTCCCGATGTTAAGTTTAACTTTCCTTTTTGTTTTCCATTTTCTCTAAAACTTCGTCGTTGCTCACATGTTCGATCGATGGTATCATCAGCATCCTCCTGTAGAACCATATTCCTGCTGCCTCAAGTCTTCTCTTTATCTGTGAGGAGATGTCCAGCATTCATTTCCATATAGAAAGACTGATATTACGTAACAGTTCAGTACTCTTTTCTTTGTTCCTATTGAAATTTTCGTGTTTCTTAATAAACTGCTTAGCTTTTGAAAGGCATCTTTAGCTATCCCAGTACGTCTTGAGATTTCATTGTCGCACTTTCCATCCTCTGTTAAAACACTTCACAGATATATAAATTGTTGTAATTGTTTGATTTTGGCATTTTAAATTCTCACGTTAGTGCTATTATTAGTTGGTCCTGTAAATTCCTTCATATCCAGAAAGGTGGGTTGAATTTCCACTATCCAGCTGTCCTGTGTTTAACCTTATCTAAGTTTATCGGAACCCGTGATAACTTTTGTTATGATAAAACAGCACGACTATAAAAACTTTGACAATTTAAGAGTCCTTCGTAATACGCTTCTAACAAAAACTTTGACGCTGTAGCCAGAATAATTCTCCGTACCCAAGACACCACAAGTTATCCAGTTTCACGTTACACTTTACGGGTGCTTAGTCGTTTTTTTTAATCAATTCACTCTATACAAGGCTACTAAGATACAAGGGGCTACTGCGAGTAAAAGAGAATGAAAAAGTTCGAACAAAGTTACCAAAACCACATACCCTCACAGGAGACGTTAATTTAAAGGAGTCCAGAAGTGTACAAACAATAATTTTGCATATGTAAGATTTAGTTTTCTATTCGTATGAGACGTTACAAAGATAACGTTACATACTAATCTTTAACCTTCACACGATAAATACACGTCAGACGCACTTTTTCATATCACCAATATTCATAAAGCCTACACTTAAAGAATGTAAGAGCTAAACATTTTACATAATTATTTCCAAAATTTCGTCATATGTTTTTTAAACAATTCAACCTGAGCAACTCGCTAATGAAACGAAGACGCAAGGGGCTACTGGGAGTGAAAGAGAATGAGAAGACTAAGTAGGAAACAATTGATAAACCTCTTTACTTTTGTGTTCAAAACACTGGGGAGAAGTGCAAACGATAGGCGTATGATTTTTCGACATAATCAAACCTGCTGATAAATTCGCAGTTTTTATTACACACACACACACATATTTTAAATTTGTTCTTTATAATTATCTCTTGATTGAATTATTTAATTTATTTTTACATTATTTTATTCATATTATTTTATTTAATTTACTTTATTTTATTGATTTTGGATATTATTATTATTAATTTCAAATTGTGATGATGCGTTATGAGATTTTCTGTCTAAAACGACATGACAATTAAACATATTACTGTAACCCTTTTAATTCTGATCACCCGCTCCCTCCCTCCCTTACAAGTTTATTAACTTGTTCAGCCCTTTAAGGAATTTTTTTCTACGTCATCCTATTGACTCATTTATTTCTTCCTTCTTTCCTTTCTTTTCTTTCACTCTCTTTCTCTCTCCCCCTCTCTCTCTCTCTCTGTCCCCCTCTCTCTTTCTTCCCTAAATTAAAAAAGAAAAATTTATATTGAAATTTTTGATTTTTTTCTTTCGTTTTTATTATAAAAATAATATATAGATAGATAGATAGATAGATAGATAGATAGATAGATAGATATGAGCAGACTCCGATAGAACTAGTCCATATTGAACCGGTCCATATTGAACCACTGAAATGATAAACATCAATTTTTTTTTTTCACAAAATCAAGCAAATATTGAGTAAACAGAAGCCACATCACTTGTAAACTTTCAGCAGGAGCAACAACTAAAATGTATAGTACATGTAATTCGAAAAAAAATAACATGATTATGTCATATATGTTGAGTTCCACACAACACAAAACAAAAAGTTAAGAAGGAAACTCCTATCAATACTAGAAAGAAATATAACATTTAGTAGACTTAAGGAAACTCTTTTCCTAAGAAACTCTTTTAAGAGAAAGATTTTATACATTTCAACCGACAGTAATGCTAACTGTTTGGTCAATGAATAAATCTAATGTTAATATTAAGAATCTTATACCTTGTTTCTGTCACTACAAGGAAACTTATAGTTACAATAAGAAAGGTAAAATTTCAATTTCTGTGACACCGAAATGAGGAAAGGGAGCCTAGCGAATATAACCCACTCAAGGTAGACTGAAAGGAAAGGAAACTGGTGGGAAATAGCGTGTAAACTATTGATAGAACAGAGACGAAAAGGGGTGGTAAACTTTCCAAAATTACTCCTGGGCAAAGAAGAAGAAGAGGAGAATATGAGACTAGCTGCGACTTGCTATGTATAAAATTTATGGAAGATTTCGTTTACACAAGGATAGAGTTTGGCACTATGCAATCTTCGGATGCCCTGCACCAAATTTTGGTTGGACCAAGTCAGTTGCCCCCTAACTCACTCAAAATGAATGTAATCTTTATCAAGCATGCGAATGTTAATATGTTTTTAATGGAATCTGCTTCTTCTCTGCATCTCGCGTACCGAAAATATTCGGAATGTGTGCCTTCCCAAAAGGTAAATGCCCTCAGTTACGCTCATTAAAATCTACGAAGCCTGACCTTTTTTTAAGGGCCGTTTCATGACTATTTCGCTGAAGCGGGAAACGGAAAGTCATAAAAGAGGGCATTTAGGGGCGTGTCACATGGCCACTAAAATCCCGTAAATAAACCTGTGGCCGAGACTAGTAATAACTTCTGTCTTGTTGGGGGCGAATTATTAACATGCCTTCATTAGGGCGATGGGTGAAGAGATCTAGGTCAGATTTTTACGATTTCCTTAGGCCTATATCTTTTTTCTTTTTCTTTTTTGATTTGTTTGTTTATTGTTTGGTTTATTTTTTTCTTTTAAGGTGAAGAGAAAAGAATTTATTTTAAAAATTAAGCATAAAATTTTTCACTATCGACTGAAATGTTTAATTGACTTTTTACAAAATGTTAAAAAATAGACGCTAAGGTAGGTAGAGAAATAGGTAGGTAGAGAGAAAGAGAGGTGGGGGAGAAAGTGGCTGAGATAGATAGATAGATAGATAGATAGATAGATAGATAGATAGATAGATAGAACGAGATACTGAGCTAACTAGCTAGATAGATATGTATAAACTGAGATAGATAGATAGAAAGTGAGAGAGAGAAAGCGGCTAAGATAGCTAGATACAGATAAAACGAGAGGCTGAGATAGATAGATAGATAGATAGATAGATAGATAGATAGATAGATAAAGCTGAGATATCTAGACAGATAAAACGAGATGCTAAGCTAGCTAGCTAGATAGCTGTGTATAAACTGAGATAGATAATAAGAGAAATAAAGCGGCTAAGATAGCTAGACAGGAGACGCTGAGCTAGATAGATAGATAGATAGATAGATAGATAGATAGATAGATAGATAGATATGGAGAGATGGAGATAGAAAGAAAGAAAGAAAGAAAGAAAGAAAGAAAGAAAGAAAGAAAGAAAGAAAGAACGAACGAACGAACGAACGAACGAACGAACGAACGAAACAGCCTTCAAATCCCAAGAGATTTTATTGTTAAAAACTTTGCTCAATGGCGATGGATTTCCAATATATCTTCAGATTTGTCCAACAAATAACGTCATCTTTCATGGCTCAACCCTACTGGGAAAATCTCCAGAGCGACGTACATTTTTCGGCTGTCATCACTTATACGAACGCAAACATGTATCTATAGACATACATGCATCCACAAACACAATACACATACACACAGTATGACTGTATTTAGAAAATATATAAATATATATAAAATTATAATACTAGTAATAATAATAATAATATTAGTAATAATAATAATTGTAATAATTATATAACTAAAATAGACACGTGAAATTACGAGAAATTATCATATTATATGACATAACGTTTGCTTAAAAATTCTCCGTAGTTCACTAAAGTTCAATTGACTTATGTTAATTAACTGACCCCAGAGTTTCAGGTCAAAATATTTAATACATTTTAACACTATCTGCCATACTCTATCTTTACAAGCGTCAGATCAGACCAATAAAGGAGTATTGTTGCATTATCTGGGCTGGTGCTGCACAATCCTCACCGTTCGGCCTCGCCAAAGTTCAAACGCAGCCTTGTGGGTGATGAATTATTCCCCATCCCGCGATCTTTATTCTACAGACGAAACGTTACTGACTCCTCACTTCTCTATCGCTATTGATATGACAGATTTTGAGACGAGTTACATTTCTTTTTTCTACCAGTTCAGACCTTCACATCTAGGACCCGACATGTCATGTTCACGGTGGCAAACCATTCCTATTCCGTCTATATTTCTGAGATGAAGTATTATGTACACTATTTACATTATTCGGACTAGTGTCCCCACCTTTGTCGCCATATTTATTACAACGTTTCGGCCGTTATACGCTCCGGCCTTTTTCAGATGGTTGGAATGTCGAACTGAACCCTTTATTTCGCTTGCTCGTGTAGACTGTTCTAGTTCCACGTGCCGTGTTTAATGGATATCAGTTATCAGTTATTTCCTGTTAATTCCCATTTCCAAATTCTCCACTGCCTTAACCAGGTACTGAATTCACACTGTGGATAAAGGCGTTGGTTAGATCCAGTGACAGGACCCTAAGAGTGTGAGTTCAATACCCGGTTAGTCCGAATAATGTAGTGTGCATTCCTATTCCGTTCCTGTTTCTTTGATAAGAAGCAAGTGCCACTGAGTCCGCTGCTTCTGTTGTTTTGTAGAACGAGAGGATGCTTCTCTAACAACTACAATATTCATCTCTTTATCCGATATCAACCGATATCTATCCTATACATTCTCAAAATATGCATTTATTACTTCTTCCTTCATCCTTCGCCTGACTCAGTAACTCTCTACCTTGAGTGGCTCTTGTATTAGGGAACTAACAGTAAAGTTACGTTTTAAACGACACTCTAACATTGTAAGAATTTAACATCTGAAATTTATGATTAGTTTGTTCTGAAGGGTATATATTTGAAACTTGATAATAATTTCAATAGGTTTATCGAACATGTGGTCTTGAAGAGCGTTTTGATGCGAAACTCTGAAGTCGGTCAGTTAAGATAAGTCAATTGATATTTTATTGATTTTATTAAAAATAGATCAATGATATAAAGAAAAACAAAAACTAGAAGTATATCTTCAAATAAATTTGTACATTAGTTTAACTTCGAAAAACAGGGAAATATTAAATAAAAGCGGCATCTGGTTCGAGGATGACATTGTTAATGTTGGTCATCATGTTCCCGATTCATCAGTCTGTGGTAATGCAGAGCCGCTGTTATGTTGCGTTTTTTTTTGTTGTTGTTTTTTTCCAAAGCGCCCCAGTCATATCAAAGCAGGGGATTCAGAACAAGAGAGCCAGAAGACAAGTTGTTGATGTCATGATCGTGAAAATTCTCGCTCAAATGCATTCGCATCACGTGGGACATGTGTGTGTCTGAGAGAGAGGGAGAGAGAGAGAGCACAGTCTGAGTGTAACACGACCGCACATTCGGTGCCTGATTTAAACACACTCATATATAAAAAGGCTAAATGTGCAAGTGTAAAGATAAAAATAAAAACGATGAAAATGGCAAAATGATTACGACGCACACCCGTGCAGACGGGCTCACGTGAGGTGCATGACCGCACGCGGACAAGCGGACACACGAACACAGAGAATACAGAAGAAAACTTACGCCAGTGTTAAAGGTGCATAAAAGGAAAAAAAAGAATAATAATAAAAAAATATAAGCAGTAAATTGCTGATAACCAGTGAAGAGTGGACGGACAGGTCCGTCTACGAAACTAGAGTCAGGGTGCTGAAGGTAACATCATTCAACTAAGTGACAAATTTTTACTTTCATTAATCTTATATATATATATATATGAAGAAATGTACTTTTAAGGTGTGGTATATTTATGGGACAAAGTGCTCAATATCAGAGATAGAGCGTATGTAAATCTAAATATAAAAGTGAACATTGAAGTCAACACTCAGAGGTGGCAGGCTGTTTCATGCTGGACGCAATCGTCAGGCCGCAAATTCTGGATTTTTCCTTAGTTATTTATATATATGTGTCAGTGGTGCATTGTGGGTAATCTATTCTGGCGGTTATTTTTGCGGGAGTGTCTTGTTTGTATATTTATTTATTGTTTGTTTATTTATTTATTTGTTTGTGTAAGTAAAATAAATTAACCCAAACAAAAAAAATAAATAAAATAAATTAAATAAAACCGCGTTTTTTTTTTTTTTTTTTTTTTTTGCTCCCTGACTTCAAAAGTTTACTATTTCAAGAATAAATACAAATAATGTTGATCTCTTTTGTATTAGATTCATTGAATGGAAAATATATTCAAACCATAATTTTAATTATGAATCACCACAAGCAAAATATGCATTTTTTTACTGTATTTGATAAGTAAAAACTGTGTAAAAAATTGTAAAAGATTACAAAAAAGGTTACTCAGTAAATAAGATTTATTAGATCATTTGTCAGATCCTAATTAATAAAAACCAAAATAACTCACTGAAACTCATTTATTGCACATTCTTCCTTATAATTTGAATTGTTTTCTACACGCAGTCAATCTGCAGGCAATACAGTTTAGCGTTGATGGCGCGACTCAAAATGCCATTTTTCTTGTGATACTAGATTGGCTGGAAAGTTCTGACATATTTAAGAAGCGGAAAGAAAACAAATCAGGTGGAATTTCCAAGGATTTCTGCATTTTGAGCTTCAGTCGTGCGATCAACACTAAACTGTATTGCCAGCAGTTTGACCGCATGTACAACTAAAGAACGGGTATGCTACTTTGGTTAATCAAGGTCAGGCTTTATTTCAGCAAAACAATGCGAGGCCACACACTGCCAGGTTGACTAAGGAAAAGTTCAAACAGATGGACGATGTTGGGATTCTTCCACATCCACCATTCAGTCCCGATTCTGCTCTGAATGACTATAGACTATTCCGCCCAATGGCACACTTCCTCCGCAACCAACAATTTAACACTTGATGAAATGAATGAATCTCCTGAGCCAATCAAGTATAAAAATGAATACAATGTGGGAACCAGTAATAAGGAGTACCAGAGAAAAGCGATAATAACAACAAAAATTGCAATATGAGCTCTGGTAAAACATGAATGATGACAGCAAAAATTGCAATATGAGCGCTAGTAAAAAAGGTTGATGAATACATTAGGTTTATAATACCCAGGAATTCATACACAGATGTCCTCAAGGACACATGGTACATTGGATAATGGCCTTGGTTAGATCAAGTGACAGGAACCAAAGAATGTGAGTTCAATACCAGGCAGTGGAGAACTTAGAGAGGGGAATTAACAGGAGATAACTGATAACTGACATCCATTAAACATGGCAAGTGGAACTAGAACAGTCTACACGAGCAAGCGAAATAAAGGGTTCAGTTCAATATTCCAACCACCTGAAGAATTCCAGAGCGTACAACGGCCAAAACGCTGTAATAAATATGACAACAATGTAAATAATGTACATAATACCTCATCTCAGAAATATAGAAAGATACTGAATGAAGTTTGTTTACAGTTTTTCAAGTCAAAGCCAAAGGACTGGTATTTGGGACAGATTCGGATGCTGGTTGGTCGATGATAGACTTTATTTTGAAGAATAAATATTGGTGTCTCCATAAAACCTTGTTGCTTTCTTTCCGCTTCCTAAGTGAGTCAGAATTTTCTCGCCAACCAAATATTTTATCTTATTTGATTTGATTTTCATTATTGTATCTTTTTCCAAAAAATAACCATTTAGCTTCATTTTAGAAAAAATAAGTTATTTGTTAAGTAAATCATTACCCCTTTTCCGGGCGCACAAGCCACCAAATTTGGGCATCCTTAATAATTAGTTAACTTCGCTTTTGTTTTGTTTTAATAAAATTCCTTTGGTTTTATTTTCGCTATTGTGTATTTCGCGCCATTTTTTACGATGCGCCTTGTTGTCGCTTGGTATCAATTCTCGCCAATCACTTTTAACCGAACACCAAAATATATACATTTAATAGTTTTTCTTTTTTCCCCTATTTATTTTTTCATGGCGACTCCTTAATACATCAGTATTCTTTTCAAGGTAAGTTTATTCATGACTTTATTCTACGGACTTTCACTTTTTTAAATCTTTTTTCAAGAATCTTTGAGACTGTTCTATGCACACCACGACTTTTGAGCACAACTGCTACATTCATATTCATTGTGTCTGTTCCCGTATGTTCCCAGTGTTTGACATTCAAACAGTTACTGTGCCATTCTTTACAAAGCGACAAAATCTCTCATGAGGATTCTCTTGAGGATATGAACAGATTTTCATGTTGTGCTCTTTTATAGTTTGCAAGTTTCCGGTTTGACAGCCAACCCACCCAGGAATGCCGTATTAAAGTATGCTTTAAAATTATATGTTTATCACACACACACACACACACACACACACACACACACACACACACACACACACACACACATACATACATACATATAGCGGGGGTAACAGCAAAAATGTCCAGATCGTGTTACAGCATAAAAGTCCATCCTACAAAATGTTTAATATCTAAAAAACACTAAACTAACTGAGTTTATTTTTTTCCAGGTTTTTTTAGATAAGACGTTTAGCCATCTTGATGTCATTTGTCGTAAGATTCACTGAAAAACCCTTTAAGTTATTCGCCTAAAAATAGAAGAGATTAAAATCGTTTTGTGTCAGCCCCACTGTCTTCCCAAATGAACAATGGTGAAAGGAAAAATCATTCAAGCCTTCAGTAATGGTACCAAACATTCATACTCTGGCTTCCATCTTCCAAGTCCATTCAAGAACGGTGAATAAGTTTAAAAATGAGAGAAAAGAAGAGATGAAAACTGGATCATGGACGTCACAACAGCAAGAGGGATCATCATTTCAAGAGCTAAAGAGATCAATTAGAAAAGATCCAACTCAATCCATAAGACGTAAAAGATGAGTTTCCTCTATGACAGTCCAAAGAACAGTGAAAAAAGACTTGAAAATGAAATCGTACATGAAATGTGTGAGGCACCTTGTTACTCCAGGACAGAAAGTTAAAAGGTTAGAGAGGGCGAAGATCATCTTGAATAAGTATGAAAATGAACCTGGAATAATATATATATATATATATGAACTTTATTTAAATCCTTCATGAACTTCAGATCCTTACCTATGGTTAATTAATGATGAACATGTCATTTTCGTTTATGATCAATTTCATCACGAATCTTCTGTTATGCTTGACGAGTAATTATACATCCTTATTGCTCAAAGTAGAGTTCAATTGTGCTATAAAAACTCTGAAAAATTCCAGCAATATATCTTTAATCATTTCTAAGATACAACGGCTAAAATTGTATTCTAATAATTGATAAATTGTCATCTAAATTACGCAAAAGTGAAAATAACATTGACATTTCATTTTAACAGATATATTTACCAAAATTACACAAAAATATCTTGGAATACCGAAAAAATATATTTATTCAATAAAATCGCCGACCTCCAGTCAATTTCGGAATCTCCTGAATCTCTTCTCGATACTCTCCTTGTTTAAATTAGTGAATGCTGCCATAATTCTTGCCTTCAGTTCTTACAAGGAGTTTTGTTGGCACACACATAACAATCAAAAGGGTTGCAGTCTGGGGAATTAGGTGGCCAGATGGAAGGGGTGATGTGTTCGCAGAAATTGTCTGACAGCTACGATTCGGTTCTCCTGCTTATGTGGCATGGTGCAGAGTCTACTTTCTAGACACATGGTCTTCCAGCAGCCACCTTATAGACTCAGGGCACCATTACCTACTCTTGATACATTTGATGTAGGCCTCTGTGTTGATTCTGAGGCCCCGTGGGAAGATGAATGGAGGCATAACGCCGCCATTACTAGTGATCACTCTAAATACAATGATGTTGACTGGACATATCATCCAACTTTTTCCGAACCTTCAGCACTGTTCTCAGATTGACACCCAAACACTTTGAAATATTCGTATTCGAGCTTCCGGTGCCAATGCCAAGCAGTGCGGTATGCCATTTCCAAATTTCTGTCGGAGTGAATTGCGTTATGGTGCTCTTTTTCTCACAGACGGTGCCCAACTGATTCTACTTTGTAGTCGTCAAAATAAAGAAAACAAACACGCATGCGCGAAATTAAAAATATGAAATGGCGATAATTTATCCATCGCACCATATATATGTGTGTGTGTGTGTGTGTGTGTGTGTGTGTGTGTGTGTGTGTGTGTGTGTGTGCTTGCGCTATTGTGTGTGTAGTATGTGTGTGTCTGTGTGTGCGTAATCTGTGTGCCGATATAAAATTATAACACCATTTGCTTATTCTCAGCTTGCCATCATTTTCCTATGACATATTAAAATTAGTGCTCAACAGTAGCCAATTTATTCATGGAATCTACAGACATCTTACTGCTTTGTCGTAACAAGTAAACTTAAAGAAACCGTTAATGCCAGCTGTCGTCGACAATTGGCCTGCTTTCCACCGGCCACATCACTCTCGGTGATAACGTTGCAAACTCCTAAGACATTGACCTCGTTCGTAGAATATTTCAAGCACTTTTAACATTAAACAAGACCGAAATTTCCAGGCCGAACAGACAGAATGTTTTCGTCCATAGATAACAAGAGAAAGAAAGAATTAGCAAAAAAAATTAGTGTAATCGCAATCGTAAGAGGTGAAAAAAGGACAGGCATATAGCCACACGTAATGAATGTAGAATAATGGTCAGGCGACTCTCGCTTAAACTGATAGGAAGCCACAAATGCCCAGTGAGGATTGACATTGCTGCAGCACTGGTGATCTGCGATATATATATATATATATATATATATATATATATATATATATATATATATATATATATATATATATTGATTAAATCCGACAGATATTTTCTGTTAATACCTTATTTTTATGGATACAACTTATTTGAGTAAATGGTCTGTTTTTTATTTAAAGTTTATTAATTATATTTGAGAAATTTCGCAGAAAATATGCGTCCTCAGACAGGAATCGAACTTGTATCCTAAATGGAACTGTCATTTTGCCTGACGTGCTGCTAACCGATTCAAACCCAGATGACTTTCTCGAATATTCAGGCCGCTAAATGTAATTAATACTGTTTAAAAAGAAACAGAGCACTTAATCCATATAGTATGTTATCATTGTTTGCGTTAGGCTACGTTCCGTAGCAGTAATGAATTATCGAGAAAGGTTGTGGAATGTATGTGTTTATAAGCAGTAATTTGAGCTTTGGTAAACAGGAAATCCTCTGTAGTTGAATCGGTTAACAGCAAGTTAGGATAAATGGCGGTTTCCATGTGGGATGTAGGTTCGATTCCTGTCAAATGGTATCAAATATAGTTAAAGAATGATAAGATAAACGTTTCGTATATGTTCTTTATCTTATTATATATATATATATATATATGATTGTATTTGTGAAACAATCCGTCTTTTATATAAGTTTCATTAAATATGACTGACAAGATAGTCTGATTAGGCTTTTTATTCAATTTGTATTGTATTTCTATATGTGTTTTCTTTTCTAAGTATAAATTGTATCAAAAAAATGTCCTATATATCCGTACACTCTCGGTTATTTTATTACCCATTATCGAAGAAATGTTCTTTAGTTTTTAACTGAATATATTTATATATGTGTTGATGGAAATCTTTTTTTCTTTTTCCAAACACAATGAGCACATTGCAGCCGTGTTCATAATTGATATTATTGAGTTGTTTTTTTCTTTTATTATTATTAATGCTTCCATTATTTTTAGCCTTTTTTCTTTTTTTACGTGTGGATGAGGCTATTATAGTCGTATTTTATACTAGTATGCTACGGACGAAGTTTGGTAGCTTGCCGTTAAATGGGTCTTAATTGACCTATAGTCAGAAAGATGTAACACGAGTCTTCTTAATAAGCATGTAGTGGTATGTGCAATATAATTATTCATGAATTTGGTTTGATCAATAACGCAGTTCATAAGGGACATGTAAAGTCAAAAATAATTCTGGTCCTCGGTAATTTAGATCTTGCCGGTGTGTTGTTATTGTTTACGATAAGGTTGAACGTTTTAATTTTTTTTTTTTTTTGTATATAATTAATTTAATTTTCTTTTTATGGTCGACTTAGTTTGTGTATTTCTTTTTAAAGTTTCTAAGGAAAATTCATCCTGCTTCTTGTTAATGGGTATTTGATTTAATAAAATTTGTTAATATTATTGGTTTTATCTGTATGTTCAGTGTTGCTATTTGTCACTTTAGAAAGAATTTGGTTACTTTAAAATGAATTTGTTTTTCTATGAGGTAGTTCAGTAAACCGTTATTAACTAGCGTCTTTTTCACGCTGTTGAGTTCTTTAACGAATAGCGAGCGGGAGGATGAATTCTCGTGCATTCACTTGAGGACATGTTTTATAACACCTATTTTATATCTAAGTCGACATTCACTCGTAAAATTAAGGTGGCAACAGTTTCTACCTGTGGGTTTCTCGAAGGATTTTTCTAGAAACTCTATTCATTATGACTAAATTCCTATTTAAATCTAGAAATCATCTAGCATACAATTAAATCAAATCTACTAGATCTCATCAGTAATATAACGCACGCAGGAATAAGATCCTCCAACAAGAAAAAAAACTATTTCATTTTTTTTTTCATTTCTCGTTGATAAAGGACACAGGCGTGTCCGAAAATTCCGATTTTTAATATCTGCTCTCATCATGCTTCCATTTGGTCAAAAGGCCTACTAATATATATTATTAGTTTTATTATCAATATTATTATTTTTGTTGTTATTTTATCTCTCGAATTTCTTTCATCGACCTACGATACCTATATAGTATAAAAAGCATATGTGCAGAGCCGGTTTGAGGATCTGGCCGCCACACCAAATGCACCTCACTCTACTACATCTCAATTTTCATAAGGTAGTATCGATATAAAATACAAATTTTATTGTAACCTAATTATCTACAATAATGGCTCATATGCAATATAGGTGAACAATTCGATTAAAAAAATTGAAAATAAATACAATGTATCTAAATACAAATTAGAAACCTCCCATAATAGATCATTCCATCTTCAATAATCTTCAAAATGTTTTGCGACAATTTGTAACATCTACTTGAGATTTTTCTTGTTAATAAGTTGAATTATTTGACACATTCAACATTATGGATAAAAAAAATAGTAATTTTTGTATCGTGTTTTTTCAAGACTTAGCACAAACAAAACAAATTCACGGATTTGAAAAAAAAAAAAACGAACCCCCAGAATGACGTCAAAATCCGCGGAAATTTGTGATCCTTTAATTGTCAGTTTTGCGTATTTTAGTTTGTAACGTATATAAATGCAAGTAGAAAAAAGTAAATGTTGATAAGATAGCAAGGGTCGCAAAGTCCAGGGCCCCACATCAGGTTTGGTCCCCACCGGTATGGTAGACAAGATTTTGTTGGCTACGTCCTAGAATTTGTAGAACGGTACATTTCAAATTCAAATATGTGTATCCTATAAGTGACATCATACTTAAAATGTTTTCCTAGAGCTTAACAACACTGGAAAATGATTGTATCAAATATTTTATACTTATCATCATCATCATTTATTATTATTATTTTTAACATACATAAAATGTTTTAGACACACTTTAATATACATTTTTCCACCCTTTCGTTTGTTTGACATTAAATTATGTCACTTAGCGTCCTCCAGAGCTTATCTAAACTTTTCAGTTAACCTTTTCTTAAATTTAAAAATTTTGAAAAAATAATAAGATTTTTGATTTTGTCTATAAATACTTGCTATAAAATAAAATCCTTGCATTTGCCCTGATAAAGTCCCTCAGAAGACGATACTCGTCAGTTATTTATATTGTCATATTCTATTTGAAAAATATTACACACACACACACACCCATATATATATATATATATATATATATATATACACACACACTACACACACACACACACACACACACATATATATATATATATATATATATATGCCTACTTATATATATATATATACGCGCACAAGGCCGGAATTGGATAACTGGTACACATGTAGAGAGGAACACATGCGGAAAAATCTGAAATTGATATCTCAGCGTCCATAGGAGTAAACAGAAGGTAATGTCTTAACGCATGCGCACTTGTACATATGCAGATGTACTTTACAGCTCTTTACATCGACCATTTTATCGAAATTTCTAACATTTTATGAATCATTGAAAAGCATAACGTCTACGGATCAACTTGATGGCCATATGAGAGATATAATATCACATATTATAATTAATATATTAATATTATATTAATAATATTAATATTTTCGGTTTTGTTTCTAAAATAACTACTTTATTATAAATCGACGAATTTTTGCTTACAAATAATGAAAATAATTTCTTCCAATTTTACAAAAATAATCCTGTTTGTTTGTCTGTTTCTCTGTATGTATATATATATATATATATAGACACCCAGACAAAAATATATGTAATGACATATGAAATATTAGAACAAAGTGTGTAAGATGGAATTTTGGAAAATCAATGCGATGTTTAATTTCTTTTATTTTTTTATCAGCGTTTCACTCTGTAAGAGCTCATCAGAACAAATGAAAAATCCAAGGAAAAACCGTTACCATGGTAATCTTGCTACTGAGAAACGCTTTGGTTAATTTGAAAAAAATTCAACACCTAATATAATTAAAATTAAATATCTTTGAATCATTCAATGAGAATTGTTAATAAGAAAATTTTAATCTGTAAATGTGGTGATTTGATATAGTAATATATATATATATATATATATATATATATATGTGTGTGTGTGTGTGTGTGTGTGTGTGTGTGTGTGTGTGTGTGTGTGTCTAGCTTATATATTAATTCGTAAGTTTAAAGTTATTCATGGCAATGACGAACTCCAGAGATTATCGCTTTTGTTATATATTGAGTATTTTCTGGAAAAAATTCTGCCAACCTTAAAAATAGGTTAAATTCTAGAAGTTTTACACATTTTGATGTCATTTATTATTATTATTATTATTATTATTATTATTATTATTATTATTATTATTATTTCCTTTGATTTCTAGTGTATACGCATTTCTTTCCGGGTCTCATCATGACATTTTCGAATGAGCAATATAAAAGAAAAAAAATCACACATATTTTACATAGATAAAACCCTTCGTAAGGTGTGGGCTGTTCTTGTAAGTACATATTTTGTATTTATTTAAGGCTTGGGCTACCAGGGATTCCTTCAATGAGTCTATTGGAATCTTTTCCAAATAATCCGAGGGCTCCAACTGGAATTGTTAATGTCCTCATCTACCACATTTTGGAGATTTCGATTTCAAGGTCCTTGTATTTTGATAGTTTTTTGTAGATCTTCGAAGATAGATTACAGTCTGCAGGAACTGCCATTTCAATAAGAAGGAACATTTTGTTTTTGTTTATTATTATCCTTATTATAGAAGTGTGAATGAATAAGAGAGAGATAGTGAGTGTGTGTGCGTGTGTGTGTATGCGAAGACATAGAGAGATATATAATTGTCACATCATGAGAACGAGT
The DNA here is from genome assembly GCA_903632075.3 of Acanthosepion pharaonis. NCBI lineage: Eukaryota > Metazoa > Mollusca > Cephalopoda > Sepiida > Sepiidae > Acanthosepion > Acanthosepion pharaonis. The sequence continues at coordinate 3,018,813 of CAHIKZ030004620.1, read as the reverse complement.
GTAAGAACAGAAGATGAAAACCTGGAAGACGTCCAGGAATATAGCTACAAAATTAGATGATGAAAACGAAATAAAACCGCGCAGAACGATTAGTCAGTAAGCATTTAATAAAAATGACAATTTACTCAATAAGCTTAAAACGTCAAGTGGATAATAAATGTATAAGGTCAATTTGGACATAGAGTGTGAAACAAAGAAATGAACAAAATTTACTTGAAATATTTTATGAGGTCCCTTTGAAATGAAATATGCACGCGCTAACGTACATATACCTATAATTTGAATGAAACTTCATATGAACATTTGTTTCACGAGAGTTAATTTCATTTTTTGTCTGTCAACAACTCCCGGGTAACAAGAAAACAGTATAAGCAAAAATGTAGAGGCTTTTTGTTGTCACTTTTATAACTCTTGTAACTAAAATGGATATTTTCTAATAAATTTAGAATTTTAATGGATAAAAATTTCGACTTGAAATTTGATCAGAATCTCATCAGAGAATCTACGGTTACTGAACTTGGATTAATTAAATGCTTCCTTTTCATCATTTCAGAACTAATTCTGTCCACTAAATAATGTCATATTATTATTCGTGAATGACTCGTCTGTTGACAAGGTTCTGACACTTATTGTTTGCTTGATCTCGAGTTATCAGGACTTTCGCCTTCGCAAACTACGGCGGTGCCATCAAGTGAACGAAATCCGTCTTTTTACACCGAATAAACCAGCAACAGCAAAGAAAAAGATAAGTAGTTAACAAGATGGCGAACCTTTTTTACTTGTTCTAATGGTCAGCTTGAAATTGAAAATGACAACATTTAATTTTAGCTTTTTATTTTTCTATTTCCTCTGGGCGGGTTTCTTTCATCCCCCTTAAATGGGGGATGGCAATGATGACGCTGCTACCCTAATTCACCAGCATTGCATTTGAGAAAAAAAAAAGATTTTTTTTTCAACTGATTGGGATCAAAATACATCCGGCTCGATTAGTTTTTTAAATGACAATCTATTTCGTGTAGGCTTCAAAAGATTGAAGTGGGAAGAGAATTCTCTATGGGCAAAGTCACTTAATATAAATTTATTCAATTTAACAACATTAATCTGGCCTAAGGCTTAATCTTTATAAAATATAGTTAGGATGTCGCACTAAAAGGAACAATTATAGTGGCAATCAGAAATGTTGGGTACACATAATGAGGAAAGAAAGCTTAGAGAATTCAATATTCACAGAATATAATGAAGGTAGAAATGCAGGGACAAACAGTTTCTTACAGAGTTTGGTAGAAAAAAGAGGGATGGTAAAGTATTAAAAGTTATTTAGAGTAACAAAAATGGGAAAATGTGGAGAGCTATGTTCGCCCATATCCTGAAGGAACATAACATAGAAGTGAATGGATGGTAGTTCAATGACAAAGAGGGGTGGTAACATATCAAAAATAACTTCGAGTAACAAAAGACGAGAAGTTGTGGAGAGCTATGATCGCTTACATTCTGAAAGGAATTTCGCCGGTGTACAAAGTTTGGGCATTTTGTGCAATCTATTTTGAATATTTCTGCTTCTGTCTTGCTGTTGTTGCGCTGTCGTTTGGCCTTAATGGTGTACATCGATGTGCCATTCAAAAATGTTAAACAAAATATGAGCATCGGCAACATATCGGCTGCATAAAAAACACTTAGAACGCGTACTGACAGTTCACCGTAATTCATCTGTCAACAATTTTGACTTATAAATGCCATCCGTATCAGGATATGAAAAAGGATTTACTAAGAAAAAACAAGCATCTTGCTAATCTAATAATTCTTGACTAAATACCTAAGACCAAGATAATATCACTGATTATCAATAACAACATGGGGGGGTATACCAGTTACTCGAGGCAAAACAATAGATATCCACAGCTAAATGGTGGTTGTCTCTAATCTGATGGAAGCAGGTTTGATTCCTGACGAAGAGCGCAGATTTTACTTTTATAAGATTTCTCGAACAAGGCCGGTGGGTAAAAATAAATAAATATACTGTTTAATATATAAAATAATAATACATTGTTTAAAGTGATATATATATATATATATATATATATATATATATATATATATATATATATATATATATATAAGTATAGGATTAGGATTGTATACGGAATAAATTCAATAACCAACAAATACTATTCTTAAAAGAGTGCTCAATACAGAGTAGAGCAAATATAATTATTTATTCTAAAATTATAACATAAATATGTTATAAAATCACTACAAAAATAGGCATTTTGTTTCAACACTTTTGGTGTCTTATCAAGTCTTATCATTCAACACCATCACTTGATAAGACGCCAGAAGTGTTGAAACAAAATGGCTTTTTTGTAGTGATTTTATAAGATATTTATGTTATAATTTTAGAATAAATAATTATATACATATATATATATATGTGTGTATCTGTGTTTGTGTGTGTGTGCGTGTGTAACATAGGCTACAAAGAACAATCCAGACAAAGAACAAGAAATGCTAGCTTAGTGAAAAAGGTACTAGCGATTTACGTATACATACAAATATAAACACACACGTCTTTCTTTCGTTGATAATCTGATGAAGCCTAGTAAGTCAACACCCACAGGTGACAGTCTGTTTTCATGCTAAACGCAATCGTCAGGCCATTTGCGTTTTTTTTCCCCTTTTTTTTTTTTTTTTTTTTTTTACACGACTATTTATTTATACAGTCAGTGGTGCATTTTGGGTAGTCTATTGTATTTGTTCTAAGTTATTTTAGTAGGCGGTAACGGTTCTGTTTCGAAATATTCTAGGGCTATAATAACCTCAGTCTTTACTTATATATACTGAGCGCAACAGTCTGTTTCCATACATCAAGGCTATCTTCAGGCCATGTGTGTTATGAGGATTAACTATTTATATATGCTGGTCGGTAATTTATGGTTCAGTATGGTTAAATATATTTACATACACTGTATCTTTTATATTGAGCATGTTTACCCATAAATATAGCATACCTTAAAACTATATATATATATATATATATATATATATATATATATATATATTATATATTGTGTATATTTAGGCAGCAATTTTTCATTGATGCATGTTTCGTTAGATAATATAGACAAGTTTTGTCTGTTTATTTTAAGTAAGTTCCTTTCATATTGTCTGATAAGCTTAATAACATTATCATTGAAAGACGAAAGGAAATCACCATATTGATACATGTTTAAATCCGATCTAAGCTTTCGGCATACATAAGCCATTATATATAAACTGCGTCTAGAGATTATATGCAAGTTATGAATTGGTATAAAGAGTTGCGTCTTTAATATTAAAAGTCCTATTATGACGTTGTTTAGATTCTACTCAATATTATTAACTTAGATATATAGTCATAGAGAAAACTATTGTTTTTGGTTGGAAAAATTTTTACTAAGTTAACAAAACAGACTAATTTGACTGTCAGTAGTTTATTTGCAACTATTTATTTTGATACTTTTACATTATTATACCTTGTAAAATTAATGTAAAAAAATAATATGAAAAGATTTTCGAACAAATTCGTCAATTTCTTAAAGGAAAAAACATTAAAAAAAATTTATTTTTAAAATAAAAGATATATTAACAAAAAATAATAAGAATCTCCTAAAATTTATTGCAGAAATGCTCCTTTCTTTTCAATAACTCTTAGCAGCCTATTGTCAACATCTGATGTTAGATTTGCAATTTTAGCGGCTGGTAAGTTGTTTGCAGCAACTTTAACTGCCTCCCAGAGGTCACTATTGCTGTTGAATTGCCTTCCATTAGAATAAATATCTCACTTGAGGATGCTCCACAGGGATTCAAGTCACAGCTATTTGAAGGCCAGTCCATCAGAGAATCTTCAACACATCCCTTTTCTTTCAATCAGGATTTAGTAAACTTTGATGCATGACTTGGTGCGTTGTCTTGCATAAAGATCATAGATCTACGCTTGGCTAAAGACTAATTATCAAGCCATTCAAAGAAATATTGCTCTAGAAAATCACAGTAACTTTTGGAATTCATTTTAAGCCTGTCTTTCAGTCTAAATGGACCCACGAGCTCATTATCAATAATCTCAGCCCATATCATGATCCCACCGCCGCCTTTCTGGCGTTTAAAAAATTTTCTTGAGTTATGGATGTTGCTTGCAAACCCATCCTCAAGCCCATCCATCGGGCCCATCGAGGGTGATCCTTGATTCGTCTGTAAAAAGCACTTTACTGAAATCAGTTTTCATGTATTTTTTGCCCACTGCAATCTTCTTTCCTTATGTTTTTTGTTAAAATGGGTTTCTTTATTTGATTTTTTTACATCAGCAAACTTCCTTAATGCTTTACACCTTGTTTCCCTTGACACCATAGGAGCTCCAGCGGCCTCAAATATGAACGCACTTGACGCATTTGGGTTTCTTATTAATTCTCTTCGGATATGTGATAGATCTCGCTTTGTTAAATTCCTGAATTCAGCCTGAGACTTTTTTTTCCTTGGTTGAATTCCCATTTGACATATTTTCTTGATTGTTCGATGATCCCTTTTCAAATCCTTAGAAATTTAAAGCGAAGACTTTCCTTTGCTAATTTCTTTGATTATATAGTTCTTTTCATTCATTGTTAGTTCTTTTTACGAGCCATAATACTAAATTCTAATTCTTGCAAATAATCTCTTGACACTGCAAATTGCTATAATTACTGAAAAAATACTAAATATCAATCTGAAATTGAAAATTGGGACTTAATTGCTTTCATGCTTACTCGCTATACATAATAGTACAACTTATTTCATTGGATAGCACATATCTATGAATTTTACATTAAATATTTCACAATACCCTCTTTTGCAGACGCAGTTTATATTATTGGGGAAAATTGCATGACAAAGTGAAAAAGTGCCTTGATCGCAGGGTTGTCTGGATTCAATTTTCACCCTGACTCATACAACATTTCACCATTTCTGGCAGATCTTCTATTTTTACAGTGTGGAATATTTAATAACAAAAGAATCTGAATGAAATCCGTTGAATTACAAACAACAATTACATTGTTCGGAATGCTTTCCTCATTTTTACTGTCATGTTCACGATGTTTCGGCTGTTTTACGCCCCGGCCTTCTTCAGGTGATTGAAATGAAAAATTTTAATTTTAAATTAAAAAAAAAATTAAATTTTCTCAGCATTGCTCGTTCATGCGCATGCGTAGTTGCACCAACGTAACAAATTTAGTCCAATGAAGTTCAAACTTTTTCCCACTATGTCATACATTCGCTCAGTATTGTTCTTGATACATAAAAAATATATATATATATATCGTTATCGCATATATATATATATATATATATATATATATATATATATATATATATATATGAAAAGTAAAAAGGAGATGTTCCTAGTATTTTTATGTGCTAGTGCAAATAAATAAACATGTCAGTCACGATGATATATCCTCATATACAATCCACATATACAATAACGACATATATGTATGTTATTTAGCGTTTCTTCTTTGATCCTAATCGTTTGAAGATCCCAGTTAGAGTGAAACGTTACGCTCTTAGATCCGTGTCCCGAGACGCATTCTTGCTTCTCGCTGTCGTTCCGGCTTTGTCTTGGTTTGCTTACCATAAAACATAGAGCGCTAGATATTTTTTTTATTTAGCTAGGTGTCCGTTACGTTTTTCCTTTTCTTTTTTTTTTTTTTTTTTCAATCTTTGTGCTAATAATGTAGCATTTGGCATATCTCTTTGCTTATATATATATATATATATATATATATATATATATATATATATATATATGTATATAAAAAAGAAAGAAAGAAGAGTAAGATATATAATCCGGTGTTCGTATTGATATATTTTTTTTTATTTTTACAAAACAGTGCACAATGTAAATTTGCAGAGCATAAATATTATAAATTAACTGATTTAAAATATGTTTTTTCATTACACAGTAAAAACCATGTTTCAAAAACTGAGACTAAAAACTTCAAATTTAATCATATATATATATATATATATATATATATATATATATATATTCTATTTATACGTTATTTTCATAGATGCAATTTATTTAAGTAAATGCTCTATTTTTAATTATACAGTATTTATTACTTAAAAATCAGCATTGTACTTAAATAAATTGTATCTATAAAAATAACGTATGAACAGAAAATATATTAAATAATTGTCAGACAGAATCCATTTCAATATATATATATATATATATATATATATATGTGTGTGTGTGTGTGTGTATAAGTATGTATGTATGTATGTATATATGTATGTATGTATGGTGCTGTGCAAAAGTAAGTTAACCCCTAACATAATATTTTTAAAATTGGCTCTTTTTTTCCAAGTAATCTACAAATCTGTAATAAACTAAATATTCATTAAGGAAAACCTTTCTTAAACTTTTTACGACAACTTTCAAAAATGATTGTCGAGCTGAAATAAAAATATTATTTAGTTTAATTAAGATTTCTTTATTATCTGGAAAAAACAGATAAATTTTTAAGAATATTATCTTAAGCGTTTACTTACTTTTGCACATCCCGCTATCTATACACATATAAAGGGCAGTTGTCTGTATGCACGCGCGCACGTGCGTGTGTGTGTGTGTGTGTGTGTGTGTGTGTGTGTGTGTGTGTGTGTGTGTGTGTGTGTGTCCGGCTAAAACTAAAAAATTACAGTAATTCATGACAAACTAAATATATATACAAACTCATTATTACCTAAGCCATCTTTTTCTAAAAAAAAGTTATCATCAATGATTTGTATTTAGGAAGATATTTTAAAATTAAAATGCATTACAATGCGTTCGAAATTCTCATAATTAAAAAGTAAAAACGAACGGTAAGAATTCTTATTCTCGATTATGATTACCGTCATTTTTTTTATACTGATGATAATTTCGAAATGTTATACATGTATGTATATTTAAAATTTCTATTCTCTTCAATGTATTTTCACATCTGAAGTAAATAAAAGCGTTACTTGAAAATGAATATTAAAACAACAAATTAAATTTATAAGAAGAATATTAAATACAATTATTTGACAAAAAGTTTAATATTTTTTATTCAAATATTCGAGAGAGAGAGAGAGAGAGTGAGAAAGAGAGAGAGGGAGAGAGAGAGAGAGAGTGTGTGTGTGTGTGTGTGTGTGTGTGTTATATTTTTCGGCCATTTAATGGAAAATAATTTTTTTATTCAATCTTTAAAAAAAGCTTTATTCTTTTTTGGGTTTGTAACTAACATAAAAAAGTAAATAATTTTCAATTAAGATTTTTCAAATCAAAACCTATAGCGGGCCTTATTTTTTAGAAAAAATTTAAATTCGTAAAATAAATATTCAACACGATTAATTTTGACCGTAATATCTGTATTTCTTAATTTTTATTTAAATAAAGATTTTTTTTCTTTTCAAGTAAAATTTTACTTGAAATTTAAACATAATCCCTTTTCAAAACTAAATTCTCAGTGTATTTTGCTTCCACTCTCTTTCAAAACAGTTAGTAATTAATGTTTAAAAGTAAAACTTTATTTACTTAAAACAATCTCAACTCCCCTCCAAAATAAATAGTAAATAATTATTTTTCGAAGTAGGGCTTTCCATAATTTTTGCTTGAAAAAAATGATTAAATTAAATGTCTTTAAATTAATATTAATTTAAGTTTATTTACTTTTTTATTAATAATAATTTGAAAAAAAGTTAATGAACAAAAGTTAATCTAAGTTTGATTTGTTTGAAAACATCAACAGACTATTTATGTTAGTATGTAAATCGAAAAACAAAGTTGTTTTTAATAAAAATATGGGGATGTTCAGCCCCCTTAAGCCTCCCATCCCCGAGTGGGGTATTTGTAATGTGGTATTTTCCTAAATTAAATTATTTTGTAATAAACCCAAAAAATAATGAAGTTTATTTTTTAAAGATTGAATAAAAAATTATTTTCCATACGGTGACTGAAAAATATGAAAGAAAATTGTCAGTAAGAAACTATTATTCAGAAAGCAACGCCAGGTATCCCCGCTAATATATATATATATATATATATATATATATATATATATATATATAGACGCATATTTTTCTGACAGAACTTCTACTTAAATATGAGTATCCATCAAAATAAAAAAAATTATATATGTGTGTGTGTGTGTGCGCGCGCGCATGTCTGTGTGTGTGAGTGATGTGTGTGAGTGGATATTAATCATTTCATCCCAAGCATGGCTGTAAATCATCTAATATGCAAAGGGTTACTAAGTGGGAAAGAATGTGAAAAAAAGTAAAACATTATTAAAGAAAGAGAAAATTGAAAGAATGGGAATAAAGAAGACAAAAGATACCAACAGATATTTGAAGTTTTTGAATATCGTATTTACCTGGATAGCAAGAAGAGAGTTCCACAGGCGAGAAGTGCGATAATAGAAACTTTTAGAATAGTACTTAGGTTACAGCTCGCTATTTCAACAGCAAAATAATGAGACCTAACTGCCAATTTAGTACTACGCTTAATTTAATGAATCGACATATCAAAGAAGAGAGCTCATCAGAACAATTACCGGCAAAATATTTATTCAAAAGGCATAGCTACATTACGGCAATGGGAATATGACTGAAGCTGAGATAACAGATCAGGATCCAAAACATTGCAGATTCATCTTTGGATTTTATCAAGGATCTCTAGATACATAACAGAGCAACAAAATGGATGTGGCAATAATAGTCAATGCACGGACGAATGGTAAAATTATAAAAATGCAAAATTCTGTCAAGAAAAATTGTCTAGCACAACACAAGGAACCAACTTTCCTAGCAGCAGACACAGCAACTGATTCGATAGAATCATTGCAATTCATATCAGTAGAAACCTTTAAAGCGAGAAGATGCAATGAGTTAAATTCCTGAAGGTTAGCATCAGCCATGATGATGGAAAGGCAAACATGGTTTTGTAAGTCGATTAAGAGAGATTAGTTTAGTTTTGGTGACTCTAAAATAAACAAACTAGTTCTTGTCACAGTTAACAACAGATTGGAATTTTTGATATCAGCTGCCAAATTGATTTTATACAACTTCTCAGACTTGGCATTAAGACGGGAATAAATCGTTGTGTCATCAGCATAGATATTGAGTCGAAAGTGATAACATCGGGAAGATGCTGACAAAAATTAGTAATAATGTAAGTCCCAATGTTAGAGCCCTGGGAGTCACCCGAATTTATAAAAAGAGTGGCCAATCAAGGAAACTTTCATATTACGATTTGATAAAAAAGATTTTATTAAGTAAAAAAATCAGCCAGAATTACCATAAGACTTTCAATTTGTGAATCAAAGCATCCAAACTCTGCCAAACGTATTCTTAATATCTATGGTAACATTCTGGCCTTATTATTCTTATCTAGATTTTGGCGGGCTCTTCCGGCAACGGCCTTTAATACATTAGGGCACGTTGATTTTTCACTATTTTAGAAAATCAATGTGTAAAAGCCAGAGTTTGATGAGATAAGTAGCGATACCAAAAATTAGATTCATAGTTTTTATCAATTTTTGAGAATTTAGTTTTAAATATGGTCTGAAAAATGTAAAGAAATAATTAATTTCCGCAGGTTTTTGCTTACAAACTGACTTCAGAATTTTACTGTTTCAAGAATAAAGCCAAATAAAGTCGATATTTTTTCATTGGATACATTGAATGGAAAATATATTAAAACTAGAATTCTAATTATGAATCACAAGTAAAATATCCATTTTTTTTTTTTTTTTTTTTTGCTGTATTCCATAAATACTGTAAATTTTAAAAGATTACAAAATGGATACTCAATGAATAAGATTTGTTAGATCATAATTAATAAAACAAAAATAAATAGAAGTGTATATGTCACCATAATACTGCTGGGTATAAATTATAAAACAAAATGTTTTGCATTGTTTATTGAAAATCACACTAAACTACTGCAGTGTATAACATTACATCATAATATAACTAAATTGTTCAGTATAATTTCTCTTTGAAGTAAATGAAGGTCTTATTTGATGGCACAATTATTGCGTCTTGTCCATATAATTTGTAAAGCTTCAGAAAATTATAAATTTTATAAGGTTCTGCTATAAGGTTTTTATTGATCACGGAATAAAATTGCAACTCTCTAATTTTGAAACTAAAATTAATCTTCAAATTAGTTTCCCCAAACAACAGCAACGATTTGAAATAAAGATATTCTATGGCACTATTTATCATGTCAAACCCCAACATTCAAATTCCCTGCAACACAACGGTTCCAAAATCGACCTGTTCTAATGCCTTGGTGGTTAAGGTCAGTTAACTGGCATGCAAATCTGTAGTATAGGACAGTATATTTACTAGAACTCATCTTAATCCCTCAAGACAAAACAAATACATGTTAATACATCCAAATTAATTCAGAGAAGAATACATGAAAACCATACCTGGTGTGGTGTCATAGCATATTATTATTATTATTATTATTATTATTATTATTATTATTATTATTTATTTTATATCCTCTCCGACCAGTAGATGTTTCGAGCGGGTGATGATGGTCATATCTCAGATCTTACCTGCAGCTTAGAGTCACAACACTTTCTTCAGCGCTGTTCCAAACAAAGTGCTGCCAGCTGCGCTCTACCAATGATGTCAGGTATTCCCAAGACGTCCTGTCTAACAGAAAGATTCCTGAAAATAGTCTCGGGTACGCTATCCATAAATGGGACAACTTGAGCTGCTTGTTATATTTCTATCATTTGCCCCGCTAGGTCTTGGTACCTCTGTATTTTCACTTGCTCCACTTTCACGATGTTCTTATCCCAACGTACCGCAACTTCTATCAGAAAGCATTCATGACTACTCTTATGCACAAGTGTGTTATCAGGGCGATTGCTCTCCAAGCGCTTGTTAGTCTAGATAGTCGTGTCCCACACGGGCTTCACTTATTCAACAAATTGACGGTAGTGAATGCTCGTACCACCCCTGTGCGCACTCGAGTTCATATTTTCTACACAGATCCCAATTCATTCCAAGAATTATTATTATTATTATTTCTCGCTGGCGATCAAATGATTAAAAAATATTTCAATCCGTCAGTGACTTTCTTAGTATTCTTACCAGTTTCAATAATGTTGTAGCGTGAAAAACTTTCATTCTATACCAGATTTTCAGTTCCTCTTCGGTACTGTTCCTAGTGCGCCATTAATTATAGATATAACCGTCATCTCCCTATTTCATAATTATTTTTTTAACTTTTTAATAAGGCACCGGTATTTAGACACATAATTTTGGGTTAGTTTCTTTATCAATTTTTTTTCTGCTTTTTAGTAGAAAGTTTTAGAACGAAAAAATAGCTGAGAAAAGAGAATTTGCATCTCATTTCTCAAGAGTTCGTTATTTAGGAATGATTCTTTAACATTAACATGTCAAAGTTGTTTTGATGAAACAGTGTCTAATTCTTAATACTGCTGTCATAATCTTTTACGTCAAGTTTCATTCACTTAGAAAAAAACTTTTTTTTTTATTACTGTTTACATTGACATCAGTGTGAGTTTCGTAGTGAGGATCGAATTCACAATATTAGTAATGTTCAGATAGATGATTTTTTTTCAAAATTACTCCATGGTAAAATGCACCATTTATTGATTAATCTCATATTCCTCTGTAACAAATTACAGTGGTGCACCCAGTAAGGAACTCACTTCGGTAAGGATCATCTAGGAAAGCTAGTTGTCTACTTCTACACGGTGAGGTACCATCTGTATTTTCTACACGGTGAGGTACCATCTGTATTTTCTACACGGTGAGGTACCATCTGTATTTTCTACACGGTGAGGTACCATCTGTATTTTCAGTATTACATGCTTCTTATCAGTTTTGGTTAGTTCTTTTCATGCATTTTACAATGTTTTTTAGTCGTCATTATTTACATTATTCGTACTATTGTCCTCATTTTTGTCGCCATATTTATTACAGCGTTTCGGTCGTTGTACGATCCGGCCTTCTTCAGGTAGTTGGAATGCCGAACTGAACCCTTTATTTCGCTCACTGGGTTAGACCGTTCTAGTTCCACGTGCCATGTTTAATGGATGTCAGTTATCAGTTGTCTCCTGTTAATTTCCCTCTGAAAGTTCTCCACTGCCTTAGCCGAGTATTGAACACTCTTTGGGTCCTGTCACTGGATCTAACTAACGTCTTTATCCACTGTGCCATGTGTCCTTTTAGTCGATCTGTATGTACGGATAGTGTAATGGATGTTGGCGCGAAAATCGACGAACCGATTTCGAATTCCGGGCTCGTCTGTTGCATTTACTTTCACAGTCATGCCCTTAGGAAAAAAAAAATCATTAATGCGTCAATAGATAAATAGGAAAAAGACTGGGCTCCTTAGCCTTGGATAGAAAATAAAAGGAAAACTCGCCTTGCGTTTGAATTCAAAAGCGAGGAGAAATCTACTCCACTATCTTTCCAAGGAATTAATGGCAATATATATATATATATATATATATATATATATATATATATATATATAGTAAAGGAACTTGTGGGGGCGTTTTGATATTCCACAGGTTCCGTTACACCTCATAGGTTACATCTCTATCGTGTATGGCATTTTAAGAGAGAGAGAGCGGAAGATAAAGAGAGAGAGAGGAAGAGAGAAGAAGAAAGAGAGAGAGGGAGAAGGAGAGGAAAAGTAAGGGGTGAAAAGGAGAGAGTGGTAGAGAAAGAGGGAGAGAGTGGGAAGAGAGAGAGATTCTGGTCATCAAATAGATTGTTCTTGGGCGCTGCTGGACAATAATGAATTAAACTGGAAAGAAAAACGAAAATAGTTTTGAATTTTGCTGCTACTCTTGTGTAAGGACAACCATAACGCAAGTGTTCTTCTTGCTAAGTGCCTATGCCTGTCCTAATCCGACGCCGACAACGATATTCACCAAGATGCACCTAAAAAGTTCGGATCTTTATTTAACTCTATGTGACAGCGACGCTTCAAGCCAAATTGGGTGACTGACAGTCTAATTCAACTCTCTTTGACACATTTACACGTAACAAAAATATACTTGAGTAGAAGCTGACTTTATTCAACTCAGATTTCCCCACAAGAGAAACATGATCCGCACTGGGAAAGCAGGACTTCTCCCAGATGACAAACAACAGCAAAAATAAACATTATTATATTCAAATCAAAGATAAGTCCAGATGGATTTGAACAGAACACAGCTGGCCATCTGCTTGTCTTTTGCAAAGTAATCCAACGTCCAACTAATATGGGTTAATAAAATTTTTGCACAGATGGCTGATAAATGATTGTGACACTTAATTCCAAAAAATTAGGACAAGAGAGTTTGTAGATACATGACGATGAGTGTCTATAGTTGTAGAGTTTTTCAGTTTGCGTTTCGAGAGGGAAAGAGCGCATGCGCTGCCTAAGGAACTTGTGTAAATGACAGAACTGGGATTAGGAGAGAGAGAGCGAAAAGACAAATGACAGGAAATTGTGGAGAGCCATGAACGGACAAGGCACACCAGTCTAGAAAAGGGACACAGCGAAGGAGACCTCTGTTAGGATGGAGCTGAATAGAATATTCTGGAATAGGGTCTGCGTGACCCGGACTAGGCCAGAGCATCATGACTTTGACTATCTGTAGCATAATTCTGATTCATTTCTGCCAAGCCTGCCATGTCGTAGACCTGCTCAATATCGAAGACAGGGATAGAACGTTAATACAATTAATAAGGAAACTTTTTTTTTCACTTAACTCATGTTTACTTCGGAGTTTCTTGGGTATATGTGTCTGATTACTCGTCGAAACGGAGTTAATCTATCGTTGTTTCTCAGTTCTCTTGTGCATTTATTGGTATGACTAGGTTATCTATTTCCTTTTCTATTTTATAGGTGTTGACTGACTGTTTATTTCATTTCCTCTTTTCTTCTTTTTTCATTTTTCTCTTTTTCTTTTATTCTTTCCTCAACTTCTCCGTTGATCTCTAGTTTAGTTTTCATTTCAGTCATGGTTGGAATATTGTGCGCCTGTGTGTGTGTTTTAAATCAGCAAAACTTTCTACACGAATTGTTGTAAGAAGTGTGGTCTCTTTATAATGTCCGAACGCTGTGAATGCTTTTTTTACCCTTTGCTACAGGCGATACATCCCCGCTGGAAACTTTCAACTCCTTCCGAACAAAAACAAAAACGACCTGGCGACTTCTTAACTTCACTGTTGCTATGCGTGCATTGCAATAATAACAGCGCGTGGTTTCGCATAAAGTTCGACACTGATGTTTTAAAAATGTTAAAGCACAATCATTGCTTATTGCATAACTTCAAGCGTACAATTACATGTTTTCAAATACCTTTCGCACAGATATATATATATATATATATATATATATATATATATATATATATATATATACCAGAGTAACACAAATAGTAAAATATTTGTTAAAACTGAACGTATTAAAAGTGCTCAATACAAAGTTGGAAGATCAGACTTGCAGAGCTGTTTAATACTTGAAAAGGATGAAAGCTGACCAGAGCACACTACCGCGGTTTCGAACTCTACGATAGAGATCGAATATATATATATATATATATATATATATATATAGAGAGAGAGAGAGAGAGAGAGAGAGAGAGAGGAGAGAGAGAGATTGAATACACGCACACATACACACACATATATTCACTACTGCGTTGTGCATGAAACTACGAGGAATATGTATATTTATTAATATAGACTTCATAACTCAGTTATATTTCATTGAGCACTGTTTTATTAACACCACCACTATATGTTCGATATAATATAATTATATCTATCTATCTCTATATATCTAGAGATAGATAGTAATTCTATCTATCTCTCTCTCTCTCTCACTATATATATATATATATATATATATATATATATATATAGATAGATAGATAGATAGATAGATATCAGTTAGGAAAACATAGTGGGGCTTACACAAACCCTGTTCTCTTTCCAACTGAATAATTCTAACGACAAATGATGTCAAGATGGCTAAACGTTTTATCTGAAAATAGAAACTCAGTTTAGTGGATTTTAAATATTAAACGTTTTGTGGGATTGTTAATTTTGCTATTACACTCAGTATCTATCTATCTATCTATCTCTCTCTCTCTCTCTCTCTCTCTCTCTATATATATATATATATATGTATATATATATATATATATATATATTGCTACTGCTAAAATAATTTGCGACTAATACCCTCTTTATACGAGTAAAGTTAATGTAATGTAAATCTCTTTGTTGACCTTGAAAATTAGCTTTCAAATTTCCGTTTAACTTTTTATTTGTTTGGTTATTTTGCCTTTAGTTTTTATTTTATTGTGTTCCGATGATGATCACCTTGTCCTGTAGGAAATACATTGCGATCTCGGCCAAAAAATTGAACTTCTCTTATTTCCCTGTGATGTCCAAAAGACACACTCGCAGGAGACACAATGAAAATGGAATTTTAATGGCGCTCATGGCGACCTACTAACGCAGCATTCTAGATTAGATGCTCAGTATCTAAAAAATATTGATTTACCATAACACAGACTGTTGGCGAAAATGTTTATAACCGCGCAGTATCAACGCATTAGCAATGAACGCGTGTGTCGAATATGTTAACTAAACTACAGTGGCAGGAGTTTTGGATAATTTCTTAAACGTGTCTTAATCTGACTCAAGATAGCAAATAATGTGTGGATCAGACTTTATAAGATATATCTGCTAACGATGTCTCTACGGTAGGAGATTAATGTTTGAAAATAAGTTTTTCTATTAATAATGGGGCACGCGAGAATCGTAATCTCTGTGACTAAAGTGTCACAGCAGACGTCATCGGTGAGTATTAATTTTCGCCCTGTCATGCCCAGAGGCCAAATAGAGTGACACTTCGACCCAAGAGAATAACTTTCTTTTCTCGCCATATCTTCATGCCTGACAATTAGTAATTCCATTCAATAGTTCGACTAGACATAGGAAAGAACTGGTGCTTGTCCGTGTCTCCGGTTAATAATTATTTATTTATTTTGAAATTGAGAAAGTTTACGGAGAAGATATACGAAGACTAACAGTTTGCAGAAAGCCTAACTTTTAACACGTGCGATTTAAAGTGCAAGGAATAGTGATGACCTAATTAGAATTCGCAAAAGAGTGTAATGTCACCAAGTGCTAAAGTTGTAAAATTTACATTCTTACAGGAAATTGGTGCCTACATTAAACAGTGGGCTGATTCCAGCTCGAAAACCAAACAAGTTATATTCTATCATTACCGATCAGACCCTGAACTATCACCAAACACAATGAACAGATGTTTCCTCGAGTAGGCACCGTGCCTTGAGCGCCTCTTGGGTCTTCAAGTGGAACTCGTACATATGATCCATCGCTAAAGTACCTGACTCCTCCTCTGCTGTTAAAAATAGGGTACTGTTGACATATATGGGTTTGGAGCTACCCAGTCTTCACTTTCCTGCCTTGATAGACTCGAAAACCGTCCTTGTGGGTGACAAATTATTTTCACAGACGAAATGTCGCAAGCCTCTCGCTGCTCTATATTGTAGCATACCACCCTCATTCTCTTTGTGTTCCACTGATGAGACGTAAGATCCACTCGAGCCGCTTCTTTCCACGAGCCACTGCTTTACGGAACTTGCTCCCAAGAGGATGCTTACTCGACCCCTACAATCTCTGCCTGTTAAAGTCTAGGGTAAATCGTTATCTTTCCCATTTATCCGCATAAACTGTGCCTCTTACTCAGTAACCCTCTACTTCGAGTGGTCCCCGGGCCTTTTAGAGGGTTAACATCATTGTAAAAAAATTATATTCCAGTCCATCTTAACAGAGTGCTTCTTGATTGTATTCCTGTTCCAGGCTGATGGGAGTTCGATCCTAACCGGAGGAACTATGGCCTTTCAATTGAAGTGTGCTTTGGCTGTGTCCCTGTTCGAAACTGGTATAGTGAGTTCGATCCTAATATGAGGAACTGTGGCCCTATATTCTTC
Source organism: Acanthosepion pharaonis (assembly GCA_903632075.3). NCBI lineage: Eukaryota > Metazoa > Mollusca > Cephalopoda > Sepiida > Sepiidae > Acanthosepion > Acanthosepion pharaonis. The sequence goes on along the minus strand of CAHIKZ030004620.1, from coordinate 3,001,759 downwards.
TTAGGTCCATCCTAACTTAAAGTTGAACTCATGTTTTTAAATAGCCTCGTCAGATCGAGACTCTATGCTACACATCACTCCAAACCCGTTCATAAGTACTTCAAATAAAATGTAGGAAGGGAGCCCCCATCAATACTGGAAAGAGTGATAACAGTAGACTTAAGAAACCTATTTCTCTGAAAAAATTGTTTCAAGAGAAACATTTTATAAATTTCAAACAAAACAGGTACTGGCTGCTCGGTCAATAAATGCCAGATGTTTCCTTATGTAACCGTTAATACTACCATTATTATTATTATTAATGGATTGCCTTTTGACTCTATCCTGTTCTCGTCTAGTGTAATATGTTGGATCAACGTTGACAAAACGTCGCATATTCCTGCTTCCCCAGATATCTCCCAGACACTCCATATAAAATCTAATAACCACATTTCATAAACCAAGTTCCTGAAAATTCGTCAGTCAACATTAATTAATTCACTGGGGATGATGTTTATTTAATTAGACATGAATAACATATTTAGCGAAAGCCATTCAGCAAATTGATGTTAAATTGAAAAATTGCCTTCCCACAATCTTTGCCAAGCTTTTTTTATAGTTTTACTTTTCTTTTAAACGGGTTTTCATAAAAAATCAGCAGCCTTATACGTTGGTGAATTTGATCTGAAATTCTATCGATATAATATTCGATTTGTGTTGAAAATTTTCAGAACTGTTTTATGCGCCATCTTGTTTAATAAATGCCGTCTTATTGCTCCAATAAGTACCTGACTCCCCACCCCACCCCGACATGCAAGAGTCAGATTAGACCAGAACGGAGACTTGCCACTGGGTTATCTGGGCTGGAGCTGCACAATCCATCCCTTCTAGCTGTGATGAAGTTCAAAATTGTTACGTTGTCTTGCAGATGAAGTAATTCTCTACTTTCCAACCCGCTTTCCCACGGACGCTGTTTCCATGTTTGGATGAGTTCCATTCACTTGTTCCACAAGTTCAGACATGTACTGCTACATCCACAGAGTAAAACAGCCTCATTTCTCCCGTATTCCAATTGTAAGAAGAGTGTTCGACTCAGACAGCTTTGTCCATAAAACTACTACATTGTAGAACAGATACCTACGTGCCTGCTACATTCATAATCTCAACGTTCAATCGTTATCTTTCTTTCTAATACCCATAATTTTCTACCATCTCCTCTTTTATTCATATCATACTTTATAACCATTTTAATGGTATTACTATATCTTGAGTGGCTCTCCAAGCTTATAGTGGGTGTACTTACGTATAAAACGAGTAAGATTATATTCGAAAAGAAATATTTGCCATGTAAGATATATGATTTGTTAGGCTACAAACTTTTTGATGCTATTACGTATGAGATTAATGGCGATATTTCTAGTGGTTTTTTAAACAGATTTTATTCATAAAATCACAATTCGGCTATAAAGATTTGTCCCATGACATTTTATGACTTTATACCACAATTTGCGTTTTTCTTTTAAAATGAATGAATGAATGAAAGAAAGAAAAAAAACTAGGTGAAAACGAAAAATGAATAGAAGACGATTAAGAAAGAAAGAAAGAAAGAAACAAAGAAACAAAGAAAGAAAGAAAGGAAAAATGAATAAACGAACTATTAAAAAAAAAAACTAGAAAACGAAAATGAATAGAAATATTAACGAAAAGGAAGAATTAAAAAAAAGTAACAAAGAACCAGAAAATTAGCAAAAACAAAGAAAAAGTAAAAAACAAACTTTTAACCCCCTCCCCATGAGAACAAAAATGGTAAAGACAATGAAAGAGAAAAATTAGAAATAAGAAGAGTGACATGTGTTGTGTCTCAGATAAAAGAGAATTACCATGATTTCCCGTAAGTTTTTCCCATAGAAAATTCCGCCCACGAAAATTGTACCGAAGCATCTTTTTTAAATAATTCAATGTATAGTGTTGACCAAAAAACAAAATGAGCCCCCCTATCCCCCAAATTACTTAATCTTTATTAAGTAGACTGAACGATGTAGTGTTAGGGGTAGCATCAGTGGTCATTCAAAACTGCATTAAATTTGAAATATCTATTATTTGCTATTTCTTGGCATTAATTTAACAAGTATAGCAGGACAAAATGTACGTTGATCATGAAACCGCTTGAATTTCTGGGATGAGAAAGAATTTCTGGGATGTTTAAAAAACTTTGAAAACAATTGGAATATTAGACCACCATTGTTATCGTTAACAAAGAAAGGAAAATGCATAGAAGGCTGACAAGGAACAATGGTCTTAGAAAGAAAGAAAGAAAGAAAGTTTAATGTTCCAGTTTAGGATGGTCCCACAGGAGAACCTAGTGAATTAAATTGTTGGTTCATGCATTTGGTTCCGTATAAATCCCCTGAACCGGATGGTGAAGACTTAGATTCAGAGAAAAAAAGAAGAGGAATAAATGAACATTTAATGAGAACTGGAGGAGATATCCCTAGACATGAACAGCGTAAAGAGGACAAGCTACTCCCTCAGATTAAATAAAGGGTTCGAAATTCTCTTAAAGTTATCCGGATCAATTACCAGATGAAAACGAGGGGGAACAAAGAAAAACGGTGCAATAACATCAAACAATGAAAGAAAGAAATAAAGCAAATAAACAAATAGGATAACGAAAAGGAAGAATTTTTCTTCTTGTAAATAAAGAACCAGAAATTAGCAAAAACAAAAGTAAAAGTAAAAATTTCTTCTTTTAAATAAAGTATTTCTTCTTGTACAAAAAAGGTAAAGACTTCTTGTATAAAAATTATTTCTTCTTGTATAATAAAGTATTTCTTCTTGTAGATAAAAGAGAATTTCCTTGTGTATTTCTTCTTGTATAATAATTTCCCATAGAAAATTCCTTGCCCATAAAAATTCTTCTTGTATAATAAAGTATTTTTTTGTATAATTCAATGTTTCTTCTTGACCAAAAAAAAAAAATTTCTTCTTGTATAATAAATTATTTCTTCTTGTATAATAAAGTAGACTTCTTGTATAATAAAGTATTTCTTCTTGTATAATCAAAGTATTTCTTCTTGTAAAATAAAGCATTTCTTCTTGAAATATCTATTATTTCTTCTTGTATAATAAAAGTAATTTTCTTGTATAATAACAAAATTTCTTCTGATAATAAACCGCTTCTTCTTGGATAATAAAGATTTCTTCTTGGATAATTAAAGTATTTCTTCTTGTATTATTATCCCACCATTCTTCTTGTATAATAAAAGCCTTTCTTCTTGTGCAATAAAGTATTTCTTCTTGTATAATAAAAAGTCTTTCTTCTTGTATAATTAAGTTTAATCTTCCAGTTTAATATGGTCCCTTCTTGGATAATAGTAATTAAATTCTTGGTAATAATGCATTTTCTTCTTGTATAAAAAGTATTTCTTCTTGATAATAAAGACTTTTCTTCTTGTAAAAAAAAGAAGAGGAAAATGAACATTTCTTCTTGAAATAAAGGAGATCTTCTTGTATAATGAACAGCGTAAAGAGGATAAAGTATTTCTTCTTGTTAAATAAAGGGTTTCTTCTTGTCTAATAAAGTTATTCTTCTTGTATAATAAAGTATGAAGGCTTGTATAATAAAGTATTTCTTCTTGTATAATAACATTTCTTCAATGATTTCTTCTTGTAAATAAAGTAAAGCTTCTTAAATAAAAAAGGATAGCATTGTTGTTATAGGATTTTTCTTCTTGTATAATAAAGTATTTCTTCTTGTATAATAAAGTATTTCTTCTTGTATAATAAAGTATTTCTTCTTGTATAATAAAGTATTTCTTCTTGTATAATAAAGTATTTCTTCTTGTATAATAAAGTATTTCTTCTTGTATAATAAAGTATTTCTTCTTGTATAATAAAAGTATTTCTTCTTGTATAATAAAGTATTTCTTCTTGTATAATAAAGTATTTCTTCTTGTATAATAAAGTATTTCTTCTTGTATAATAAAGTATTTCTTCTTGTATAATAAAGTATTTCTTCTTGTATAATAAAGTATTTCTTCTTGTATAATAAAGTATTTCTTCTTGTATAATAAAGTATTTCTTCTTGTATAATAAAGTATTTCTTCTTGTATAATAAAGTATTTCTTCTTGTATAATAAAGTATTTCTTCTTGTATAATAAAATATAATAAAGTATTTCTTCTTGTATAATAAAGTATTTCTTCTTGTATAATAAAGTATTTCTTCTTGTATAATAAAGTATTTCTTCTTGTATAATAAAGTATTTCTTCTTGTATAATAAAGTATTTCTTCTTGTATAATAAAGTATTTCTTCTTGTATAATAAAGTATTTCTTCTTGTATAATAAAAGTATTTCTTCTTGTATAATAAAGTATTTCTTCTTGTATAATAAAGTATTTCTTCTTGTATAATAAAGTATTTCTTCTTGTATAATAAAGTATTTCTTCTTGTATAATAAAGTATTTCTTCTTGTATAATAAAGTATTTCTTCTTGTATAATAAAGTATTTCTTCTTGTATAATAAAGTATTTCTTCTTGTATAATAAAGTATTTCTTCTTGTATAATAAAGTATTTCTTCTTGTATAATAAAGTATTTCTTCTTGTATAATAAAGTATTTCTTCTTGTATAATAAAGTATTTCTTCTTGTATAATAAAGTATTTCTTCTTGTATAATAAAGTATTTCTTCTTGTATAATAAAGTATTTCTTCTTGTATAATAAAGTATTTCTTCTTGTATAATAAAGTATTTCTTCTTGTATAATAAAGTATTTCTTCTTGTATAATAAAGTATTTCTTCTTGTATAATAAAGTATTTCTTCTTGTATAATAAAGTATTTCTTCTTGTATAATAAAGTATTTTTATGATTCACCATCCCGTAAAAAAAGTAAATAAGTCTTTAAGGAACCAATATCACCGGAAAATTTGAAACAAAATTGACTAATCTAAGCAATGTAGACAATGAATTAAAATATGAAGGCGAAAGATCACAATAATATCACAGAATAAAGACCAACGCAGAAGAAATGTACTGGTCTCAAAAATCTCTTTATATTTCTACTCTGACATCACTAAAGATTCCCACAAAAATAAAAAAATATATCAATATGTATCCAATCATTAAAAAGTCTGACTTCAAACATAAATAATAAGTGACTTACTAATGGGAAACATAGAATAGGCTGTGCTAGGAGAAGCTTCGTCTAACATCGCAAATTGCTACAAGATCAAAGCACTGATCTGAAAACACAAGTCATGTTCTTAAATAGCCTCATCAGATCAAGACATTGGGCCATATTTGTTCTTAAATATTTAAACTGTCAGGACACAACAAGAAAGATGAGGACAATGGCCCGAATATAAATCGTATAAATAATTAGAACTCCCCATCCCAGAAATTCAAAAACTTAACTATATACTTTCTCAGATCAATGATGACCTATCTACATTAGAATGAACTCTTCCTGCTTCATGAATACTAACCTGCAAGACTTCCTAAAGACCCGCAGTCTCTGACTGTGTGCGACTTCTGTCGAACTCTCTGCTTTGACGGAGAGGAACTCGGACGAGGCTTTGCTGAAGGGCAAAGTTTCGTCCGGGGAGGTATACTTATGCGGGTTCTAAAGGAATATTTTTGGCCGAGCCTACGGACTCGGAGAAAGCCACGTTAAACTCGGCCTTGTGCCACATACTTTCCTCGTGGGGGGACTGTTAAATATCGGCAGTCGGGACGCAGTCTCTGTCTGTATGCGACTTCTCTCGAACTCACTGCTTTGGCAGAGAGGAACCTGGAGGACGCTTTGCCGAAGGGCAAAGTTTCGTCCGGGGAGGTAGACAGATCCTGACCCCGCCTATGCGGGTTCTAAGGGAATATTTTTGGCCAAGCCTACGGACTCAGAGAAACCCAAGTTAAACTCGGCCTTGTGCCACATACATTCCTCGTAGGGGGGGGGCTGTTAAATATCGGCAGTCGGGACGCAGTGTAACCTGACAAGTTCGGACGGACACTTCTATCTGCTGACTAATAACACTCTTGTTTTGTATATATGTTCTGTTATTTCAATATATTTGTTCAATCTACCTTCTTCTTTTCGTGTCTTTATTTCTGGCCCCTAACAGGCCACAACAATGATTAAAATGTCTGTATGCGAGTGTAGTCGATAGGCCATCCTTCTTCGAACTTTGTGAACTGGCGCTACAGAACCACAAACAAAAACCTGTATCCAATAACAGAAACCACATCACTAAAATGAATTTCAAATGTAACTCGAAGAGAATATAATGATATAATCAAGATGTGGAAATTCCACACTACTTCAAATAAAAGGTTAGCAAGGAAACCCACAAGAATACTGAAAAGAGCGATAACAGCTAGTGGACTTGAGAAAATTATTTTCCTGAAAAATTGTTTTAAGAGAAAGATTTTATAAAAAAATTAATCGACTGTCGTAACGGCTGACGGTCAATGAATGCCAAATATTTCTTGATAAGGAAAAAGCTAATATTACCGTTACCATTAAGTCTCAGAGCTGACATATATACACCATTAAAAAGGAATACCGATAGATTATATCTGTAGCAAGAAAACCAATAAAGACTTCGCAAATCGAGACAGTTCCATCGAAATCGCAACGTATGTTAAGCCTCTAATATAGGAAAGGGAAATTTGTATTTTTTACGCTGTTGTTTTCAGCCTAAAATATGGAACTTATATTTGAATTATGGGCGAAAAATGATACAATATAGCTATACTTAAAACATCATTAAATTCTGCGTAATACTTTAGTCTCAAGCATTTTATATTTTATATGATTTCAAATACTTTCTTAATCCAACCATGAATACAAATGATATATTTAAGAAAATATGTGGATTTAATTTTCCGAGAGGAATATACAAACTGCGATAGATAAATTGTCACCATTTTATATTTTTCATTTTAAGCTGTTTTTTTTTTTTTAGTTTTTCCGACTGCAGAGTATTATAGGCTCAGATGGAGAATAAAAGCACCATGACGTAATTAACTCCGCCAGAAATTTGGAAACGGCCTGCTATATTGTTTGGAATTTGCTTTGGAAGCTCCATTGCAAATATTTCAGAGTGTTTGCGTGACAGTATAGAGGATTCGGAATGAGTTGGATAATATATCCAGTCAACATTCATGCTGTTTGAAGTGATCACTAGTGATGACGGCGTTATGCCTCCATTCATTTTCCTACAGGGCCTCAACATGGAAACCTATAGCAAGTGGGGAGGGAGTGCTGCCATTGGTTAAGATGGTGGCAACAGGACTCTACACCATGTCACACAAACAGGAGAATCCAGTCATGGCGACCACATCACGACTTATATCTGGCTAGCAGCTCACCAGACAGCAACCCTCTTGATTATTATGCGTGGGCGTAGTTGAACGAGAGACCAACAAAACTCTTGTAATACCAAAGATGAACTGAAAGCAACGATTATGGCAACATTCACAACTTAAACAAGGAAACCGTCCAGAAAATTTGCAGGAGATTCCGAAATCGTGTAGAGGCTTTAGTTAAAGCCAATGGCGATTTTATTGAATAAATTTACTCTGTAGTATTTCAAGCTATTTTTGTGTAATTTTGGTAAATATATCGGGTAAAATGAGATGTCAGTGTTATTTTCATTTTTGCTTAATTTAGACGACAATTTATCCATCGCACTCTGTAGTTTGTGGTTATTTTTTGTGGCTGGAATTTTCGGTAGAGCTCGAAAATTTAAGCAAGTTTTGTGCATTTCTTGATATTTCTTTGCCTTCTTCCTACAGGGTCTACGTAGCTCGTCGGTACGCATGTCTTGTTTTAGGCATACCTTAATACTTTGCCGGTGTAGAATTGCCGTAGCGGTTAAAACAGCAAAGAAATGTTAATCGGCAAAACGAGTTCAAATTCTGGCTGAAGTCGGCATCTTTTAACATTAATTTCTTCACGAGAAATCTACCTCGTTTCTTATTTCATAGTGTTTGTACCTTTTTACTATTTCAATGAAGTGAAATCAGGAACCCCTAAATATCCACCTATGACGGAACCATAATGCTACCCCGACCATCTTGGGATAATTTTAAAATTTATTGTACAGGGTGGTCCGAAATTCTTGTCACTCCTCCATAATATAATTTTCTATTTTAGATATAAATTTACACTGTTTTAAAAACAGATCTACTCAAACACGACTATCCACTAAATACGTTTAAAGCACTGATATTGAGGGGACACATTGATTTTGCAATATTTTCAGCTGTCTAGTGATCCTTTCTCTATTCTGGAGCGACTTATCATTGTTAAGGAAACATGTTTTCACACAGACGTAACATCCCAGATCCATTGCTATTCTTTCGCTATTTCCAATGCAAATATTCAAATGATCCCTATTCTTTGGTTCTACTAGTTACAATCTTCTTCACAACTCGAAGACGAGATCCTACTTCCACAGTGTCTAATCACCTTCAATTCTCCCATGTTCTGTATCCTTGAAGAAAGTTCCCTTCAGACAGCTTTTCTGCCAAAACGACAACTGTACGGAACAAATACCCGCGCGAGTACTTTCCTAAACAATTAACCTCTTTAAGTCAATGATTAATCGTTATCCATCCTCCCTATCCTCATAATAATTTTCTACTACCTCTTATTTCGCTCATGACACTAATCCCTTAACTCCTTAGGGATACCACATCTAATGCAGCCATACTAACAGTAGTATTTCTTGAGTAAGACAGCCCGATGGAGTCCAACCATCTGCAGATTGGTTCGAATTCAGAGTTTTCCTTCTCTTTCCAACCAAGGTTACGGGGCACAAATCTATCTTGTTATTTACCCATAGCTGCGGGAGAATAGATGGATTCATACCTTTACCAATTGTATTATCAAGTGAATGTAATGAATTCAAATGGAATTCAAATTCACTCATCACATTCGTCATAAACATTTGACTAGTCGCCCTCTATATTGAGTGGTTCTTAAGCCTTGTATTGGGTGGAATTTAATCTGAAAAATGGTTGCACATTGTTCTCCACATGAGAACACTCTATTCAGTAGCGACACTGGGGTTCTCCACAGACTAAGATCCCAACAATCAGCAGCATGATTTATTGTCACTGTTATATTTTTGGATAATGAAAGTATTTTCATGGCTGACTTCTGAAGAGCTAAGAAGTTAATGCAGTATACCTTGAATGTTTCGATTGATAGAAGCATTAAAAGAAAAACAAGCTGAAGAAAGCTGAAGTTTTTTTTTTATTACAAGACACTGCACCGGTTCACATGGTTATCTGAGAAGGACTTCAGGGTTTTGAGAAATTTTAAGTACATTCTCGTAGTTATGATCGCCTTGTTCCATAAAAAATGTCCCTTAAAGATAACTCCACTGAGGTCACAAACTTTTGCATGTCCGAAGTGAAAAATATCAGCTGCAGTCACTTGGCAAAAATGTAAGCCCCTCCTAAGGACCAGATGATATTTAGGTGTGGTTCGCTGAGAAACTTTCGTTAGAAGTAACAACGCTTTATCAAGAGAAGTGAGTTAACTGAAAAAACGCCCTCTGGCGACAAAAACACTTCAAGAGGAGATAAATGTTTCAGAGTGTTTAAAATCAATTCAATGCCGTAAAAATTCAGTGTGCATCTTGGCAATTTCTTAGGAGTGTGCAAAGATACGCTTAAAAAGAAACTAGTATGGAAGACCATTGCATTCGTTGCTTGCTTGTGATCTTGCACAAGAATTGGACAAGAACAGCAAATATATAAGTATTCACTGATGGAAATTAACTGATTTTACTTGGCTCGCCCATTATTTTAGAACAATGGATAAACTGGCCAATCTGATTTACATCTGAAAAAATGTCTGGTTTTATTTTTTCTGCAAACTTCTGTACATAGAAAATATATTTGAAAATTCTAAAACTTTACAGGCAATTACTAAAAGAGGAAACAGAATTTTGTCTGGTTGCATGACAATTGTAACCTCATGCCAAGTTAACTTAGGCTTGTTGCACATCTTTCCTCCCTGTTTCTCTCTCTCCCCCTCACTCTCTCTCTCTCTCTCTCTCTCTCTCTATATATATATATATATATATATATATATATATATATATATATATATATATAGTGTGTGTGTGTGTATTCGGAAAATAAAACATCCTAATAACTTTAGACACATACATAAAAATGCATATTTAGTTAAAAATAAAAAAAATAAAATTCGCCCTCGGTAATGGCTAAAAGAATAGCCGAAAGCGCTCGTAGATGCAGAACATTTGGTCAGTTTTTTACACATTTCGTGTCCAGAAGAGAAAACATTTGTACCAACAAAAGAAAAATTAAATAAAATGCTTAACTGCAGTACCTTGTCAGTTTTCTTTAACGAAACATGTAAAAAAGAGTGATTGCTGCCCAAACACACACACACACAATATATATATATATATATATATATATATATATATATAAATATATATATATATATTATCATGCTAAACGTTGTTTTTAGTGGATATTCATTTTTGAGTAGAGGCTCTGTTTATTTGTTTTCTTTTATTTTTCGTCTAGCGTCTTGAACATTCGATAAATCCTATTAAAGAAAACTATGCCCTCTCCGTTAGGATTCGAATCTGCTTACTCTTGGTCAGATTTTGACATTATATCAGACATGGCCTAATCGACTGAACTGCAAAGAACTCTTGCTACTCAGATAAGGATGTTAGTCCCTTTAAGCGAAATCCTTCTCGTCATAGATTATGAACATTTTAATGTCAGCTCAGTTTCTTAAGCGAATGTAAACAAGGCAATTTTCTTGAAAACAGTAATGGATTTTTATTCAATAATCTGACTTTAAAGATTATTTTTAGTGGATACTCATGAATATTCATACCAGAAGAGGAAAATAAAACAACATAGTGTTTAAAATAAACGGTGCGTCTACTTCCACTAAAAACAACGTTTAAAGTGGTAAAAGCTGTCGGAAAATGGAATAAAACTACATAACTTTTATATATATATATATATATATATATATATATATATATATATATATATATATATATATGTTGATTTCTATGTTCACTTTTATATTTACACACGCTCTATCCCTGATATTGAGCACTTTATCCCATAGATATAGCACACCTTAAGACTATATTTCTTCATATATATATATATATATATGTATATATGTGTGTGTGTGTGTGTGTGTGTGTGTGTGTGTATCGGGGAGCTTGTTAACGCTTCCAAAACGAAGCTACTCTCCTTTAATCATCATGGCCTATACTAAACTCCAGGAGAATAACCACTGCGCTTTCCTGGTCCAACGTTTCCACTGACACCATATTTATATTGAGTCATTTACTAAGTTGCACGTATGAAAGTCATTTTTTCTGCTACAATTTTTCTCACCATTATGCTCATCTTGCTACTTTCTAAATCTACCAATCGTCAGTGCATTAAATATTTTGTTGCTACATCTTGTCTGATGCTTGTGCTATGTATCAAGATATTCTTGGGAAAAGTCCAAAGAAGAAACTACAAATGTTACCAGTCCTGACATGATAAATTTACTTCAGTCATTTTCCAAACGTTGTAACGCAGCTTCCCTGTGACTTTCCTGTAAATATTTTTATGGTAATTGTCCTGGTGAGCTTTCCCTTTCATAGCTGGATTTCTTCAATTTTAGCGCAGTACTAGATAGGACGCCATCAAACAAACATCCTAATGAACCACATCATATATATATATATATATATATATATATATATATATATATATATAAAAGGCTTAAACACTAATATTCCATGGTCATAATTTATTCCATTGGAATCGTAAATACGATCCATGGATCGTATTTACGATTCCAATGGAATAAATTATGACCATGGTCTATTAGTGTTTAAGCTTTTATTATATCCTTACTCTGTCCTAGACATTGAGTTCTACCTGGATTCTTCCTCTTGGAAAATTTTTTTCTGAAAAATATACATGTAAGGGTATTTTTTTATATATATTTTGCATATGTATGTATATTTTCCACTAATATTATCTATCTATCTATCTCTATATATATATATATATATATATATATATATATATATATATATATATATATATATATATATATATATTGTCTTCTTACAATTAATGATTAGTCCATTCTTCTCACTTTTCTTAACTACCTTCTGTAGAAGTTTCACTAGAGAAAAGTGATAATAACAACAAAAATTGCAATATGAGCTCTGGTAAAAACATGGATTGATAACAGCAAAAATTGCAATATGTGCATTGGTAAAACAAATGGTTGCTGAAGACATTAGGTTTATAATACCCAGAAATTCATGCACAGATGTTCTCAAGGACACATGGCACAGTGGATAAAGGCGTTGGTTAGTGACAAAGAGTGTGAGTTCAATACGCGGTTAAGGCAGTGGAGAACTTTCAGAGGGAAATTAACATAACTGACATCCATTAAAGATGATTTAGTTCGACATTCTAACGAGCGTATAACGACTGAAGCGTTGTAATAAATATGGTGACAAAGATGAGGACAATAGTCCGAATAATGTACAACGGTTTAAGCTGACAATTTCTAAATCTACAATTGAGCTTGGTCTAGTACTTTTGTTACCCATCTTTTTTTTGTTTGATCTGAGAAAGCGGTTGTATCAAGATGGGAGTTTAGATGTTTTTGAAAGGGTTGGGCACCTTGCATGATATCGATATGAATATCTAAATATCTCTGTCTGAGATGAGATATTGTAAATATTTACACTATTTACATTGTTTGGACTGTTATCCTCGTCTTCGTTGCCATATTCACGATGTTTCGGTCGCTGTACGCCCCAACCTTCTTCAGATGATTGGAATTTTGAATTGAACTCTTTATTTCATCCACAAGGGTAGATTGTTCTAGTTCCACGTGCCATGCCTCTTCCGGATGTCTCAGTATCACTGGATTCAACAAACGCTTTTATGCTCAAGGTCACATGTCCTAGTGGATAAAAGCGTTGGTTGACTTGAGCCAAAGAGTTGTGAATTCAATACCTGGCTACAGCAGAAGTGAACAAAAACTGGGAGAGTTGAGTTAAAGGAACATAAATGATATTGAGACATCCGGAGGAGGAGGCATGACACGTGGAACTTGAACAATCTACCTCGGTGCACGAAATAAAGGAATCGGTTCAAAATTCCAATCACCTGAAGAAGACCGGAGCGTACAATAGCCGAAACCTCGTGAATGTGGCAACGAAGACGAGGACAACAGATATAAATATTGTAATTCTCAATATATGTCTATATTTCTGCGATGAAGTATTGTAACTAATTAAACAATTTAGGTTGTTTGAACTGTTGTCCACATCTTTGTTGTCATATCCGCGACGTTTCGGCCGTTGTACGTCCCAGCCTTCTTCAGATATCAGGAAAAGGCATGGCACGTGGAATTAGAACAATCTACACCGGTAGATGAAATAAAGGGTTCGGTTCGAAATTCCAATCACCTGAAGAAAGCCGGAGCGTAAAACGGCCGAAACGTCGTGCATATATGAAAACAAAAATGAGGACAACAGTCCGAACAATGTAAATAATGTAAATATGAATATCTCAATCCGAGGAGGCTATTTAAGAATATGACCCGAGTTTTTAGGTTAATGTTTTGGTTGTTTGGAAATTAGGGTAAAAGTTTTGGTCTTGTATCTATTCTATTCTCAATTTCCTTATCTCTTATACTAAATTTACTATGATTGACCTATACAGCGATTAGTATTTACTAATTCCACATACCGAATTCAGAATATGTGGCATCTGTTTTCATTCCAATTCTAGTCGGAATTCTTAAGAGACAATAAAATAAACACAAAATTTTAATCACTCAAGAAAACCATGTTTGTTATGTATTTTTTAAATATTTTTCTTAAAGCTAAATATACAAAATGGCCGCCAGAAGACGAACAGCCGACTAAAAACAGGAATTTCGACATCTATAGCCATCTTCACTTCCTTTTTGCTAAAAGCCATATTTTCCTTGAGTTAGTTTAAATTGGCACATTCTGTTTTCCCATATAGTGACCATTTTTACTTAAGGTTTGTCTTTTTGTTGATTTCAGATGAAAACTATGAAATATATTTCAGTGATATTTTCACGTTTCAAAATTATCTTTTATGATTATATTTTAGATACACATAAGAAAAAGAAAGCGCAGATTTAAACTGATGCCAGGTGGACATATATTTCGTTCACATGTATTTTTTCTTTCATATATTGTGATCACTGTGGTCAAAGTTCGTATTTTCTTAATTCAAGATGACACCTTGTTCTTTAATATATTTAAACTAAAAGGAAATTTCACTGATATAAGTGGGAAAACTTCGAAGTTTTCATCTAAAATAAAGAAAACACGAACTTTAAACAAATTCGTTGCAACATGTGGAAAAAGTTTAAACTGACACCAGGAGCTTACGTGTTAAGGCTGCATAAATCAAAAATCAAGAAGAAATTATATTGCCATTTTTTTATCCCTTTAAATGCTATTTTTAGTGCATAACTATATTTAAATAAACTCCCCATTTATTTTAAACAGTATTTAATTTCGTCTACCGGCCAGAATATTCGAGAAATATTATTAAACGAAAACGTACCTTTTGGCAGGATTCGAACTTGCGTTCCATTTGGCAGGTGAATCCGTTGTTAGATCCGACGTGCTTTAACTAACTCAGCTACAAAGATGTGCTTAAAGGCAATGTTCTATGTTGCCTGAGTATCACGATTAGGTACATCCGACAGTAAGGCCTCTGATAAGAAGATTGGAGTTTTTGACGAGCGTAGAACCATTTCCCACCACTGACCCGGGGTGGTAGCACTTGTTAGGGCCCCAGCTATGGGAAAATAGTGAACCCCTAAACACAATGAAAGTATAAAAATACATTTTTATCGTAAAAAGACCAACAATATATTTTTTTATATAAAACAATTACCAACGATGCATATTTATAGCTAAATTGCCAACAATATATTTTATCTGCAGTTGAAGCAATAAACTGTGTTCAAAATATTTAGATTTCGACATTAAATAACCCATGGAGGTGTTGATATGCCGCTAAACAAAATCAACCAACAAAACAACCAACATGAAAGAAATCTTTCATGACAATAATCCATATAAAGAAATCAAACTGTATTCCAAAATATAACTTCAACAAAACTACCACAAAAACACACACATATCAAAGCCTCTAGTAATCATATCCACACAAACATGTATATGACAAAAGCTGAGTATCATCTACCATGTATTCAACTGTGAAAGCAGAATAACATATAATATTTTTATTACTTCAAAGCTATATAGAAAAATAAATTTCCACATTAAATGACCCATAACGAATTGATATGTCGTTAAAGAAATCGATCAATCAATCCTATTGCTTTTAAGCACATCTTTCTCTTTTACATTCCCGAAAGTTCATAATTGTTCAGTTTGATATCCGAAAAATAAGCAAAGCAATCTCTAAAGAAACGAAATAAGAGGCTCTTGTGGTTCACGCATTCTATATAGGCAGAAAGTGCATAATCCTGAACAGATTAAAATGAATTATCTTCTTGACCAACGATGGATACTTTCATTACATTTTGTTTCTGCCATAAGTATTTCGGCGAGATTGCACAACAGTCTGGTTAATGTTTCGGCACTAATTATTGCTGACACGTGTAGCGAGACACTACCTTAGCTTATCGCACGTTGGCGTCATGAATACTGGACACACAAGACGCTCGGCATCCAGAACGATAAAGCAAATGGAAATTTACGTTGGATAATTGATATAAAACACGATTATTTGCCTTTTTATTCATCTTTTATACTTTAGATATTTCGATGAATGCGGGAGTCGTGTATATATTATTTAATTTTTGCTTTCTCAGCACAGTAACAAAAATGAATAAAAAGCATCTATTGGTTACAACATTTTGTAGACATCAAAAAGTGGTTTTGAAGTTTATACGTTCTTTTATCATGGAATAAACTGTTTTCAGAAAAGGTGACGTAAGCCAAGATAAGTACTTTGATAAATTGAATGACGCCGCTATGAACTGATATGAATAAAATGACTTCATAAAATAAAAATACTGGAAAATATAGAAGCAGCGTAATACGGGTTTCCCCCCAATAATCCGAAAAGAAGGAACGTTGCACATTACAAGTCATATCGTTCAACACAGTGGAAGGCATTTTAATATTTGTCTTTTCCTCGGGTGATGACAAATTTTGTGACTCCTAAAAGAAGAAAAAGAAAAGGAAGACAAAAATGGCGCCTGAAAACGCGATATTTTAAAAAAAAAGATAAAGGCGCGTGCGTGCACGCCCGCGATATTCACCGGCACTCGAAAACTACACAAAAAATCACACAATGTATTCACATTGACTCAAAAGTATCCAATATATATATATATATATATATATATATATATATATATATATATTTGTACTATATTTTTACAATATAAATTAAGTTACCTCCCTTACATAGCGGTACATTTTTGAATTAACAGAGCGCGTTCATGCGCATACACAGAAGTTCATAACTGTCAATTGTATTAATTATTTATCATAGCAATTCACCCCTGAAGAGTATCTTGAATGAAACTGAAAGTACTTAGGAAAATAAAAAGTATAAGAACAGCTACAGCGTCTTCCTCAATCAGTTTAATTACAACCTTAAAAAAAAGATCCGTGAATATATATATATATATATATATATATATATATATATATATATATATATATATATTAAAGTTATTAAAAAATTAAAACAACGAACCTTTTGCAAGTTTTCCCGAAACTCATCATTTGCCTCTACCTGCCCTGATGATGACTTAAGAAAGTCGAAAGCTTGAAACATATTTCTTCCGAAATGAATTTTGGACAATTTCTGACAGAATTTCATCCTTATCTGAGAAGGATTATTCGTAATTTGGAAAAGTCGATCAATAAAATTAATCGACATAAAATGTTTGTTCTTTAATGGCATTTACCTTAAAGAACATTTACTGCCTGAATACACTATATATATATATATATATATATATATATATATATATATATATATATTAGGAGAAAGAGAGAAAGAGAAAGGGAAAAAGAGGGTGAGAGAGAATTAATGGCTTTATTTTTAAACTGGAGAGAACATTTTCATTAAGATTTTTCAAATAGGCAGACCGATAGCTGTAAGATATAATTTTTCAATAAAAATAATGGCTACTCGCTTCCGAACAAACGCGTCTTCTGAGGCGGCTAGATAATCCTGTTGCAGATGCCTGCTAAAGCACATTTCTGGTTGGTAAACATCCACAGTACCTACCTATGCTGAGTGGATCTTAGTTACAGTTTCTAAAAGCGAATCGCATCATCTGGCATTTTCACCAGTGTACACTCAGAGCCTCGCTCATGATTACTTGTAATTTCGTTCTATTCGTTATAGTTCTCTCTACACAATTTCAGTCACAAGGCTTCGTTCAGCCCATTTTGCTTTCAGGCATTTTTAAACTTGCCACACAGTGAGATATAATATCAAGATGTCATCTCCCTGACAAATTGACCATCGGTCTCATAGTCGGAATGCGAAGTTTCTAACTATTCAGCCACTATATTATTTGTCCGATGGCTGCGTGCTTTCGGCTTTTTATAAACCATTATCAAAGAGAGTTTGTTCATAATATTGTGATTATATGTATATAATGTTTTTTGTGGGATCTTAGTTTTTTTAAATATCGTGTTTTCTTTTTTTGAATATCGTGTATTCACACGTCATGATGTTTTTTTGTTTGTTTGTTTAAAGTATCTTGTTTTTCTTGTGTCGGTTTGTTTTGTACTATTTTTTTAATTTTTTTTTTAGTTAATTATATTACGCATGACATAATAGACTGTAATTAGCTGCGTATATATAAACTTGACATTTGAAAAACGTAAAAAGATCTTGGTAGCTAACGCAATGAAAAAGGACAAAAGAAGAAAATCATAAACGTTCCATTTATATTTTCTTTCCAAAATCTCAGACTCACAGAGCATAAATTAAAAACTAATTCCGCTGTGTCAGACTACGTGCCATTTCTATCTATTCTTCTTGGTTTCACTCTCCAGCGATGACTAGGGTGGAAAATCAATCTATATAAATTGATTAGCCATGTTTACCTTGCCAGAACACAAACAGAAGAAAGACTTATATGCTTCTTTTTTTTCTTAATTTGTATATTATTTATGTGTTTATTTTAGTGTCGGTTGTTGTTTTATCTTTAACAACTTCAAACTGTAATCCAAACCTATTTTCGTTCACCTGACACTATCAAAAACAAATTTCATACATAAATCTCGTACAAGTCTCAACTTCTCACGCCCATGCCTGTCGTAAGATGCAGCTTCTAGAAATATGGCTCTGATATATAATCTCACTGTAAAAGGAGTTGTTGCAGCCCCACAAATAATTGGGCAATAAGAGAACACACACACACACACAGACACATATATATATATATATATATATATATATATATATATATATATATATATATATATATATATCCAAATGAAATGAGAACGAATAAAACTCAATAGCAAAGCAATAAAGAACCCGCATTTAGCACTGAGTTGCACTGAGTTGCAATCGAAATGCATCGAAACATGAATGAATTTATGTAGCTGTTTTACATATATGTTCGAATGTAATATCCTATAATAAAGAATATATATATATATATATATATATATATCTGTGTGTGTGTGTGTGTGTGTGTGTGTGTGTGTGTGTGTGTGTGTGTGTGTGTGTAGTGGAGTGGAGTGTATCTGTGTCTTTGCCTCTGTGTATGCGTGTTTATTTAATATATATATGGTGGACTTTCAAGCAGCTCAGTTCCTAGGAACCGACAGCCCAGAGACCAGCACATGTGATTTGATTATATATATATATATATATATATATATATATATATATATATATATATATATATATATATATATATATTACAATTATTCTTACAATCCAAAATATGTTTTCGCTTTAAATAACCTACAAAGGATTGATAAGCTGTAAAAGCACCATATCAAGCAGTCTTAACTGAGGGAAGGGCTGATATTATAACGCTTTCCAGGGGCACGATGGAGTAATGGATAGCGACTCGGATTGAGAAATCGGAGAGCCGTGTTCGAATTCCAGTCGAATTCATTACATTCACTTACGTCCTAATACCCTTGGGAAAGGTATGAATCCTCTTCTTCTCCCCTCAGTTATGGTCAAATAATAATTTCTGGTCTACCGCAGAAAGAAATGGCAACCTGCTGCGAGAAAAAAATCTGCCTCGTCAGTTATGTATCAAAAGATACATAATCACCTAAACGTTTATCACGCATGGCATATAACAGCTGCGGCATACTGATGGGATGACAAAAATACAGCAGTTTTGTTTTAGAGAAAACATACTTTGCACGAAATGGCCGTTATATAGGTGTTTGTGGAGCACGTCCTAGTGGAATAATACTTAAAAACAAGATAACATTTAATTATTTGTGCTAAAATAAAATCTAATTAGTAATTTTCAAAAGGAAACTAAAGAAAATAACATAGAGAACTAGAATAAAAACGAAAACATATAGAGCATGATCTGACCACTATATAGGTGTCAGTTCACCATAAAATTACATTTATGATATCATGCAAGTCAGGATGTTGATTCGGAGAGAAGAAAACAGAACTTTTCATTTTGTCGCCAGAGTCGTTGACTCTGTGGGTGAGATATATTGGTGTTTGTCATGGGCATAAAAGCTGATCGATGTAATCTTAGGGTTAAAGAAGAGAAGGAGGAGAAAGAGAGAAATATTGAAGGAGACGGACAGAAACCTGGAATAAAGGAAATAGTGGAATCTTTCTTTGGAGTTGCTGAATCCATTTTCGTTTTTTTTTTCTTTGTTTTATATTTCGTTTTTATTTTCAGACGTTACGGTGATAGCGAGATATTTGCTGAGATTAGAAGATAGGGTCCGTAATGTAAGCCATAAATGTGTATTCATTGTTTACTTTTGACAGGATTATTGACAGAGGCAGACGACAATGTTTCGCTTGTGAATTGCTGTTCGCATATCAGGTGCTGAATTCTTCCGGAAACACGTGATAAAAACGCGTACGTAAACAACAGACACACACACACATACGTATGTATGTATATCAAAGCAATGGGGGTAAGTGAAAGACAAAATGGAAATGACCACTTCTGTGTTAGGCGTTTTGTCCCTTGAAAAGACATCTTCGGACTAATAATGTTAATGTTAATACTTGCTTTTCCTGATAAGGAAACATTCGGTATTCATTGCCTGAGGTGCCAATGATATTCGAGTTAGGCATTTCTGCTTTTCTTGAACATCAGGCTGGGATTAGTGTACTATCTGTCTTCGGGTGGGTAAACTATCTTTTATCTCTCAATTGTGTTTGTCTACTAAGCTTTTATTACCATTATACCATTATTCGAGCTTCTGCCTAAGATATATCTTATAAATAATGACACGTAGCTGTGTTATGGACATCAATGTCATAAGTAAGAACTTGCAGAGAATTTCGAAATGAACACTTTATTTAATCTACAGAGTTAGATTGTTCTTCTTCCACTGAACTTGTCTAAGAATATCTCCTATTTTTTTTATTTATTTAGAAATGCTCATTTATTGCTAGTCTCTTTTCCCCCGTGTTCGAGTACGCACTACCCGACCCAGGGATTGAACTCAAAATTACTATATCACGCTTTAATCCAATTGACTAGTATCTGATGGGACAATCATGAATGAACTTTGAGCCTTAAACTATATATGACTGCTTATGAAACAGTTGCTGTTGCCGTTTGTGACGCTTCACTGCACTCACCGAAGTTTCTCTTTTTATACTGCTGCTCTTCCGGTTGAAGTCTTTACTGTCATAGCTCTTTCTTCGAAGTTTAGACAGAGAATATCATCATTACTGATGTATCTATCTCTCAGATTATTCATTATCTATCTATCTATCTATCTATATATATATATATATATATATATATATATATATATATATATATATATATATATATATATATATATATATATATATGAATAAATGAAAAAACAAGAGTAAAACTGTACTTAATTTTTAGCCGACGCGTTTCGTCATCTGGCGGACTTTATCAAGGCAAATATAATGGTCTTATTTTGTAGCAAGTATATATTTGACATTTACTTAAATTTTTTAAATTTAAGAACGCACATAAATATTCATCGGGTTAACTGAAAAGTTTAGGCGTTAGAACCAAACTTACGCCATACAGAATCTTCGGAACGAATTTTTTAAAATTCAAAGACGATCACAAGTATTCATCAACAAGTTAACTGAAATGTCCAGGCATTTAGACCTTAGATTACGTCAGGTGGCATTTTCGAAAGGGAATTTTTAAATTTAAAGACGCTCATAAATACTTATCAGGTTAACTGAAACATATAGGCATTTAAACCTTAAATTACGACATTTAGTATACTCAAAAAAACAAAGATGCCTGCCATATGACGTAAGGCGTCGGATAAAAACTAAGTATAGTTTTCCTCTTGCGCTTCCATTCATTTTGTCTGTTTTACAGATATACTACATCAGAGAGTATTTACACACACACATATATATATAATATATATATATATATATATGTGTGTGTGTGTGTGTGCGTGTGTGTGTTTGTGTGCGTGTGTGAGTGTTTCTTTAAAGAAGACTAATAAGGTACTTCGATTGAGTTTTTATTTAATTTTTTTTGTGTTGTTACAATTGTTTTCTTTTCTGGACACAAAATGTGTAAAAACTGTCCAAAAGTTCTGCAAATCCGAACGCTATTTTTTAGCCATTATTGTGAGCAATTTTTCGAACACGGTCAGCACATTGTTTCCGTGTTCATAGTTAATGTTACTGAATGTTGTATTTTCCATTTTTTATTATTACTACTTTCATATATTTTTTATCGTTTTTTACATGTAAATGAGGCTTTTATATTAGTATTTTCTAATAAGATGTTTCAAGAGCATGGTAGGTTTTTGTGTGTGCTTAAATGAGTTCTAATGGAGCTGTGGTCGGATAGGTGTAACGTAAGTCGTCTAGATAGGCATGTAGTAGTGAGACCAATGTAATTATTTATGAGTTCGGTTTGATTAAAAATACAGACAATTTGTATTAATTATGCCATCATATATATATATATATATATATATATATATATATATATATAGTGTCATCAATACAAATTCTATAAATAAGAAGCAACTTAACATCGAGCTTAACCACGGATTTTGCGACCTTTAAGCAAACAAAAGCTAAGAAACCAAATTCTGGGAAAAGAATGGAAGAGAGGAAATGAAAGTAAACACTTTTTTTTATTGTAGTTTCTCTAGTCATCATAAACATGGTAGGTCAAAAGGTTTAGTTTTATTGCCATTTTTGCCTGCTGTATTTCGAATTTCCGTTTTGTTTTTATCTTGGCGTGTTGGCATACAGATTCCACAAATGCTGTCATCGAAATAATTTGTCAACAGCAAATAACTGTCGTGTCAGCAGTTAGAGGGAAGAAACAGGACCAGGGATTTTATTGATGACATTTTCACCGCCTTTGCTGCACTGATCACGAAGTTTCATGATATGGAGGATCAGCTGTCTGGTTCAGTCAACAACCCCAACTCGGCCGGGGATTAATTCGTGAGGATCTCCAGTAGCGACAAGTTTGTGTTATCTTCGCAAACAAGTGAGAATATCGAATTACTTCGCATTGGACCAAGTTTGTTCAGAACAGATTCAAAGTCAGAGTAAATAGATAGATACGGATATACTGGAATAGATAGATATGAATAATATACGCGGGGAAGTCAAAAATTATCCGCACACTTGTAAAAATTATCCGCGACTAATTTTTACTTACATTCATATAATATATAAAGATGTTTGGTTATACAAAATTTTATCACTGCCATGAACAGACAAAAATTAGTTTTATTATTACCACTCATGAAAATAAAAAGTAAAAATGAAAAACGGGTTAGCTAACCGGTTTCGTACCTCGCTCAACAGAGCTAAATCGAGGTAAATAGAGTAAATTATATAATAAAAAAAAAGAACAATGGACAAAATTTATTGTTGGGGGGAAAAATTTAAATGGTAAGTAGTTGGAGGCCTAATATAAAGTCCTTCTTTTTACTAAGAGAAGGTTTTAAAGCTCAAATATAGATGGCCTCCAACACTTTTAGGTGGTAATTTGAGTGGGACTTGCTAATGATGGTAAAAGCGTCCGCACTAAAACTAACAGCACAATTATGGGTATTTATAAAGTGTATATATATATATATATATATATATATATATGAAGAAATATAGTCCTAAGGTGTGCTATATTTATGGGATAAAGTGCTCAATTTCAAGAAAGAGCGTGTATAAATATAAAATGAACATTGAAATCAACACTTAGAGGCGACAGGCTGTTTCATCTAAGTGTTGACTTCAATGTTCATTTTCATATATATATATATATATATATATATATATATATATATATATATATATATATTATATTAAAAAAAAAAATTACCTGATCAGTGCATCAAAGGCGGTGAAAATGTCATAGTTATGGTCTTCCTAACCCTTCTTCAGACGGCGATCATCAGCCTCTAAGTGCTTGTCTCAGATCGTCATTCTAAATTTATTTTCAAAGTCAGTCTTCTTCTAGTCGGCGCCTTGTTAATGAGTGTGGGTTTGTGTTAGCGATTGGTGTGGACGTAAGGTGTCTTATTCCGAGGGAGCAATTTGTGTATTTATGGTCTGGATTTTTGTTTATAGTTTAATATCTGTTCCTGCTATGTGGTGTTTCTTCTAACGACCCCGGAGTGTGTCTTTCTGGGATTCATAGTAAATGGAGGATTTAAATTTAAGTCCATTAAGATTAATGTAAGTTATTTGAGTTATAGATTTATAAATCGTGGTTAATACCAGAACACCCAATGGAAGAACACGTGCTGTCCAACATCCTTATATGCGTCTATATCTTTATACATACATATATGTGTACATTTACATCTCCATGCATATATTCCACTATACGTACACATACACCCTCACATATATGCATATGTATTCTTAGGTAATTTGGAATTTCTTTCTATGTCTACATTTCGTGATTAGTTCTTTCCACTGGTTTATTATTTTGCATTGAGCTTTATATTTTATTATCCTGATTTTTCTTCTAAAGATAGTTTGCACCTATCACTAAAAGTATTGGTGGTGTTCGTGAAATCGAGAATTTTCCAATTTATTTGAAGATTCATAGACTTTTCCTTCAATTCTCAAAATTCTTTCGAAAGGGCGGTTTGGTGTTTTAATTTTGGATTCGTGAATGAATGTCTATGTCTATTGATTCTCTTTTTAAATTCTCCTGCAGTGATGCCGATGTAAATATTATGTTTTATGTTAGATTTAATTTTTTTCCATGGAATTTACTTAAAATGTAATTGTTATGGGAATTAATAATTTGTCACATATTATCAGTCCAGGAGTAGCTAATTTTGACTGATTTCTTGTTGAGCATCTTATTTAGACGTTTTTTTTTTTTTTTTTGTTGAAGTGTTTTGCAATTAATTTTAGGAAGTACTGTCCAATGTTGATACTTGAAATTTTACAGAAGTGTGGGTGAACGAAGTGTTTCTTCTTTTCCTATTTTTACACCTACATCCCGCTTTTCGTGTATCGGTATTACTAATGGTGGTTGCGTAAGACAGTTTACTTTTGAAACCACATTTTTTGGAGGGCCTTTTCGTATAGTTCTTTATTTTTATTAAATATTTTTTCATAAGATGATAGTTTACTAATCCTGGTGCAAACGGTAATGGATATTTGTCTTAGGATTGCATTGGGGTGGTGAGAACCGAGTTGCGGGTTTCGTTCTCTTTATGGTAAGGTTTAAAGGTTTTATCATTGAGGTTAAGGGTTATATTTAAGTAGTCAACTATTTTAAGGTTAGAGAAAATCTCGATCTTAAACCCGAGGAATTTGAAGGCCCTGATAATTTTTTTTTGTAATTTCGCTGTTAGTGGACCATTACTATTAAGGATGAGGATGAGCCCGTCATCCAGATACAGTTATGGTTTACGATTCTACTAAGCACATCTAAAATGTAAAAACATACGAGGTCTACAAGTTGGGCTTGAGTCATACACTCCCATTTGTCATTGTGGCGCTTAAGTCCAGGTGGAATTATTCAATGTTAATAGTGACTTTCTCGCCGTTAAGACGATATTAGTTTCATCATCCGTTATTTCTACATAGTTCTTTGTAAAGTTGATACTATTAACCAGGAGGTCCCTAGTTATAGAGAAATAGAAGTCAATTATGTCAAACTTAATGAATCTCGCTTTATCCTTATTGCTCATGTTAGTAAACTATTTAATAGTCTCAGACAAATCCTTCCAAATGTTGTGATTAGTAAATTGTCGTTTTTTTAAATGATATTTTTTGTGATAAGGCCTAGTTCTGTTTTTATTAGATTTTTTAGTCTAGATTGTGTATTGTTAGTGAAGTACTGTTTATGATCCTTAAATAAAATGTAGTCATCCTTAGTGTGGATTTTTCCCACTCTATCTACAATATTTAACTTATTGGCTATTTCGGTGGTCTCTGTATCTATTTTGAACATCCTACTATTGTACTTATCTACTTTGTGTGTTTATGTTATTTTGTCCGTAAGGATTTTGTGGTAGTGTGAGTGGATTACACTTATAGATATTTTTTTGATTTGTCGGCTCTGTTGAGGTAATTTTTGTTTCTTTGCAGTAAAAATACATATGCTCTGTTAAAATAAAAACATTGAGCTCTCTGTGGATCCGGTTTAATAATTAATATTATCAGGATCCACCCGGATTATATACCAACGGATCGATTACCTGTACTATATATATATATATATATATAATTATTTATTTAAAAATATAATTCTAAAACGCGACATAAGAAGTCTCATGTTTCAAAACAAGAGCCGAAAACTTCAATATAATTATTTAAATTAAATTGAGTAAGCTTACTTTAGTAAGCTCTGTTCCATCTTCAAGCGAAATTTTTTACCTAACCAGTTACTTCCTATTTTCTATATATTTTCACACACACATATATATATATATATATATATATATATATGCTCGAAGCGTATCTTAACATAAACATATGATATCATATATTATGAAATGATCCAACATAATAATTGTCGGACTTAATCCATTTCATAATATATGCATCTATGTAGATAGATAGATAAGAAAGAAAGAAAGAAAGAAAGAAAGATAGATAGATAAGAAAGAAAGAAAGAAAGAAAGTAAGAAAGAAAGAAAGATAGATAGATAAGAAAGAAAGAAAGATAGATAGATAAGAAAGAAAGAAAGAAAGAAAGATAGATAGATAAGAAAGAAAGAAAGAAAGAAAGAAAGAAAGAAAGAAAGATAGATAGATAAGAAAGAAAGAAAGAAAGAAAGAAAGAAAGATAGATAAGAAAGAAAGAAAGAAAGAAAGAAAGAAAGATAGATAGATAAGAAAGAAAGAAAGAAAGATAGATAGATAAGAAAGAAAGAAAGAAAGAAAGAAAGAAAGAAAAAAAGATAGATAGATAAGAAAGAGAGAAAGAAAGAGAGAAAAGAAAGAAAGAAAGAAAGAAAAGAAAGAAAGATAGATAAGAAAGAAAGAAAGAAAGAAAGAAAGAAAGAATTTGAAGCGTGTCCCCTGTCGCCGTGAGAATGTTACATTTATTATTTACGACACCAGGACAATGAAGATGGCCCTGGTAGCCAATGATAATTGATATTATAAAAGATATTTTTGTTCACTTCACAGACTGCTCGAAAAACGACTATACATTTCGGTCCATCTTGTTTTTGATAAATGCTAACAAGAAACAAGTAATATTAGATCATCTCTTAGATGCTGCGTTCACTGAAGTACGAAAAAATATTTGCGTCTTTTTCCTTCGGGGACGAGTTTGCAGTCGTTCTACAATCAACTTTATTTCGTTTTGATTTCCAAAATGAAGCTGATATGTCGCATATTTTACGGGTTGAACGCATCGGTCCTGGCCTGTAACGACAAAACTTCCAGATGTACAGAAATTATTTAAGTACTTCTTAAAGAAATTTAACAATACAGGAATTTCTAAATGAAAGCGTCATAGAAGAAAAGTATTCAAAGTGTGAGGTCAAAAATCTCCTTAAGATATCATCCTCTGCAAACACTCAAGCAATTAACAAGAGTTAAGATAGGCTCCCCAATTCTCCACTCAGGATTGTCTCAGGGGACACAAACCAAGTGGATGATTAGAAGTAATTGTAAATTCAATCCTTGGGCCGGGCAGTGCGTACTTGGACTCAGTAGGAACAAGGCGAGCAATAAATGAGCAGGAATAAATAAGAACTCTACGCGATAAACCATGACGTGTTCAGCGGAATGAGAATAATCTATAATATTCAATAAATCGAGAAAAGTTCAAATGACTTATCTGGTTAAACAACTCAAGCATTTCATATTGAAATACTCATCAGGATCAGAGGTTTGATTTATACTGGGTGACGAGAAACTCTTGAGTCCGTTGGTAAGATAAGTCACTTGAACATTGAACATTTTTCGATTTTTTTCTTGATTTTTTAGTATATATATATATATATATATATATATATATATATATATATATATGCAAACTATTATTTAGATTATTTTGGATTGAGATTGATTTATGTGTTATTTGTTTTGAATAACATGAGGTAATATATAACATATAAATCAATCCAATACAAAATAATCTAAATACTAATTTGCTTATATATATATATATATATATATATATATATATATATATATATATATATATATATATATATATATATTTTATTTTAATAATATTTTTATCTAAAGATATTTTTTACATTGCGACATGGAAATTTCTATGATTCAGAACTTAAATCTGTCCCGTCGTTGTTAGGTAACTTTTTGATGAAAATGATTTACTTTTGGAGACGGAAAATAATACGGTAGTTTATTAAAGAGTTAAGGAGTGGGGATTAAGATTTCAAAATTTTATGGGTATGTCCATATTGACCAATCAAAAGACTGGTCAGACCTAAAGCAGAAAAGTGAAAAATCTAGGTTAGAGGTTAGAGGTGTGTGTGTGTTATTTATACATGTCTAGATGAACTGTCATATTAAGACGCCTCACCCTTACAACCAGATAGAATGAAATAATTCATTATATATATATATATATATATATATATATATATATATATATATATATATATATATATATATATATATATATATATATATATATATATATATATATATATATATATATATATATATATATATATATATATATATATATATATATATATATATATATATATATATATATATATATATATATATATATATATATATATATATATATATATATATATATATATATATATATATATATATATATACATATATATATACATATATATATATATATATATATATATATATATATATATATATATGACAATAGGGTAATTTTTAGATTTTAAAAATTTTTTGTATATACTTTAGAACTACCTTTAAGGGGTCGTTAGTATGATTAAATCATTTTTATATATATTATTTTGAACCTAAAATGCAATACTTATTTTATTCAATTGGCCATAAGACATGGCAATATTTAAAGTTAAAACAACAAGGAATTAAATAAATATTATTTGTACCGTTATGTGTAATAAAATAATGGATATATAATTGTAATGTATTTTTTATGAAAACTTCTATTAAATATATTTCAAAGTAATTATACACTGCCTATATATTACAGTTAATTCATTACGCTGATTTAATAGATGATTATTTTTTTATGAAACTTAATAATATTCAGCTTTTCATGTAAAGACTAGGGGCATGGAGCATTTAAGGACTTACAAATTCTCGTTTTTTAAAACATATTTTCCATTTTACTATGGGTGTTTTATTAATTTCTTTTTTTAAAACAGTAAGGGTTCTAGTGAAATACTCCTGGTAGTAATGTTTACGATGAGCTAGAATCGCAGCCCATTCGGACATGAAGCAAGGCTGGCTCTTAGGCCTGAAAGAACCCACTCGGGAACGAAGTAAGCTCTTCCGGTAGCTTTGTTTCTGAAGAATGCTGAGAGAGGAGCTTCGGCATGGCGTGTTCTGAAGCTATCCCTGTTAGCTTTCGTGTATCGTTAGATTGTCTTATGAAATGGCTCATCTGAGGAAGCCCTTAGTTTGGTATGACCTTTGACAATGACCAATCTGATGATACTGAAAATAAGACAAGCACATGTCATCCCACGAGCAGGCTTCCCCGACCACTACAATCTTAAGCCGTTCAAGTCTAGTTAACCGTTATTTTCCCCCTAGATCCCCATAAACTGCGCCTCTTACACTTTCACACAACAAACACTTTCAGTAACCTTCTACCTCGAGTGGCTTTTGGACATTTTATATGGTAAACATTAGTTAAAAATATCGATAATGTACTTTCAGGAGTAGTATCTGTAGTCATTCAGATTCAATTTGTCACATTAAGATAGATTCAGTACGAGTCAAGAAACAAAGCTGAAGTCTTGGTAATACGGAAAATAAAGAAATGCAGAAGTTATAAGTCACAAGAAGAAACGAAGAATTGTTTTTATTGATGAAAGAAATACTAAAATTGCATAAAATAAATTTATTTATATATTTAGAAATATTAAAAGTCGTAATCAGCTTTTAGAATGGCTTCCACTGGTACAAACAACAGCCGTAATACAAAAAGCGGAATAAAACTTAAAAACTGTTTTATCATGAATGTTTTGCCATTTTTATTGACATTAAACCCAAAGTTCTTGCAAGATTTCTGTTATATCAACAAGTTTTCAATGAGGTTCGATTCCGTTATGCTCAGGTCTTTTGGCAGAAGAATCTTCTGTCACAAGCAATGTCTTCTTCAGTGAGAAACTTAATTACACACAACATATGGCAGGGTTATCCGAAAGCCCCCACCCCCACCCCCACCCCTGTTGGAATATTTCAATTCTGCTATGTCTGGTAAAAGGTGAGAAATAATATAGTTTTCACTGTTCAGTGTTCCTTCCATCAATTGTTAGAAACTTTCATGTACGATTGCTTTTGATGTTACAATTTTTACTTAATTTTTGTATATTTTCGATTGTTTTTTTTTTTTTATATCACTTGGTCTTTCGACTCTCTTGCGTTACAATTCTCATTCACTTCCGTTACTCTATTTCCGTTTTGACAATTTTTCGTTATCCCATAGGAACTGTTCATTTGCTCAGTATTTTCACTTCATCTGATATGTTAAAGATGGATTTTTTTTTTCCGCAGTGCATGTTTGGATTAATTTTACGTAGTATTCTTCTTGCGCTATGAAATGACACCTCGCAGTAACCTTAACGAGGCACGATGGAGTAATGGATTGAGGAATCGGAGAGCCGAGATCGAGCTCTTGTCGAGTTCATTGCATTTTTTTACGTGTTAATAACCAAGAGAAAGGTATGAATATATCTCTTCTCCCCGTCCAAGCTATGGGTAAATAGCAGGGCAGAGTGAGTCTAGGAGAAAAAAAAACTCTGAATTGAAACCAGCTTGGGGAGGGTTAGGCTCCTTTAGGTTATCTTGCCCAAGAAACATCACTTCTACTGGGCTGGGGTACATATGGTACCCCTACGATTCTATTGAATTAAAGGACTCGTGATCGTAAATTTTGACTTAAATACTGATAACCTAACTAGCTTTCGGTGATCTTTTGTGTATAATTTGGAAGGTCAATTAGCATTCTTCATATCCAAAATGCGCCTGAAACCAGAATGCTTCTTCTGGTTGACTTAGCATTTCTTGATATTTCACGTTCCTTAGCGATCTCAAGTTGACTCACTGTTTGTTACATTTCGATCATTTTAATTCTATTTCTCAAACTTAAACCAACTGCAGTAAAATGACAAAGTGACGGCTCCAGACTTTGACTGTCCATGTTTGATAATTTGATATAACAAATTTGGCATTCGTGATACTTGTATAATGATAATCATGAACGATGTCAAAGTAGATTCATGGCAAGTGGATAACAAGCTAAAATAGTCCAGATACTTTCTTTAATTTTGCCATCAGTCCCGATCATTTCAAGATATTTTGGGACAAACTTTTCCTGCTTTTGCCGTTAATACAAGATTTCGACTTACCCGTTCTATAGTCTTCTATTGGATACACAGTTACATTTTGTTATTTTGAGGATATTTTCATTATTTTTATTAAGAGTTTTGATACTTTGGATCTTACGGCAACATTTTCGAGTTTCCTTAGAATTATAAATTTACAGTAATACAAACCAGAAAAAATGATTCGTACTACGGAGAAAAAAAAAACTGAATTGTATCTAAAACACCAATATGAATATTGTCACTTGCATGTTACGTATCGGGAACATCAAAATCAAATGCATAAATCAAATCCAAAAACTGTCTGAGTTGTAGAATAACAGACGTTGCAAAGTGTGACACAGAATTCTGAAGGCGCATAAGATTAGCAAAAGATGTTTTCTGAAAACTAAGCAAAGTATTAAGATAAATGAAAATCTTAAAAACAACGAGTACTGAACAGCGATATAATATCTAATGTCTTATACAGGGTGCGATGGGTATTTTAGATTTTTAATTTCGCGCATGCGCGTTCTTTCTTATTGATTTTGTCGCCTGCACAGTATAATAGCGTCAGTTGGTCACCGTCTGCGAGAAAAAGATCACTGCAATTCGCTCTGCCATAAATTTGGAAAAGGCATGATATATTGCTTGGCATTCGCGCCGGAAGCTCCAATGCGAACATTTCAGTGTGTTTGGGTGTCACTCTGAGGACAGTGCAGAGGATTCGGAAAGAGTTGGATGAGCCTAATAATGATTACGAAGGTGTTTTGAGTGATTACTAGTGATGGCAACCTTATACCTCCATTCTTCTTCACTCAAGGTTTCAAATTCAATACGGAGGCTTACATCAAGTGCCTTAAGGAGGTAATGCTGATCTAGGTCAAGAGAGTAGATGTTGTAAGACACTGTGTCTGGCAACAGGACTCTGCGCCATGCTACACAAGCAGGAAAATCGAGTCATAGCTGTTAGACAATTTCTGCGACCTTATATCTGGCCACCTAACTCCCCAGACTGCAACTCTCTTCATTATTATGCATGGGGCGCAGTTGACGGAGAGACCAACAAAACTCCTTATAACACCAAAGATGAACTGAAGACAAGGATTATGGTAGTATTCATCAACTTAAGCAAAGATACTTCACAAAAGAGTCGCAGGAGATTCCGAATTTGTCTAGAGGTCATGGTTTAAGCCAATGGTGATTTTATTGAATAAATGTTCTCTTTAACATTTCAAGATACTTTTGTGCAATTTTGGTAAATATTTCTGCGATGTCAGTGTTATTTTCCTTTTTGCGTAACCTAGCCGACAATTCATCCATCGCACTCTGTACGATTTTCTCTATTGGACAATCTTCGCGCAGATGAAGAAGAGAGTTGGGGCGAACATGGGGCGAAGACTACATGGACAGAATATGTCAGTAAGGAGGAAGATTCAAGACGTACTAACAATTCGAAAGTGACCGCTGACATTTCTGTTATACGTAATAAGAAGACTTGAAGAATTTAACCTCCACGGAACATTGAGGAGGACAAGAGAAGCAAGAAGAAGAAGTAACCTACTTGAAGAATTTGAATGAATTTAAGACAGAATAAAAACAAAGATTGGTGATATAGGGGCAAAAAGACGAGAGGTTATGAAGAGCCATGATCTCCCACGTCGCTAAAGGCTTAGGGAAGTGACACAATTGCCAAAGTAGCCCGAGAAAATTTTGAACGAAATCTTTTCCCCCTCATTTCCACCTTGACCTCCTTTCTCCAACATTTGCCTTTCACTTTGAGCCCCTCCACCCATTTACCCACTCTTCGGAATTGGCAGCAGTTGCGGGATTCAACCCATAATATGAAGAAAGACTCGAGCTTTTCCCACCTTTTTTTAATGACGAATCAGAAT
Source organism: Acanthosepion pharaonis (assembly GCA_903632075.3). NCBI lineage: Eukaryota > Metazoa > Mollusca > Cephalopoda > Sepiida > Sepiidae > Acanthosepion > Acanthosepion pharaonis. The sequence goes on along the minus strand of CAHIKZ030004620.1, from coordinate 2,968,635 downwards.
TAACAGTAGACTACTTATTTTTGTTTGTTTGCTTGTGCTTTTTCTCTCTCACTCTCTCTCCCTTCTTCTCTCTCTACCGACCGCTCGCTCTTTAGTTATCCTTATCTATCTTTTCGTTCTTTTCTTTGTCTTCTTTTTCCAAGATGACATCCCTCTCTGTTTTTTCAGACATCGCTCCATGATTAGGATAATGGGTTTGGTTGATAAGGAAACGTAAAATTTGTAAGAGAGGAATAAAAATTCAGATTATAGATCAAATATCAGATTTATTTTCTGGTAATTTAAGGATTATTACAACACAAACACATAATATATATATATATATATATATATATATATATATATATATATATATATATATATATATTCAAGCATGTTTGGTTAAATATTTTAAACGTATCATGTCTGTTTATTTTAATACTTTCAAGTCAACGGATTAATTTTTTGGTAGCTGTAGAAAATTGATCAAGAAAGATACCAAAATTTTCTTCCAAATAATTTTTATTTTCCCAAGTACTTTTAATCTCTTCCGAGATTATGTTCAGGATTTGAATGCCTGTGATTATGTGTACGTGAACACCACAAAATTCAAAATAGTTACCCGTTATGCAAGGGAGGTAACTTGTATGATTTTTCGGAGTATATTTTTATGGGTTTAAAAGATGTTTTAAAGCGTAGGTTTTAACAATTCTAATTTAGAATTTTTAAAGACTTTGCTGCTATAAACATTTAAGAACTTTGTTGCTATACTCTTAGCTGACTTTATTTTTGGCTTCAATTATCTTGGATAAAGAGCTTCTAGAATTTTTAGTTTTTGCCTATCTTGGTGGAGTATTGTCGTATTTTCGATTAATATCTGTCTAAACTGTGAATGTGGGCATGAATGTTCCTTTAATAAACTGAGATTAAGGCAAGATCGTTTAAGTGAAACGTAAGCCTTCTCGCCATATCCGTAGTAAAACCTACATACATATTATTAACACTTTTGTCACAGATGCAATCTCCCAAAGGACATTTAAATTGATATACGATGTTAGTCTTTTTTAAAATGCAAGTTGACAGGGAAGAGTTGTTATGAATGACTAAGTTGCTTGTATTAAATTTAGTATGGTATATAATCAACTTTATTTTTTTACTGGGATCAGTGGGGGATATATTAGTGTTTATGAGTCTTTTTTAGAATTATTTCATCCTGTTTATCGTTAGAATGCTTTCTATTACTGTATAGTAGTTTTATGTTTAGAGTTATTTGAGGATGTATTGTTTTTTTTATTTATATCAATATTTTTGATAGCTTGTCTAAAGAGTTCATCAACGATGTAATTAGGAAAGTCATTATTAATGAGGGTTTCTTTAATATTTTTTAACTCAGTATAATTTTTTCTTGAGGAATTTACTTTTGCACGGTTTATTAAGTTTCGTATAAGAGCTATTTTGTAAAAGGACATTCACTTTTATAGTTTATAGTGCACGTGTTTATGCCAGTTGTTTCTTTACAAGGGGAAGTCGTAAATGTATTGTTTGTATCTATCAATGCATAAAAAAACGGGATTTTTGCTACCAAGAAATTAATCCGTGGAATTGAAAGAATTAGAATTAAAATAAATATACATAAGACACCTAAATTATTTAATCAACCATGCTTGAATGACAATATTCTGCCTATATATATATATATATATATATATATATATATATATATAATTGTGTAATTGGGTAGCAATCACTCTTTTATACAGGTTTAATTAAAGATGACCGAAAACAGCTATTTTCTTTTCTGCACCTAAAGTGTATAAAAACTGTTCTAATATTCTATATATCCGAGCGATTTAAGTTATTCGATTGGCCATTATCAATGATTTTTTTTAATAGAACATTTGGACAGTTTTTAATTTTTACACACTTTATGTCCATAAAATGAAATACTCATAAATATATATGACATTGGAAAGAATCTTGGCTTTTATGACTTTTCCATAACATTTCAGCTTTTTTCTTCTTAACGCTAATTATGAGATCTTCCTATGGGTGTGGTTCTTGTTTATATATATATATATATATATATATATATATATATATATATATATATAGAGAGAGAGAGAGAGAGAGAGAGAGATAATATTAGTGGTCAATAGACACACACACACACACACATATACATATATATATATATATATATATATATATATATATATATATAAATTACCAAGAGGATAGAATCAAGGTAGAACTCAATGTCATGGAAGATTAGTGTTTGAGCCTTTTTATATATATATATATATATATATATATATATATATATATATATATATATATTCAGAGAGAGAGAGAGAGAGAGAGAGAGAGAGATACCGTCTGAAGTCCTAAACTCCTGGTAGGATCACCCTTGGTGACACGGACGAAGACGAGGACCCAGACTATGCCCGACCAACAAGCGGATGACGATTACAACAGATCTAAACAGTTGAATCAGCGAATGAAGAGGGTTACGCATGAGAGACAGCCTATAGAAAGCGCCAGTGGAAATTATAGCGACAGTCCATTGCAGTTTCATGACTATACTTTGCATGTTTCATGGCATATGGGGGAGAGAAAGAACATAATATCATGTTTGTGGGTCATTTTCTGGCCAATTGAGGTCCACCTTAAACAAATTCACGCCATCGGCACTTTCTTCTAATCTGATTCACCTCCAACCAACCAACTCTTGCAAAACCAAACGGCGATATGGAATGGATGATGGGAGCAGGTTTTGGTGAATCTGAAAGCTTCTGTTCCTGAACCTGCATGTTGGCCGCTAATTTATTCATCAACGCCATTATCTTAAATGAAGTGATCGGCACAAATTAAATTAAATTCTTAGACATGAAATAAAGCCAATGACAACAATATATATATATATATATATATATATATATATATATATATATAATTTTCAGATAGATTAAAAGGTAAGGCTTCAAGAACACCAGAAAGCTGTAACACAAGGGAAAGTGGAAAAATCAGGCGTGGCTGACCATATATGGAGAGAGAAGGGAGATCACCGCCCTCTGTAGGATCAGGTTGAGATCATAGACAAAGAACACAATTGGAAAATTCGTAAACTTAAGGAATCAGCACATATGCTAGGCCACAAAAATATCCTGAGCCGACCAAGCATAGAAATGAATACAATATGGGAACCAGTAATAAGGAGTGCCAAAGAAAAGCGATAAAAAAATTGCAATATGAGCTCTAGTAAAAACATGGATTGATAACAGCAAAAATTGCAATATGAGCACTGGTAAAAATGATTGCTGAAGACATTAGGTTTATAATACCCAGAAATTCATACACAGATGTTCTCAAGTACACATGACACAGTGGATTAAGGCGTTGGTTAGATGCAATGATAGGACCCAAAGTGTGTGAGTTCAATATAGTGGAGAACTTTTAGAGGGAAATTAACGGGAGATAACTGATAACTGACATTCATTAAACATGACACGTGGAACTAGAACAGTCCACCCCAGTGAGAGAAATAAAGAGTTCAGTTCAACATTACAACCACCTGAAGAAGGCCGGAGCGTACAACGGCCGAAACGTTGTAATAGATATGGCGACAAAGATGAGGACAATAGTCCAAACAATATAAATAATGTATTAAAAGGATAATATGAAAAAAAAAAGAGAAACGGAAAACTTATCTTAGCCGATGCGTTTCGTCCTCTGAGGGAGACTGTATCAAAGCAAATGTCAAGATTTCATTTTACGACACGTATTTATATTCAAAAGCAAAATGTTATTTGGTTTTTCAAAATTTTTGGTATAGGGGCACTCATGAATATTTATCAGGTTAGCGGAAAAATTCATAGACATGAGGTGATATAGTTCAATGCCTTATAAACAAAAGTGAGTAGGAGGTATTTTTTATGTATGCATATGTATGTGAATTAGTATTAAAATCATTTTTGTATATATATATACATACATACATAAGTTTTTCTTTTTACTTTATATATATATATATATATATATATATATATATATATATATATATATATATATATATATATATATATATATATATATCACAGATCTTTATGCAAAATGTAATCTTCAGACTTCTAAAAGTCGTTTTGGATAATGTTACTGCCATGACAAATGGTCGTACTCATGATGAGGATGCTTACTTTAAACGTCTCTTAGAACTCACATTCATTCCAGACCTCAACTAGAACTCAAATATACTATCCATCTCTAAAGATGAAAGAAAATTGTCAGTTTCTTGTACCGCTCCAGAAAATATCTGACTCCTGCCATGAACTATCTGTATAATTAGACTAAAAATGGAGTATTGCTGACCTATCTGGGATGGATCTGCCCAGTGTTCACAGCTTAGTCTTGATAAAGTTCAAAGGTGTCTACGCAGCCTTGTAGGCGATGAATTATTTTACACCTTATATCTCCTTTCCCACAGACGAAACATACATGCCCTCTCGACTCTGTCGTTATTTCCATGGTAAATTTTCAGAGGAACTACATTCCACCGATCCAGATTTTGTCTGCTAGGACCAATTCGTACCACGTAGACAAGATCGACTCATTCTCATTCCTTTCATATTCATTTGGTAAATAGAAAGCTCCACTCACGCCAGCTTCTTCCGCAGAACTGTTATGTTGCGAAGCAGACTGCCGATAAGATGCTTCCCCGATCACTATAATCTTAACCACTTCAAGCCTAAGGTCAACAATTACCTTTCTTATATGTCGTAAAAGTCTGCACTTCAGATATAATAAAGGGACGAAATCTATGAAAAGCCGTGATCGGCAACGCCTGAAGAAGAATCTCTATCCTTTCAGTAATACCTATACTACGACTCTATCCAGTAGGTTAACTTGTTATTTGTATCGTCAAAGTGCTGCTGATGCCCATATTAAAGAATAGAGAATATTCAGTACTGATATTTTTACAAATACATAATACGAATAATACATTTCTTAAACTGCATATCGAGGAAAAGAACAGTAATTCTTTGTTTTCTTATTTACTCCACTCAATATAAAATTAAAAGAAATGTCTACCTAAATGTTTGTAAGTAATATATTGCTTAATGCACATAATTAACAAGACTAGTTTCATTTTCATGTGATCTCATATGCATTTCAGCATTAAAGTGTCAGTCAACGCCGATTGGTCTACAGTCTGATATTTGTATTGCCCTGATATACAAAAAACCCGATGCAGCCCTGTATAAATAAATATGAAATCCGAGACAAGAGCGTCTGACATACTGGAGATGGAGTGTCCAGATTCCGGTAAAAGAAAACGAAGAAGTCGACGATACTTTAACTGGGTGAGGCATAACGGGAAAATAATTAAATAAATTAAAGATCCCTGTTCGATAAAAGTGTCAAACAAAAAATCCCCAAAAGTAACTGCATCAAAATTCTGAATAGTCGGTAAAATTAGAAAAGCCGGGTGCGCCCTGGAATCAGAGAAATGAATTCGAAATTCTCCAAGATAAATATGGTTACTTAAGATTTAATTGAGAAAAGTAGTATAGCAATTTACACCCCCTAACCAGACAATCCTGTTCCTGAAGAACAGTGATATTCCTAATGAAGATGCATGATTTGAATGTCTATTAAAAGTCACGTTCACCCCAGACCTCAAGTCGATCTCAAATATACTATCTATTGCTAAAGATAAAATAAAATTATCAGTTTCTTCCAGTGCTCCTGAAAATAACCTAACTGTCCCTGCTATGCTCTATTTTTATAACAGATTAGACTAAAAATCGCTGATCTATCTGGACTAGAGCTGCCTAGCCATGATTAAAGATCAAAAGCGTCTATGCGGCCCCTTGTAATTTTGAAGAGAAATAAATTCTACTTAATTTGCTGCAGCGGTACAATAACCATTGCGACAAGAAATAGTCATATTTTTTATATTTTCCTATCACTATCAATCCAGCTTACGAATAAAAAATAAATTTATTATTATTATTATTATTTTTAAATTTTATAAAAATTAATAGGTGGACCAATTTACTTTGTTGTAAATTCGTTGTAAATTTATACTCCTACGAAAGCCAAAAATAAATATGAACGTAGAAGGTGATTTCTTAAAATGTAAAAAAAAATTAACAAAAAATATTTGGAATTCGTTATTTGTAGTTCCTTTTTAATATATTATCGATTAAACACACCAGATTACAATTTTTTCTTACATTTTAAGAATTGATTTTTTTTACGGCTTATCAACTCATTGCAGGTTATTTAAAGCCGGATCATGTCTTTGAGATTGTAGGAATTTTTCGGGAATTAATAAGTAATTTTTGTTACAAGTTCTACTATTTAACCAACAGCCAGGGGCAGAAGAGGTTTCCAACCTTACCCAATGGTATTTGTGCGTAAGTAAATATAATGAACCTGATTAGAATTGGAACTCGGCTCTCCGATTTCACTTTCAAGATTTTCACATCCAACCTTACAGCATCTGCTATTCCCAGGCGGTCACCCATCCAGAAATTAACCAAGCTCAACGTTGCTTAACATCGGTGATCGTACGGGAACCGATGTTCCAACGTGATGTGACTGTAAGACATATTATTTCTTAAAATCACGTCGTACGAGCATATTTGTTTTATCTTCCGTAGGTGGGATTAATTTACAATGAATTTATATAACAAACTGGACACACGTATTAACATTTTAAAAAATATTCATGGAGTGTTTTAATCTATAAAGATATGAAAAATAATTATCATTATTCTAGTCGATTTGAATTTATCGGACTGGATCCTTTATTTATCAATCAACAGTCATAAGAGAAAGCTTTATGAAAGTTGAAAAGGCGTTGGAAAGCTGTCACTTACGATGAGGAATAAATATTTACTTGAGAAAAAAATTCTCGAAGTTGGGCAAATTGATTGCAACACCTCCCAATCTCCACAAAAATAAAGCATTCATATATTTCAAAAAGCAATTTCAGCCCCCGTCCATTGATATGAAAAGAAAAAATAAATAAATAAATAAAAAAAAGTAAAGAACTCGAATTAACCACCCGGTTATTGCCATGCACTGTGATGTAGGGTATGGGGTGGGGGGTAGGTACTTGATAAGACGACTCTTTCACGGAGGACAGCCGCACATACATTTATACATTTATGCTGAAGCACAAGGAAGCTCTTGTCGCCGGTAAAAACGCACGCATTAAATTTACAAAGATACATTTAATATATCACGTGATTAAATGGCACGATTTTCTTGCTGCGTAAGGACTTTATACACACACACACAGAGAAAGATAAGAATATATATATATATATATATATATATATATATATATATATATATATATATATATATATATATATATATATATGAGGTACCTCCAGCAGTTTTCTAAAAAGAGCGTGATGAAAAAAGGTCCCAAAACGTGATAAAAACAAAGTTTTATCGTCAAAATGTTTATGTTATTATTAAGACGAAAGATCAAAGGATTTTTTCTATTATTTTATTGAATTTTTAATCCTTTCTCGCACGTTCGAAATTTAGTTAAAAATCTTGTTTTCCTTGCGTCAGCAAGTGGGCCAAAGATTAGTATAAGGAATTTTAGCGGCTTTTTTGGCGTTAAAAACATTGTTTGAAAATTCTTGCAGAAATCAAGTAATCGTCCGGTCTTAATGAAATTTTCATGACTTATTTACAAATGAATGGAATTTTTTTCATATATTTTTTTTAGAAATTCTTGGTAAAAATATTTCTTTTTTTTACATCTGTTATACCGCTACTTAATTTTATGAATTTTCGAGAAATTAAAATTTCAGCCTCTTCATATTCATATTATTTAAAAGCAGGACTCCTTGAAGAAATAAAATCATCAATTTCTTTGTCAAACAGAAACATCATTTACCGAAAATCTTCTGTGAATAGTAAAATAAAAAATACAATAAAACTAAGACATTATTTAATTAGAAAATTTTTTAATTGTTTTATAAATAAGCTATATTACGGACCCTAAAATTTGAATTAGAAAAGTTTAATGAGTTTTAAATCTTTTAAAATTTTGTATTGATTTCAGTTGTTTAGATGATGCTATTATTAATTGAAAAATAGTTACTAATCATAAATGGAAAAGCTAAATAAAAATCATCTAACACCAATATTTTTAAAAGAATTTATAAACATACCAATTTTTGTAAGTACAGGCGACCATACACGACATTATCAGAAAATAAGTACGATAACAATAGTAAATTTAAAGTTAACATTCTAAAATACAATAAAACATTAGATTATAAAGAATATTTTTCTCGATTTTTAAGATTACTGAGTACTTAAAAATAATATTATAAAAAGCTCTCGCGTTATTTTCTTCAATTATGTTTTATAGATAAAGTCTCCATAGAACAACATTAGGTCAGTCATCACGCTGTCAGTCTGTCAATACCTTAAATAAACAGCTACTGTCGGGTTAAAAATGCATTTCTGCGATATTTTAAACTTAAAATAAATAATATTTGTTTCAAATTAGATTAATTCTACTTTAAATGAATTAATGTTCCTCAAATAAAGTTTTTAAAAAGTTAATTCTATTTTTGGAAGATTTTTTTTTTAATAAAGAGAATTACATTGCGATGAAAGACAACTCAAAAGTTCGCTAATCGATTATTTTATCAAAAAAAACTAAATAAAATAAATCTCCTTCAAGTCAATTTAAGTTTGTTTTTGAAATAGAACAAAGTATTTTGCTTATTGGAAATACTAAATTTAATCTACTAGGTTGAAACTAAACTAAAATAACAGCTTCAAGATGTTTCATTTATAAAAGTTAATTTTAAACCTTAAGTATCGTGTTTATTGTGGAGGCCCATAGGCACGTCAGATCCAATGACCATTCCCCATAGGGGATGCCGGTTCGAATCCTGCCGGAGGACGCATATTTTTCTGACAAGATTTCTCGAATATTCAAACCGGTAGATGTATTAATAAAAAATAGTTTAATTAAAAAACAGAACTTCTACTCGAATATGAGTATTGGTCAAAAATAACGTTTAAACAAAATAAATTAAATATAAAAATATGTCGGATTTAATCTATAACCTCAAATAAATTGTCTTTGTTCACGTTATGATACGAAAAAATATATAAACTTTAAATAAATAAATAAATGAAATAAATATAATATAAACTTGAAAAAATTAATTATCAATTACTAATTAAACGAACAAATATTAAATACACACACCTATACGTGTTTGCGTGCATGTACATATAAATACACACACATACACATACACACAAACAAACAAACAACTGCAAATGTACAAACCTAATACACAATAATTATTACCTCAATAGATTGAGGCAAAAAGGCAAATAAACTACTAAAAATTAAATAAAAATGTAAACATTAAATAAACGATAATATATGATATAAGCAAATATTTCATTTACTACATATACACTGTTTAAAAATAACATATATGTACGTACGTGTGTCATGTGTGATATTGCGTGCTTGTGTGTACGGGAGTATATACTCTAGATACATATTCAAACCGCAAAGGAAACACTCTATAAACCAAACCAACCATAATTAATGCCCTAAAATTAGAAAAAATAACTTTATTATTTTATTAATAAAAAGAACAGGCACAAGTGTACATGTGCGTGTGTACGTGCATTTGTATGTGTATATGTATATATATGTGTGTGTGTGTGTGTGTGCACGTAGTATATCCATATACATACATGTATGTATGTGTGCGTGTGTGTTTGTCTGCGCGCGCAAGCGTATAAATACAGCCATATGCATATAGATTCAAACAATAAAAAATAATTTAATTATAAACCTAGTCTTTTACAATGAATACTTTAAGTACTTAAGATACCACCAAATCAAATAAAAAAACGAAATAATTGCCAAGTGAAGACATAAGAATATTTACTTTGTCATTTAAACATTAATATCAATTATTTATGTAAAAAATGAAATATAATTTTCCTAACTTAAGAAAAGTATAGAACGCTCAAAAATTAAAAACAATAACATGTCTAGAGAAAAAAAAACGGAAATAAATAGCAACAAATAACTTTAATTGAAAGAAAAGAGGAAAAGAAAAAAAAGAAAGAGAAAATCCTATAGAGTGAGTGTAAAGAGGAGCAGAAAAGGACAAATAATCACGACACCCTACAGGTACGCACATCCTCGTTAACGGACGGACACACATCCGCATAGACGGGTGCATGGCCGTTCGCGCGCAAACGCTCACAAACAATACGGAAAAATTTGCACCAAGAGAGAGAGAGTGGGGGGGAGAAGAGTTTATTAGGGTGGCAATCTCTCTCTGATACATATCCCGTTGAAAATGACTGACAACATCTATAAAGTTTTTTTTTATTGTTTTTCTTCCGTGCATCCTGGGCGTTTTCGGCCAATCCATTAATCATTTTCAAGGTTTTGGGTTCTGTTTTGCATATGGCGTATATGGAGCTGCAGAGCCGGCGTATACATCTCCCCCACTGATCCCACTCTCGACCGGAGGGCGGGGAAAGCTTGATTGGGGACATTTTATGTCCAAATCCGTAAATTTGTTAAGTCTCGGAAAAACACTATATTATTATTATTCAACTTCTTAACAAGAAAAATCTCAAGTTGATTTTAAAAATTGCTGTTAAACATTCTTGATCTATTTAAGATAAAATGATCTGTTACAACATGTCTCTAATATGTATTTATTATTATTATTATTATTATTATTATTATTATTATTATTCCACTTGATTCCTTGGAGAACATAGAGTAGCAAAATCAACTCTCCAATTATGAAAATTGATATCGAGGGCGGGGGTGTCACGAGACCCTTGCAACAGCCCTGGCTAGCTGATATATAGATATCTTTTTAATTGCCGAATATGGCCGTGTTTGTTGTTGAAAAGCTTGTTTTTTTTAGGGGGGGTTGTTATGGCATTTATCATATTAACACAGCTATAATGTTAATCCCATTCATCTTTTGTCCTGTCCTTAATCCTCCCTATTCTCAATCTTCATGTTCGGGAATTAAAACTGATCTCCGTATCAGCAACCTATTTATCATTTGCAATAGAATAACCAAGATTCCTAATAGATTAGACTAAAATGCTCGGAACGAGCAATCATTCAGACAATTTCCATATACACTAAGTCTCGGGTCAACTGTTATCTATACTACATATCCTCCTCATATACACATCTTAATCCCTCTTTATACGATAATCTCATTCATTAACCCTTTAGCTTTAGTGGTTTTTGAGCCCTATATTGGGGGAACAACAGTATATAATTTTTTTTTTTAATATAGTATCATATAAACATACCTTTATCAACCACTCATGGAAACAGTTGTAAACTTTGTTGTGGGAGTCACCGCTTTTGCTGTGAGGTATGTAAGTTTTGCCGTAAAAATTTAATGGCTTCTGGAACATTTGTCAAGCAACAATATCTGGCAGACTTGTGAGTTCGGGTAAAAATAAATCCCACAAAGCTAGGATTTTAAAACAAACGATAATTAATGCGTATATTAACCAAAAGAAATTACACTAATGTGTACACAGTTGAAAGTTGTATTACACCGACCAAACCTCTTTAGTACAATTAGGAAGGTACTGCTGAAAGGTTGGAATCCCCGGGGTTGAGTAACTTTTCATTGCCCATTAAAAAAAAAAAACATTGCTCCACTTACAGCTCGGGTGGGGTGGAGGGTGTTTAACCATGCCCTTAGTAAACCCTCGTTGGCTATTGGTTAACTCTTGTGCTAAGTAAGTATAAGTTAAGGGACACTACGGAAGGATCGAATTACCTACGAATAGAGAACTAGTTCGTTAACCATTACCCAATCTCGGGCGCCCTCCCCTTTTGCATGTAATGTAATCTTCCGACTCTGGCTTGGCTTTGTACTAAATTTTATAAATCTAAACTCTTGATTATTTTCGTTGAGTGTACGTATCGCTGCGATACTCCTCTACCGTCTTTCTGTGCTTCCACTCCCGTGTGCCCGACTAATGTCATTAGTCAAGGCCTTGTTCTCTTTCTTGTGGAGAGACAAGGCCCACATGGCATCTCGCGAGATCTGTTGCCTTCATCCCTCTGAGGGCGGTCTGGGAATGCCTAGCATTGAGATTCGTCAATATATGCTACGCATTACCTTTCTCGACCGAATGTGTCGCGGTTTGGATGAGGTGGGCACCTTTTGGAAAGAAGATGTCCGTAAACATTTCCCATCCCTGAGAAGTGTGCACTCGTGCGAGGAGGAGGCCGGTCGTACTCCTCGTGGCGAGTGCTCCTTCTATCGTGAATGTCGTCGCGCTTTGAAGCTCCTCTTGCGGTCGTCGGTTGGCCTCTCCGACGCCCAAGCGTTGTCTCGTAAGGCATTATATCGTGTGTTAGTTAGGGGGCCGTTCAAGATGATCTGATCGACGAGCTCAGTCTTACGAGGCAGGAGGCTCGCTCGGTTTGGCCTTTTGCGCCTGGGTTGAAATGTCTCAATAACGATGAGGCATCACTCACCTGGCTGATGATTCGCGGGGCCCTCTGGGTCGGCAAAAGACTTTGTTCAGCAGGCTTGGAGAAATATCCAAACTGTCGTCGCTGTACTGGGAAATGTCGAGACCATTGGTCACGCCTTTTTTCAGTGCAGTGCGGTAGTGCCGTTGTGCAGGTTTGTTGAAGGCCTCATGGTTCGCATGCTGCAGGGAAAGTTTTTGTCCTGGAAGCCAGTTCTGTTTGTAGCAATGTGGTATCGCAATTGACGAAGGCTGAACACTATGTGTTCTGTTGCTTACTAGGGGTTATGCGAGTCGTGATTTGGACGACGCGACAGAAGGGGATTTATGATGGCGAGAAGTTCACCTCTTCCCAACTAATCTTGTACTTTAGGCATCGGCAAAAGTCAAGATTAGGACGGAAAGGCGGCGGCTCCCATCATCAGAATTCGCCAAAAGGTGGGTGAATCTTGCGCGAATGTGTAGGAGTGAAAGGGGCTGACCTTGAGTGGCATTTAGATGTCAGTTAGGCACAGAATATTGTCCTAACAGGGTGGAACATTGGCAACCCACCCAATTATTAGGTTAGACTAGGTTTTTGTTTTATTTAGTTTTTCCTTTTCTTTTTCCCGTTTAACTTAGCTAGGGTATGTAAGCTCATTGGTCCCTTTTATTTCTGTCCCCATTTTTTACTTTTGTTTAATTCCCCATCCCCTCCCTTGTTAGGTGGTTAGTGATGTCAGTTTTCTGGTGGATGCGGGACGCCTTTCGTTTCGGGTGTGTGTTTTCGTATTTGTTGTTGTGTATGAATGAGTGAGTGTTTGTGTGAATGCTTGATGGTCTGAATGTCTACTTATTTGCTTAGTCCCGCATCGATTTCGTCTAGTTAACTGACATTTCTGCCGCATTCATAGTTTGTGGGGGGTTTTATTACTAACTCAGTTTTGTTTAGTTTTATTGTAAATATTTAGTTCATTCTGTAAATACTCATTTGGGGAATTTTTAAAGTTGTTAATTTTATGACCCTCCCCATGAACAATATTTGTACATATGGGGACTAGTTAGGACGTCATAGAAAACTGAGGTATTATGGTGGTCGTAGTAAGAATGGTAGGAGTGAATGTGATGTTTTGGTGATTGGTTTATTGTTGGCATGTCTGGGTCAGTGTCTGTGACTAGCTAAGTTTTAGATTAATGACAGAAGAAGACCATCATTCCCCAATCCCCCCTTGTTGGCCTTGTGCCTTATTTGTTTTGTATAAAACAATAAATATCGTGTACGTATCGCTGCGATACTCCTCTACCGTCTTTCTGTGCTTCCACTCCCGTGTGCCCGACTAATGTCATTAGTCAAGGCCTTGTTCTCTTTCTTGTGGAGAGACAAGGCCCACATGGCATCTCGCGAGATCTGTTGCCTTCATCCCTCTGAGGGCGGTCTGGGAATGCCTAGCATTGAGATTCGTCAATATATGCTACGCATTACCTTTCTCGACCGATGTGTCGCGGTTTGGATGAGGTGGGCACCTTTTTTGGAAAGAAGATGTCCGTAAACATTTCCCATCCCTGAGAAGTGTGCACTCGTGCGAGGAGGAGGCCGGTCGTACTCCTCGTGGCGAGTGCTCCTTCTATCGTGAATGTCGTCGTGCTTTGAAGCTCCTCTTGCGGTAGTCGGTTGGCCTCTCCGACGCCCAAGCGTTGTCTCGTAAGGCATTATATCGTGTGTTAGTTAGGGGGCCGTTCAAGATGATTTGATCGACGAGCTCGGTCTTACGAAGCAGGAGGCTCGCTCGATATGGCCTTGGGCGCCTGGGTTGAAATGTCTCAATAACGATGAGGCATCACTCACCTGGCTGATGATTCGCGGGGCCCTCTGGGTCGGCAAAAGACTTTATGCAGCAGGCTTGGAGAAATATCCAAACTGTCGTCGCTGTACTGGGAATGTCGAGACCATTGGTCACGCCTTTTTTCAGTGCAGTGCGGTAGTGCCGTTGTGCAGGTTTGTTGAAGGCCTCATGGTTCGCATGCTGCAGGGAAAGTTTTTTGTCCTGGAAGCCAGTTCTGTTTGTAGCAATGTGGTATCGCAATTGACGAAGGCTGAACACTATGTGTTCTGTTGCTTACTAGGGGTTATGCGAGTCGTGATTTGGACGACGCGACAGAAGGATTCTATGAAGGCGAGAAGTTCACCTCTTCCCAACTGATCTTGTACTTTAGGCATCAGCTTAAAGTCAAGATTAGGACGGAAAGGCGGCGGCTCCCATCATCAGAATTCGCCAAAAGGTGGGTGAATCTTGCGCGAATGTGTAGAGTGAAAGGGCTGACCTTGAGTGGCATTTAGATGTCGGTTAGGCACAGAATATTGTCCTAACAGGGTGGAACATTGGCAACCCACCCAAATATTAGTTTAGACTAGGGTTTTGTTTTGAATATTTAGTTTTTTTTTTTTTTTTTCCCGTTTAACTTAGCTAGGGTATGTAAGCTCATTGGTCCCTTTTATTTCTGTCCCGATTTTTTACTTTTTGTTTAATTCCCCATCCCTCCCTCGTTAGGTGGTTAGTGATGTCAGTTTTCTGGTGAATGCGGGACGCCTTTCGTTTCGGGTGTGTGTTTTCGTATTTGTTGTTGTGTATGAATGAGTGAGTGTTTGTGTGAATGCTTGATGGTCTGAATGTGTAATCATTTTCTTAGTCCCGCATCGATTTCGTCTGGTTAACTGACATTTCTGCCACATTCATAGTTTGTGGGGGTTTTATTACTAACTCAGTTTTGTTTAGTTTTATTGTAAATAATTATTTCATTCTGTAAATACGCATTTGGGGATTTTTTAAAATTGTTATTTTATGACCCTCCCCCATGAACAATATTTGTATATATGGGGACTAGTTAGGACGTCATAGAGAAACTGAGGTATTATGGTGGACGTAGTAAGAAAAGTAGGAGTGAATGTGTTGTTTTGGTGATTGGATTATTGTTGGCATGTTTGGGTCAGTGTCTGTGACTAGCTAAGTTTTAGATTTAAGACAGAGGAAGACCGTCATTCCCCCATCCCCCTCTTTGGCCTTGTGCCGCATTTTGTATTTTAATGCAAATAAATATTAGTGTACGTATCGCTGTCATTATTGTAAATGTTAATATTGTTTTTGATTCTATCGATGACAACAGGAAATTAACCGTCAGGGTCCTTCCCCCCAAAACCCAAAGCCATATCTACAAATGTTTTAGATTGTCACTTTGCCTTTTTAATATTTGATACTTTTCCCATATCCCATTCGAAGATGCGGAAAAGCGATGAACAGTAGGCTGGCCCCACCCGAGATTTGGTGTTTCTTTCGTTTCTTCTTTCTGTCTCTCTCCTTCAAATGCCTTTTTCTCTTATTTACCGTTATTTCCTCTCTTTTCTCCTCTTTCTTCTTATCCTTTTTAATTTTCAATTTAAAAAAAAACATTGCGATTCATATTTTTTAATCAAAATTTTTAGTCTTAACAAGCTGCAAGGAATCTCTCTTTATAGGAGCAAAATGGCCATATAAATTGGCTAAAACTTTCATTAAATATATATATATATATATATATATATATATATATATTGAATTGATTCAATTCAAATTATATATATATATATATATATATATATATATATATATATATATATATATATATATATATATATAAAAAAGAAAAGAACAGTAAGTTATATAATCCGATGTTCTTATTAATATTTTTATTTTAGAAAACAGTGCTCAATGCAAATCTACAGAGCATAAATATTATAAATTTACTTATTTAAAAATATGGTTCCATCGCTACACATGAATTACCATGTTTCAAAAACAGAAGGTAAAAATTTCAAATTCAATTATAGAATGAAATGAAATTAAAGTCTCTAGTTCTTTTTCATTTTCAAGCGAATTTTGGAATAACTTATTTTGAAATTTACTGAGTTTTATAAGCACATACATTCATAATATTAGTTTCTAAGGATACGGGTAAATCCAATCATTTTAACAAGCGACGGTAGGGTATTCTTCTTCACTGACAACTATTGTATCAACATATTAGTTACTTCCGAAAAGAGTCAAAGTAGGGTAGGGGTGCCTTTTCAAACGAATGATGACATCCGTTCAACGCATGTCGTCTGGTCTTTTTCAACGACAGAATTTTTTCGGTACTTTTGTTTCGCCGTTAAATTTGTACTTATATACATAAGGATTTTTTCTAAAAGGGTTATTAGTATATGAATACGTCGTATTGAACTACAATTTTAAAATAGCTTCTGTTTTTGAAACATGGTAATTCCTGTGTAGCGATGGAACAATATTTTTAAATAAGTAAATTTATAATATTACACACACATATATATATATATATATATATATATATATATATATATATATATATATATATATATATATATATATATATATATATATATATCAAGATCAGTATTAGGAAATTGTACGAAAACGTGAAAAAAAAGTTTACTTGTGACGCTTTTCGTCCTTCAAGACTTCATATATATATATATATATATATATATATACATATATATATATATATATATATATATATATATATATATGATTAATACAAATATAAAATTTCTAACTTAGCTGATTGATGTTATTTTCTGCATTCGTCAGGAGATACCAGCAATTTACTGTTTGTTTCGAGTTTTTCATTGTTATATTGAGTTAAAAAATAATTTATTCGTTTTCATTGGTTCAAGTTCATTTTTCTTCTTTCTTTCATTGTCTATGTGCGTGTGGGCGCACACGTTTGTGTGTGTGTGTGTGTGTGTGCATATATATATATATATATATATATATATATATATGTCGTTTAAATTTGTCTCTATTTATAGGAGAAATGCGTACTCAGTATGGGAGAGCGTTTATAATAGTACACACACACATATATATATATATATATATATATATATATATATGTGTGTGTGTGTGTGTGTGTGTGTGTGTGTGTGTGTGTGTGTGTGTGTGTGTGTGTGTAGAATCAAAGCGATCTTCTGGTTAAGTTAATAGCTTTTTATCTCACAAGTCCTAATGCGTAAAATCAGAACTAAAGATCTAATTTTCAAGTCAATTAATTAACCAATCACAACTTAGAAGGTTGTATGGGCATTATATATATATATATATATATATATATATATATATATATATCATAAAGGGATCGAGTGTTTGACCGTGCATACTGGCCTTGTTCAAACACGTGATCATAGCAGAAACTGTAGCGTTCTAACACGTGATCATACCTAAAATCTGTAGCGTTCGTTGGTCAAGTAAAAAAGCCTTTTATTTGAATAAATTTATTAGTATGATCTTGATACAGTAGGCACAGGCTTTCGGTACAAAAAACAACAGTGATATGTGTTTTGTTTGTTTTGATTTACATGCAGTTTCAAATTTAAGAAAAATTTGCTTTAATATTGATATACCATTCTTCAGTTTGACTATGTCATTAATTTTTCTTTTTATTAGATTTCAGTCAATACAAGGTTTGAGAGCCACTCAAGGTAGAGAGTTAAATATAGTCGAACTGGTAATGATGAATGCAGTTTTTTTTCTATAAATGAAAGAAAATTGGTAGGAAAGGAATATAATGAGGATAAGAAGGATAGATAAAGAATGAACTTGACTTGATGCAACGTCAATCGCCATCTTCAGTCTCCTTGAATCCCATTCATCTTTTGTCCTATCCTCAATCCTCCTTATTCTCAGTCTTCACTTACAGATTCATTCGATGTAACATCCTGTGTACTAATGCCCGCCTTTCTCGGGATGAAATTATTAAAAAAAAACAAATTAAAAAAATTATCCTTATATAATATTACACTATAAATTTAATATTTTATTTTAAGCCAGCATGAAATCGATAATTATCAAAATAAACGGGAAAAACCTAAATAACTAATTTCCAAAATAAACGTAATAAACATGAAATGACTAATTTCCAAAATAAGCGTGAAAACCATGGACACAGTTCGGACTAACATCCTCATCTTTGTTGCCATATTTATCACAATGTTTCGGCCGTTGTACGGTCCGGCCATCTTCAGGTGGTTGGAGTGTCGAACTGAACCCTTTATTTCGCTCGCTGGGATAGACTGTTCTAGTTTCACGTGCCATGTTTTAATGGATGTCAATTATCAGTTATCTTCTGTTAATTCCCCTCTCCAAGTTCTCCACTGCCTTAACGTTAAAAGCAAGAAATTAGGTTTATAATTCCCAGAAATTCGCACACAGATGTCTTCAAGTGTACATGGCACAGTGACACAGATAAAGGCGTTAGTTAAATCCAGTGACAGGACCCGACGAGTGTGAGTTCAATACTTGGTTAAGGCGGTGGAGAACTTGGAGATGTGAATTAGCAGGAGATATCCATTAGACAGCGAGAGAAATAAAGTCCGACATTCCAACCACCTGAAGAAGGCCGGAGCGTATGAGGATGATAATCCGAACAATGTAAATAGTGTACATAATACCACATCTCAGAAATATAGGCATATACCGAAAACCATGGAGTACCCAATTTTAAACAACTTTCTTCCTCTTTTTCCACCCTCTTTCTTTCTCTCCCTGCCATATACATTCGCTTAATGGGTAATCACAGCTCTCCGCATTTCCCCTGCCTTTTATTACTCTATTCTAAATCAGATGAGAGATTGGCAGTAAGTATCTGATCATGTGGATTTGAGAAGTGCCTTCGTAAACAGTTGTATCATTTGCGTCGATTTTTAACGTGTCATCTGCGAATGATCCTTAATAGATTGGTTTAATTAGCGGTCGTGGGTTCAATCCCGACAGGTGTTCAGATCATTTATTTTGACCATTTTTTGCTACTTCAGTGTGGCAGACGGCAGAAGTTCACACACTGTTTTAATTTTAAATCTTAAATTACGGATTTTCACTTTTCATTTTTAAACTGTCATTTCTTTATCTTATTGTAGTTTTTGTCATCTTTTGCCCCAACATTCGCGTTTTCACATCCTCCTTCAACATCCTCTGTCAACATCCTCTGTCAGTATCCTCTGTCAACATCCTCTGTCAATATCCTCTGTCAACATCCTCTGTCAATATCCTCTGTCAACATCTTCTGTCAATATACTCTGTCAACATCTTCTGTCAATATATGTAGTCAGACAAGAATGTAAACTAACCAGAAATTAACAGACAAATTATTAATTTGTCTTATAGCGTTTTATAAAGAAAATGCTTTTATATTAGCGATAAACTAACAACTGCTTTTATATTAACCCTAAACTAATAAATGTACATCTCTTCTATTTCTCCTTCTCACATTCTCTCTCTGCCATAAACTTTCAATAGATGGGTATTCATGGCCCTCCACATTTTCCTGTCTTTTCTATGCTTATTGCTTTATGACCTCTTTTAGTTCTTATAGTATTTCTTTCCCCGTCCAGTTTGCCGATACTTTCCTCTTTTGTTTTCAATATGCCCTGTGAGTGTCAATTTCTTCAAGCCTTCTTTCCTACGCGATGAAGTATTTTCACTTTTCATTTTCTATCAGTCATCTTATTGTTTTTGTCTTTTTTCTCTAACCACAACTTCTCGATTTCATTTCCTCTCACTATCAAAATAAGTCGTATGCCAAGAAAAGGCATGAACCAGATATTAACGAACAGTCAAAAGGAATTTCCAGGTACGGCCCCTTCCAAAGAAAATAGGTTAACACTAAACAAAGAAGATTAATCTTTCTCTTTCTCTCCCTCTCTCTTTCTTTCTTTCTCTCCTTCATAGATATTCGGTATATGGATAATCATGGCCCTTCACAGTTTTCTGCTTTTTATTGCTTTTAGCAATGCTTATTTTTGATGATTTCTATTAATCTTCATCGTCCTTGTTTTTCCATCCAGTTTGTTGATACCTTCCTGTTTTGCTTTCAGTGTGTTCTATAAGAGTTAAATTCTCCAAGATTTCTTTCATTTTAAATGAAATATTTTTTATTTTTCATTTTCGGTCTGTGAGTTCGTTATCTTTTATCTTTGATTTTTTTGTTTTACTCCAGTTTTCGCAGTTTCATATCTTCTCACTTAAAATATAAAAAAGTATGAAACGAAAGTAGATTAACCGGAAATTAACAGACAAACAGACAGACAGTGAATATGTGTAATTGGATTTGATCGGAGATTTTGCGAATTTTCATTTCAATGTTTGTAAACATGTTCCTTGCGCTAACGCACAGCCCAAACGTTTCTCTTCAATCAAGGCGATAATACCCCTGAGACGCAAGAGGATACTGCCCGTGAAAGAAGATGAGAAAAGATTTAGTGAAGGGAGAACACAATAAAAGAGCAGGATCAAATAAGACACAAGATCATGATTGATGTTGTATTTAAACTTTTGAAGATCGTAGGTGACAGGAGAGAAAGAAACCAGATGAGAGTTCCAGAAACGAGAAGTGCGAGAAAAAAAATTAGAAATTACAGTTCTTCTAATTCTTCTACTGATGGCTCTTCACAATTTCCTGTCCTTTGTAGCTCTTGATAATTTTTTTTTGTTACTGTTGCATTTAGCAATTTCAACAGTAAAACGATGAGACATAGTTGCCAATCTTGTAGTACGTTTAAATCGATGAGGTTGATATCCC